>JAWNLL010000080.1:0-394894 GCA_035042425.1 Drosophila flavopinicola | reverse complement strand
CAATTTGATGCTTTTATAATATTATTATTTTCTATTATTATTTCTCTGTCCAAGCAATTTTGATTTAAAATAGGTTTTTTGTAAATTCCATGTTAGCATTATATTAGGTTCTACATATTTAATTTCAAAACTTTTGTGTGCCTTTGAATATCTACATTCGGTTGTAGATTGATTTAATATTCCGGTAATACATTTATTCATAACTATAACTTTCTTTTTTACTGTATAAGCTTGGCTGTTCTGTACATCATATTTATCATGTATGATTACGGTCAAAATGTTTCTATTTTCATCTGGATATGGGATTATTTCAAAAAGTGGCGTGTTAATGATTTCGCGAGGAATATGGGAAATTATCAATTATTATCATTATCATTCGTTTGTGGTGGTTTTTAGCCATGTTGAAGTTTTAATGTTTAAAATTTTTTCGGAATTGACGTGTGATAACGGACTGTGTTTCAGTAACTTAGGGTTGAAAATACTTAATCTTGTTAATTGCATTCCTAGCTCTATGTCTTCAATGTATTCTGTGAATTCTTGTAAGTTGAATGTGATTATTGCTAATTTTTGATCGCCTTCGTTGATTAAGCTTAGAGTGTTAGTTACTTCGATTCCTCGATTTACTGCGTCTATTATTTGGTTTAATTCGTTTGCTTGAACACTATTTTCTGATAAATGATTAATTTTTGTTTCTAATTCTGCTCTGTCTTCTTGATCTAATGTGCCGAATAGGTATTTATAAAATGTTCCCATAAAATTGATAAGGCCTCTTTTATTGCGTTTTACTATTCTTATGCCGTTTATTTCTCTTTCGAGTTTTTCTGTTAGATATTGAATTTGGGATAATGTTTCGAATTCTTTGGCTTGTTTCATTAAATTGTTGTATGTGTTTTCAACTTTTGTAAGGTTAACGGTTAAGTAATGGTATTCGTAATTTATTGGTAGATCTATAGTTCCTGTTTTAAATATAAGGTAACCATTTTTCGATTGGATCGGGTTTATTTCTAGGCTTTGGCCATTGGCTTGTTGAATGGAACACGTTGGTAGGAATGGGATTAGTAATAGTATTATTTTATGTTGTAGGTTCCTGATTTGGGTTGTCAGTTGGTGATGATCTGGAATTATCATATTTGCTCTTATTAATTTTCTTTTTCTTTATGAACTTTGATTTGTAATGTATTATTTTTCTACCTCAATTTGTCTCTTCAAAATGATTTTCATCTAACTGTTTTAAATTACCTGTCTTTTTAAAAGGGTTTGTGGATTTTGAGCGTACTAATGGTGATTGTCTGAAATCGGTATCAATTTCGAATTCTGTACGTTTTTCATTTAGTTTGTCTATTTGGTTTGTTTTATTCAATTGTGTGTTATATTCTGGGGTTCCTGCGTATATGAAAATATCTGCTGGTGTTCTACCTGTTGTGTTGTGTTTAGTTTTATGGTTATAAGTATAAAGTATTATTTCGAATCTAGTTAATTTATTTTCTGGATCTGAATCACTATTTATGATTCTGAGTTGTTCGTTAATTGTTTTATGGAATCTTTCAACGTCAGAGATGCCATTTTTACTTGTTGTGATATTTATATCAACTCCTTCAGATTTTAACTATATTTGTAAAGCAGAACACATAAATGCTGAGTCTTTATCTGCTTTTATTTCTTTTGGTTTTCCCATTTCATTAAAAATTTTAAGTAATGCTCTTTTGGCTTCTAAACAATCTCTGCCTTTGACTTCAATTAGGGAGGCGAACTTAGAATATATGTCTATGCATGACAAAAAACTGTTTATTATCTACTATGTAAAAGTCTATAACAAATTTTTCTCTAAGATTGAAAGTTTCTGGAGTTAATTCCAAGGACAACTTAGAGTCTCTGTGTTCTGTTTTAGCAATGTTGCAAGATTGACATTCATTAATAATGTTTTGAATTAAGTCTTTGGTAATCTGGGTAATAGTACTTTTCTTTAAATAACGTGGTGAGTTTTTCTATACCTGGGTGTAATAATTCTATATGAGTTTTAATGACGAATTCTTTAAATTCTGCATATGTTTGGATGTCTGTTAGGATTTTAGTAGATTTCATTACCTTTGTTATGTTACTGGGACTGATTATTTCTATGAAGACAGTTTTGAAAACTAAAAAGTCTGCATCGTTATGAAAATAGATTTCGCTTTTCTTAGTGCATAAATATTCTTTTATGAGTTCTTTAGCATGGGTGTTTGTCATTTCTTCGTACAAAATTTGTATTTTGGTTTTATGAAAATAGTTTATTACTTTTTCGATTTGCCTGCTTCAGTAATTGAAATGTAATTTGGATTGTCTTCCTGTGCGCTATGTATTGTTGTGCTGTACTATTCGGAGTTTCTCCTAAAAAATTTTCATCCAGTTTAATTCTTGATCAATTCATCTGCCACATGATTTTCTTTACCGGGTACATATTTAATGTGGTAATCAAATTCATTTAATTTGATTCTCGATCTTTGCAACTTCATGTTTGGTTCTTTGACATTGTTTAGCCAAACGAGGGGCTTATGATCACTATGGATTTCGAATTTTCTTCCAAAAAGATAGGACCTGAAGTATTTGGTGGCCCATACAATAGCTAAGAGTTATTTTTCTATTGCGGAATAATTTATTTCGTGATTGTTTAATGTTCTACTTGCATAGCATATTGGCTTATGATTTTGTGATAATACTGCACCCATAGCAATATTACTAGCATCAGTAGTTAGTGAAAATGGTTTTTCGAAATTGGGATGGATTAATATCGGATCAGATGTAATTAGTAGTTTTAACTTGTCAAATGCTGCGATATAATCTTTGTTTTTTATGTCAATAGTTGCATTCGTTTTAAGTTTTAGTGTCATTGGATTCACAATGTGAGCGATGCTGGGTATGATTTTTCCATAGTAACCGCAAAGTCCTAAGAATGACTTGATTTCTTTGGTTGTTTTTGGTATTGGGAAATTTTGTATTGCGCTAACTTTCAGCGGATTTGGTTTTATCCCTCAGTTGTTACTATGTGACCAAGGAATTCAGTTTCCTTTTTCATAAATTCACACTTATCCAGCTCTAATTTTAAATTGGCTTCCCTGAGTTTCTTGAAAACTCTTTTTAGTGACAATATGTGTTGTTCCAATGAAGTGGAATACACTATTATGTCATCCATGTAGACCAGACAATCCTTATAGATTAAATCTTTTAAAAGGTTGTTCATACAACGTTGAAAAGTTGCAGGAGCGTTTTTGAGTCCGAAAAGCATTCGAGTGTACTCGTAATGGCCATTTTTCGTCGAAAAAGCGGTCTTTGGGATTGAATCAGAATCCATTTGAATCTGATGAAAGCCTTTTGCTAGGTCAATGGTAGTGAAATATTGACATTTTCCAAGTTTGTCTAATATATCTTCCATTATTGGGCTAGGGTATTTATCATCTATTGTGACTTCAATTAAGTTTCGATAGTCAATCACTATTCTGAATTTTTGTTTTCCTGATGCGTCACTTTCTTTGGTACGATCCAAATTGGTGAGCAAGGAGACCACACTAAATATAACGTAAGTATTCGGAACTGTGTTGAAGACTTAGAATATAAGTCATTTATAATTTCAAATAAGGTAATATTAGAAGGAATACCTTCAAACCCAATTTTGTACACAAATGCTATGAATAACACTGTCAAAGATGTAATTACAAGAAAATTAGCTGGTCAGAACATTCATAACTCTTGCTAGATACGACATTGCGAAAATTTTCAAAATCAAGACAAGTCGCTCAAAGAGACGGATTGTATGAAGACAATTTTTTCGATTATATCATGAATGACGAGCATCTCAAACAATACATCAATAGATACAGGCTCTTCCATAAATTTAATGAAAATCAAAATTATTACCCAGTGGCAGGCTCTTCACAATTAACAAAATGCCAAATCGAAACGTTCAAAACAATAAATGGCAAATTCAATTAGTTTAGAAACCAAAATCAAGTGAATTATCCATTAAATAACCCCCAATACAAACTTTGTCCGTCAACATCAAACGATTTTACAGCGGTCACACCGAAATGGATACAAGCAGAAAATTTTCATCGATGTAGTCTCGGAATTAGGAACAGGAGAAATTCATTCATTCGATTAGTCATGAATGCCAAGCAACTTAATTACATAATAAAGACAGGCTAATCCGTAACATTTAATGAAATCGAATTTTCTGGACTTTCCGATTAAAATATGCCAAATGAAAGTTCATACAATCAATGGAGATATTGGTTTATACCAATGTATTTCCTTAGCCCCAAACAAGATCGCATTTGATTATTGCCTTGATCCACCCAACAAAATAGACACAGATATTGATTGCATGGACCCACCTTTTACTGAAGATAGTCCTTTTAACTTTGCAATCGAAAACGAGCTTCAAGAAAATAATCAATTCAGATTAGAACATCTTAACGATGAAGAAAGGAACAAATTAACTAAAATCCTATTTGAGTACTCTGTACATGCAGAGAAAGTGAAAATTTGACTTTCACAAGTACAATTAAACATGTCATACAAACTGAACACGAGGATGCAATTTATAAACGACCTTATAAATATCCACAAGCATATGACAAAGAGGTTGAAACACAAATAAAAGAAATGATGAAACAGGGAATAATCCGAAAATCTATTTCTTCACTCACCAATTTGGATCGTACCAAAGAAAAGTGACGCATCAGGAAAACAAAAATTCAGAATAGTCATTGACTATCGAAACTTAATTGAAATCACAATAGATGATAAATACCCTAGCCCAATAATGGATGATATATTAGACAAACTTGGAAAATGTCAATATTTCACTACCATTGACCTAGCAAAAGGCTTTCATCAGATTCAAATGGATTCTGATTCAATCCCAAAGACCGCTTTTTCGACGAAAAATGGCCATTACGAGTACACTCGAATGCTTTTCGGACTCAAAAACGCTCCTGCAACTTTTCAACGTTGTATGAACAACCTTTTAAAAGATTTAATCTATAAGGATTGTCTGGTCTACATGGATGACATAATAGTGTATTCCACTTCATTGGAACAACACATATTGTCACTAAAAAGAGTTTTCAAGAAACTCAGGGAAGCCAATTTAAAATTAGAGCTGGATAAGTGTGAATTTATGAAAAAGGAAACTGAATTCCTTGGTCACATAGTAACAACTGAGGGTATTAAACCAAATCCGCTGAAAGTTAGCGCAATAAAAAATTTCCCAATACCAAAAACAACCAAAGAAATCAAGTCATTCTTAGGACTTTGCGGTTACTATAGAAAATTCTTACCAAGCTTCGCTCACATTGTGAAGCCAATGACACTAAAACTTAAAACGAATGCAACTATTGACATAAAAAACAAAGATTATATCGCAGCATTTGACAAGTTAAAACTACTCATTACATCTGATCCGATATTAATCCATCCCAATTTCAAAAAACCATTTTGACTAACTACTGATGCTAGTAATATTGCTATAGGTGCAGTATTGCTATGCAAGTAGAACATTAAACAATCACGAAATAAATTATTCCGCAATAGAAAAAGAACTCTTAGCTATTGTATGGGCCACAAAATACTTCAGGTCCTATCTTTTGGAAGAAAATTCGAAATCCTTAGTGATCATAAGCCCCTCGTTTGGCTAAACAATGTCAGAGAACCACATTAAATATGTACCTTGCTTTGTCAAGAATTAAACAGGATGAACATTTTTTAGGAGAAACTCCGAATAGTCCAGCAGCAACAAAACATAGCGCACAGGAAGACAATCAAAATTACATTTCAATTACTGAAAGACCAATCAATTACTATAGCAGGCAAATCGAATTTATTAAAAATAATATCAACGAAGTAAAAGTAAATAAACTATTTTCATAAAACCAAAATACAAATATTGTACGGAGAAATGACAAATACCCATGCTAAAGAACTCATAAAAGAATATTTATGCACTAAGAAAAGCGTAATCTATTTTCATAACGATGCAGACTTTTTAGTTTTCCAAACTGCCTTCATAGAAATAATCAGTCCCAGTAACCTAACAAAGGTAATGAAATCTACTAAATCCTAACAGACATACCAACATATGCAGAATTCAAAGAATTCGTCATTAAAACTCATAAAGAATTATTGCACCCAGGCATAGAAAAACTCACCTCGTTATTTAAAGAAAAGACTTACCAGATTCCAAAACATTATTAATGAATGTCAAACTTGCAACATTGCTAAAACAGAACACAGAGACACTAAGTTGGCCTTGGACTTAACTCCAGAAACGTTTAATCCTAGAGAAAACAAGTAAGAGTGCTTTAGTCGGGAGTGCCCGACTACGAGATACCCTGAACCCAGTCCTTACAATCATTCATACTAATCTAAACACACACATGCTGCACTACAAGCAGTACAAGCAGTGCAAGCGGTTTGCAGTTAGCTTGATTTTCGCTGAGCCCCACACAATGGAAAGTTAAATCTTAAATAACTTCTGTGTTTATTGTCCGATCTTATTGAAATTTTGGGCAAGCAATTGTCGATAATATGTGTGTACCAAACCAAATTGCAAGGTCGTACCTTCTAAAATGCGTTTTTTGAACTTTTGGGGGTTTGGGGGGTGGTATCCAAAAAGTGAAATATTTGTTACATGTGTATGCTATTCGAGATTATACATGCCAAATTTGGGGCCTCTAGCTCTTATAACTTTGAAGTTATGTCCCAAAAACTCAAGTCTGAAATCGAAATTTATCGATAACTTTTGAACGCGTACGAGTTATCGATAAAATGAAATAAACTTGATCTGTCCCGGGATTAGGAGAACTTATGTTCCAAATATGAAGTCTCTAGCTCTTGTAGTCTCTGATATCTGTGTGTTCATACAGACAGACAGACAGACGGACATGGCTAGATCGACTCGGCTGTTGATACTGATCAATAATATATATACTTTATATGGTCGGAGATGCTTCCTTATGCCTGTTACATACTTTTGCACAAAACCATATATACCCTTTTAACCCATTTTTAATGGGTTCAGGGTATAACAAGTGGGGAAGGATTATCTTCGAGCGTGCCGAAGATTTTATACTCTGTTCGAACCTATAGACAATTTTTACTCTGCTAACTGCACCACTGAAATTTCATAAGCTGTACAAAATCGTTTTGTCGCGTAACATTTTTTTTTTGTTCCAAGAATATTTAATTCACTGCCAGTTGTATAGCAGCTATAAGATATAGTGATCCGATCCGGCCGGCTCCAACCAATGTGATGTCTCTTTGAATAATTAGTATCTGTGCAAAGTTGTATCGCGATAGCTTTAAGAACATGGGATATATGGCCAAAACCGACTTCGAGTTGTATGACAGCTTTAAGATATAGTGGTCCGATCCGGCCGGCTCTATCCAATGTGATGTCTCTTTGAATAATAAGTATCAGTGCATAGTTTCATCGCGATAGATTCAAAAACATGGGTTATATGGCCAAAACCGACTTCGAATTGTATGGCAGCTATAAGATATAGTGGTCCGATCCGGCCGGCTCCGACCAATGTGCTGTCCCTTAGAATAATAAGTGTCTGTGCAAAGTTTTATCGCGATAGCTCAAAAGCTGAGGGACTAGTTTGCATACATACAGACAGACAGACAGACAGACAGACAGACAGACGGACATGCCAGATCAATTTGTATTGTCATTCTAAGCATACTGGCAGTAACTTTTGGGGGTCTCCGACGCTTCCTTCTATGCGTTACAAGACTTCAGCACAAACTTAATATACTATTTTCTTCGAAAAGAGTATAATAATATCAACGAAGTAAACGTAATTGATAAGAATTGCAATCACTAAACTGAAACACAACGCAAGACCGCGAATGAAACATTTACGAACTGTGTGGTGTAAAATAACGACTGCTGTCGCATTGCTTTGCAGGTTTATTGAAAACTCTTAAATTATCTTAATATTATTCTATATTTAGCTTAATCTTACCTAGGACAATATCTAGCTACACAATTGCAGTTACAATCGTGTCTAGACTCATTATCCTAAAACATATTTGTTTAGGAGGGCTCTTATCGCTTGCTTACATTTTTATTACGGTCACTTACCGTGCCGCGTGCGTGCGTGTAGCACATATCTACTGTTTTCTCGATAAGAGTCCTGTTCAACTATGATAAGATTGAACATCTTGGACCCTGTTGAAAGATTGGGCTTTCAAGATCCTTTTTAAGTATCGAGTTTAATATATAATATTAAACATCTTGGCCCCTGTTGAAAGGATGGCCTTTCAAAAATAGTTTTAGTATACTAGGCTAATATTATAAGAATAAACTTCTTGGCCCCCGTTGAAAGGTTGGCCTTTCAAAATGGATGTTTTTCAAGCCGTAGCTGTGTCTATATATAAGCCCACTTCTGATATTAATTGTATTTTTATAAACAATATGATTTTGTTAATTTTACATTATTTTTTTAATGTTTGTATAACAATATATTTAATTTAATTATTGTCTATCCCAGTCGTGGTAAGGAATTGTGAAGGCAGCTGACAGACTCGTCTGAACAGAATGTAGACGACAGCGGCAGTCGCACTTAGGCTGCGTTGTGAAAATCCAGGTCGACCGGAAAACCTAGAATCTGCCCTTGTCGTGGTAATTCCAGTATTTTAAAGGGCTTAAGTGCGCCCTACAAATTGATGTGCTCCACTGACGGCAAGTGATTTTATATGTTTACTTGTGGCCCCCAAAACTTTACCTCAGTGCGGAGTGCAGATTGCATCCAGGGTTGAGTTGCAGAATCCCTTGTCCCGATATCTCCATCGTAGTGAGATTGTGCTTGGAAAAAACGTTTGCAGTTATCACCTTCGGGATTGAAAATAGCCACGAGTTTGGCATTTTTAGTTGGACCCAAAAGTTTACAGGCTGCATCACGTTGATGTAGCAGGTTTTGGGTACCGTCGACATTTTTATTAGCAGCAGTACTTCGCAGCTGGTTGCAGTGTTGACGTTGTACAACGGATGCTTTTGCGGGCATATTATTAAGCCTTCCATCTTGTGGCAGTGCTCCCAATTGCCCTCAGTCATTCCGTAGTACATTGTTTTTTCGTCATCTATAAGAATGTGCTTATATTGAGATTTAATGCTCACAAAGCGATTTGTGTCTACTACCGGATGCGGATAGATTTCGTATGCTCTAAATCTTTTGTGGTTAATCAATGGAATTTTGATATTTAAAAGAATAGCTGAGCTCGTTGTCCTTAACGTTGTCTTTGAAATCTTCCCAAGTTCGATTGGATCCAGGTCTGGAAGCTGGACGCCATCAGGCATACTGAGTAAGATCTTCTGGATCTGCTTCTGAAACTCGGTAATTGGCGTCAGGTTCTCCGAGAAATTGCCATTCATGTTCCAGATCACTGCAATAATTTCCCGTTGCTGGTGTTCTAAGGCATCTATGCCCATTGACAATGTCTCGAATGCTGTGAGAAAGCCATCGAAGCTTAGTTGAGCATTCAATGCGTTTTCCATCGTGTACATTGTCTTAATAACATTTTTGAAATTGTCCCAAATGACGTCATTTTGTTTTTTCATCACTTGGACGGTGGCATCTTGAATCGACGACTGGTTGCGTAAGATGTCGAGTAGATGGTCTTCGTTTTCCTTGCTTTTCTGAACCTTTTCAATCAGAGTTTCCGCGTGCTCTTCATCCATCAACCCGAATACTGAGTGAAAGATTTCTCCAATCACCCTTAGTGGTGCTCTCGGCACACGCTGTGCTCTTCGTGCCTGGTTTTGCTTGATGATGTCGTCATCCGTAGCCGTGTCGCTTTGCTTTGCAGTAGCGACATCATTGTCTCCGTATGCGTGTCGTTTGCAAGCCTTGTCTTCATAGCCAACACTCAAGACCACGTTGAATCCACTCGATGTTTGAAAACCCAGTAGTCATCCAGGTCTGCATGAATAATAATATTCCACGCAGTCCTCGTCAGTCCTACAATACCCTCGCTTTCATACAAAATACAAAATCTCTAGGTATTTTATATTCTGTGAATTTACAGTGTGACATATACTTAACAATGATAATATGTAAAATAGCATATTGTTATTCTTAATAATACCCTGAACCCATTAAAAATGGGTAAAAAGGGTATAATGAAATTGTGCAAAAGTATGTAACAGGCATAAGGAAGCATCTCCGACCATATAAAGTATATATATTATTGATCAGTATCAACAGCCGAGTCGATCTAGCCATGTCCGTCTGTCTGTCCGTCTGTCTGTCTGTATGAACACACAGATATCAGAGACTACAAGAGCTAGAGACTTCATATTTGGAACATAAGTTCTCGTATTGCCGGGACAGATCAAGTTTTTTTAATTTGATCGATAACTCGACCCATCCAAAAGTTATCGATAAATTTCGATTTCTGACTAGCGTTTTTAGGCTATAACTTACAAGTTATAAGAGCTAGAGGCCCCAAATTTGGCATGTTTAATCTCAAATAGCATACACATGTAACAAATTTTTCAGTTTTTGGATACCACCCTCCAATTTCCCACAAATTTGAAAAAACGCATTTTAGAAGGTACGACTTTGTAATTTGCTTTGGTCACACATCTAATTGCCAATTGTATGCCCAAAAAATGTTAATAAGATCGGAGAATAAACACAGAAGTTATTTAAGATTTAACTGTGTGGGGCTCGGTGAAAAGCAAGCTAACTGCTTAAGCCGCTTGCACTGCTTGAACTGCAGCATGTGTGTGTTAAGATTAGTATGAATGATTGTAATGACTTGGCTTAGGGTATCTCCTAGTCGGGCACTCCCGACTAGAGCACTCTTACTTGTTATACCCTGAACCCATTAAAAATGGGTAAAAAGGGTACATTGGTTTTGTGCAAAAGTATGTAACAGGTATAAGGATGCATCTCCGACCATACAGAGTACATAGATTCTTGATCAGTATCAACAGTCGAGTCGATTTAGCCATGTCCGTCTGTCCCTCCGTCCGTCCGTCCGTCCGTCCGTCTGTCTGTCCGTCCGTCCGTCCGTCCGTCCGTCCGTCTGTCTGTATGAACACGCAGATATCAGAGACTATAAGAGCTAGAGACTTCATATTTGCAATATAATTTCTTGTAGTCCTGGGACAGCACAAGTATGTTTCATTTTATCGATAACTCGACCCGTTCAAAAGTTATCGATAAATTTCGATTTCAGAGTAGCGTTTTTGGGCCATAGCTTAAAAGTTATCAGAGCTAGTGGCCCTAAATTTGGCATGTATAATATCGAATAGCGTACAAATGTAACAAATATTTTACTATTTGGATCCCTTACCCCCTCCCCACCAAAACTGAAAAACATTCATTTGTAGCTAGGTTTGATCGCCCATTTTATAGCCAATTTTATGTCCTACAAATTTCACAAGATCGGACACTAAACACAGAAGTAATTTAAAATTTACCTTGAAATAGTGTGGGGCGTTGCAATGAAGTTAGCCTGCTTGAACTGCTTGCAAAATGTGTGTGTTTGTATGGATGTGCATTGATAGGTAAGTATGAATGAATGCAAGGACAGGGTTCAGGGTATCAGGTATAATTAGCTTCCCTTTCTATATCTAGATGTTTGCACCCTTGAACTATGTTTCGAACAGGTTCTTCGTCTGTCAGGATACGCAGGGCTATCTGAAAGCGCGTGGGCAGTCCGCCCCAGTGCATCGCCAAAAAATCGGACTTGCGCAATGACACTTCATTGCCGACGATTCATGACGTTGACGCGGCTGTAGATAGGATACAGGCCGCGGGTCAGGCTCGCTACACGGGACGTTTGGGACCTAATGTTGACAGAGAAGAGAAAGTTTCGGCGGCGCTGGATTCGGTTTGGTAATCCTGCTGATAATAGAGTGTAAGAGGATTGCGGTTTCGCTCGGATTGGCCATGTATGTTACTTACTCAGCCTTCTTCGAGGATATGCTGGAGCAAGCTGACCCCAACTCCTCGGCTGAGCATAGCTCCGACTCTCCGTTCTCATATATACCGATATCTACTTACCGCCTTCGGAAAGCTTTTTGAGCGAATCATTCTGGCTAAGCTGATGGCCTAAATGCTGACGCTCTGACCGAGTGCCTGCATCTCAAAGTCCAGATCTCTGATAGATTTTTCAGTATACAGGTTGAAATCAGGGGTGACCCAATATGTGCCGCATACGACTCTTTATTTAAAATGTGACATTGTATTAAATTTCCAACTCGTCACTTCCAACCGCCCTCAAGAGGACAGGATAGTTGCGTTATAAACAGTGTGAATATATACTGTGCGTGTTTTTCAAGTAATAATTACACTCTACCTGAATGCTTGCATCCCTCAGACCAGATCTCTGACAGATTTGTCAGTATACAGGTTGAAACCAGGGGTGACGTAGCGTCAGAAACGAACTGTTATTGCTCTTTAACTTGATTTTACTCTCATAACGAACTGAAACAATATTTAAATGGACAAGCTGATCGAACGTGAAAAACGTTTGTCTATCAATATTAATCTCGAATCCAATTTTCGACTCCTTTTCATCCTATGAATATTATTTGTAAATATTTTAGTACAAAATTTGAGTTTTCAATTTAATTTATATTTTGTATATTTTCAATATATATATATATATTAAAATAGCAATTACACAAAATAATATTAACGTAGACAATAATAATAATAATCATTATAGTACAATAATGATCGGTAGACATTATTTATGCTTATTATCATTACATCGAACTTCAGCGATCGCAACATGAAATCTCACATTCAACATGCAATTATCCAAAAAAAAAACCAAGTTAAAAAGATTATAGGGATATGCGTACCTAATGTTTTGATTTAAATCAATTAGTTATAAACTACTCTAATATATTTTCCGCATGTCGACAAAAGATCGTACAGAAACATTTTGAGTGAGACACGCTTAGTGTCGGCAGAAATTTTTTTTCAATAATAAGAAAACCAATATATATTAATATTATCTTTGCATATAAAGAAAATATGATACGTCATATATGTAAGCAATATCTGCTTGCAATGACTTGTTTTAAATATGTTGTTATATACCGTTAGCATATAATAGTTGGAATTGAATTTCGCTTGAATATGTTCAGGTTGATTTGTTATGCGAATTGGAAAGTTTACTGGAGTGTGGATTGTAGATCGTATTTGTGAAACGGATAAAATTTCTTAGTTTAAAATTATCTGTTAGCGTTGTATGTATATTTTAGATATAATGTTTTTTTTAAATTATTTTATATCGTACTACGCTTATGGTTTTTTCTTTCTTGTTGTGTATTTTATCAATTCTTTTATGTTTTTTATTATTCTTTTACACAAATTTAGTACAATTTGATTAAAGTTAAAACTGTACTCCTTTTAAGTAATAGAATGTTTTGTGAGCGTTTCGTTACCTTGTTTCATCTACAATCAAAACAATTTTATTAAATTTTTGTAGCAGCAAATTAGTGCGACCATATTTGCAATAGTAAATATCTATTGGAATCGACTTTATATGTAGCTCAACTCGAGTATAGTAATTGTATCATCTCGTTCCATAATCTTTAAATGGTGAAAATGCATTTTCGTTCCAAATAGTGTTATTGCGTGTTACGTTCGTTTGAAACATTTTTCGAAAACGTTTTTTGGCTCCAAGCATGCAGAATTACAACGTACATATAGTTGTTTCCCAAAGACAAAGATTTGTTTATAATGTAATTAGTGCGTGTGCGTATGACTGTGTGTGTCGTGAGAGTTGGCAAACTGGCAAGGGAAGCTAAAATTTAACGATGGTGAATTTACGTCCTTAGTGTCTGTTACCTTTAGCTGTCGTTGCAGCTAAGTTTCGATATTTAATTGAATATAAATTTACACCTTGACTGTGCCTGCGTTGCGTTATTAATTTTAAATTATTCCTTCAGTTGTTTTGCGTATTGTTAATAAGATTTTGCATATATTCTATACACGTGTATATAATTATTCGGTATTGTTTTTATTTATAATTAATAAACGTTATTTATTTAATTTTGTGTTTGTATTTGATTTATATTGTTTTGCATGCTTAATTTGTAATAATTTTAATAATAATAATAAACTGCGATCATTTTGTTGAACAATAACATTTCTTTTTTTTTTCGTTAACATAAACGTTTATTGGATCATTTTTTAATTTTTAAGCTTATATAGCTGTCGAGTTATATCGATGCGGTCGTTGAAGCTTTTTTTAGGCCTTCGCTTAATTATTTTTGTACCTTTTGTGAATAAAGAGAAAGATAATATATTATAAAGAGTTAGCTTAAATGTACACTAAACAAATTTATAAACAAGTAAGAGTCCTCTTGTCGGGAGTGCCCGACTACGAGATACCCTGAACCCAGTCCTTACAATCATTCATACTAATCTAAGCACACACATGCTGCAGTACAAGCAGTACAAGCGTTTTAAGCGGTTAGCTTGCTTTTTCGCTGAGCCCCACACAATGCAAAATTAAATCTTAAATAACTTCTGTGTTTATTGTCCGATCTTATTGAAATTTTTGGGGCAAATAATTGTCAATAATATGTGTGACCAAACCAAATTGCAAGGTCTTACCCTCAAAGATGCGTTTTTTTTTATTTTTGGGGGGTTTGGGGGGTGGTATCCAAAAAGTGAAATATTTGTTACATGTGTATGCTATTCGAGATTATACATGCCAAATTTGGGGTCTCTAGTTCATAACTTCTAGCTCATAACTTTGAAGCTATGTCCCAAAAACGATAGTCTTAAATCGAAATTTATCGATAACTTTTAAACGGTACGAGTTATCCATAAAATTAAATAAAATTGATCTGTCCCGGGATTAGGAGAACTTATGTTCCAAATATGAAGTCTCTAGCTCTTGTAGTCTCTAATATCTGTGTGCTCATACAGACGGACAGACAGACGGACATGGCTAGATCGACTCGGCTGTTGAGACTGATCAATAATATATATACCTTATAGGGTCGGATTTGCTTCCTTATGCCTGTTACATACTTTTGCACAACTTCATTATACCCTTTTTACCCATTTTTAATGGGTTCAGGGTATAAAAAATGTGTCAACTTTTGAAGTGTTTACATTCGATTCGAAGCTGACAGGTAACAATGCAACAATTTGAAAAAAAAAGAATGGTATACCCAGCATCTGTGTAAATTTCTCATGTAAAACAAGTGGGGAAGGATTATCTTTGGCGTGCGAAAGATTTTATACTCTTTTCAAACCTTTAGGCAATTTTCGCTCTGCCAAATGCACCACTGAAAAATCGTTTTATCGAATCGTTTTAAGAATTAGTATCAAATGATTTAAAATTTTTCTTTTAAAATATTAAATTCTAGCTTTTTTATAATTGAAAAAATAATAAGAAAAAAAGTGAAAATATATGGGCGTCGCGAGCTGATCACTGTTCTCCCGGTTGTCAGCGCAGAACCTTACCACTTACACCACCAAAACGTTTTCAAAAGCGCGGACAAACTCGATTATACTGAGCGTTTGTTTTTTCGCGTGGCACTGTTTTTGTTCTAAGACATTGGTAGCAAATTAATTTGATTACAGGTTTTTTATGTTTAAAAAGAAGAATAAAAAAAATTAAAATAAATGATCAGTTGCCGCTGGGAATCGAACCTTCGATCTCGCGTTTGTCAGCGCTTCACTTCACCACTTACGGCACCTAACCGTTTTGATGATTGATGACAAATTCGCTTGAAGAGCTTGAGCTTGGCTTTGTTTGCTCGTATGCACATGTGCTTTCAAAACATTTAATGACGCATATCTTCGCTATTGATGACCTAATCGTTTTGCAATTTTTAACATTGACGAGTTATATGGATGTTTATGTGTACAAGGAAATTGAAGGCAATAGCTTTGAAAACATCGAATTTACGGCCAAAACTGACTTCAAGTTGTATGGCAGCTAAGATATAGTGATCCGATCCGGCCGGCTCGGACCAATGTGATGTCCCTTTGAATAATAAGTATTTGAGCAAAGTTTTATCGCGATAGCTTTAAAAACATGGGATACATAGGCAAAACCGACTTCGAGTTTGTATGGTAGCTATAAGGTATAGTAGTCCGATCCGGCTGGTTCCGACCAATGTGCTGTACATTTATAATAAGTGTCTGTAAGTTGCATCGCGATAGCTCAAAAACTGAGGGACTAGATCCCATACATACAGACAGACAGACATGGCTAGATCAATTTGTTTTGTCATTCTAAGCATACTGGAGGTAACTCTTGGGGGTCTCCGACGCTTCCCTATATGCATTACAACCTTTAGCACTAAGTGAATATACTATTTTCTTCGAATAGAGTATAATTAGTTGCTGAGTTTGAAAAAACTGAAACAAAAATTTTCTGGGGCCGTCTAACATGGCGTAACCAACATTTTGACGTAATTCTCAACAGTTGAAAAATAAGAAACAATAAAAACATTTGTATAAAATATTGAACATTAGCAACTAACCGAATTATTTTTTCTGTCATTTTTTTGTAACTCCACATTATGTACAAAAAAAGAGAGAATTTATATATATACGTAAGTGTTATACATATTTTACTGCGTATGTTGTTGTTGTTTATGTGTTGTCGTATTGGTAGTTTTTGACGCTCATGCTAATTGTTAGTCATTTGGGTAATGTAATTGTTGTTTGTAGTGGTGTTGCTATTGTTACAGCAACAATTTATGTTGTTTATTGTGGTTACAGCTACAATTGTGTTGATTCCTATTGTTGAAATCAATGCCTACATATACGGATAGCCGATGTTACGTCCTGCCGCTGTTGCTGATACAGCGCTAGGTGGATAATTAGTGGCATATTGTTGAGGTATACCGCCCATAGTCGGACCAGCTGTTATCATCAGCTGCGGCTCCATTTGTATTATGTTTTTATGCTCCGTAGTGTCGTCTTCCTTCTCGCGCTGCGCCTCATTCACCTCCAGTTTATCCACCTTAATGGTGTACTCGCGCAATACCTGAAAAATACGCAGAAGTATTCAATAGCTGTTCGAGATTCAAGTATTTAGTTCTGCAGTTATAACCTGTATTAAGTAGGGCATGGCAAAGTCCATGATTTTGTGTTTCCATGCCAGTTCCAAGATGACATCGGGACGCAGCAAATCGTAGCACTGCAAAGATGTTACTGTCAGCTTAATTCAACTTATACATACACTGCGTTTTACTTTGCTTGCATATTTTATATTAACATTGCATAATTTAAATTTAAGCTTATTTTGAAATCGCATTTTATTTGATTTATGAAATGTCGCTGTATACAGACACAAATTATTAAATACCCAGAGAAAATAAAAAAGGGACGTTGCAGTCGGACTTACCCGACTGCGTAATATTCTGATACTACTGTATGAACAATTGAAATCACTCTAGTGGGAATGGTCGGAATATCCAGGCAATGTTTGGGAGAGGGCCTGACGGACATTGCACAAACTATGTATGAATACCTTTGGTATCAAAAAATAGGTCGTGCAGTGCCGCTGTTGCTATTTATAGGTAGGTGTGCGTGTGTGCGTTTAATTCTTTTGCTGGGCGCTTGCGAAAATTTAATTTTTAGTTTCGGCTCAATATTGCACTCTTTTGCAAAGTAGGATACTTTACGTTCTTCACCAATTTTGTGACCAATGACCAATGACTTTTTTATGTCACATTTTAGTTGAAAATAATTGGGGAAGGATTATCTTTGGCATGCCGTAGATTTTATACTCTTTTAAAATCTATGGACACATTTCAGTAACTTATATTTTCTTATGCAAATGCTATAGAATAGTTTGCGAGTAATTCGCAGATATCCCTCTACAAATGTTTCTTTTAAATAGCTTAAAATAAAACAGAACGTTGCAGTCGGACGTAGCCGACTGCGTAATACTCTGATACCATTGTAAGAACAGCTGAAAGCAGGTGGAACAGAACCTTTTTACTGGTGTATGGGTTACGGCATTAGTGGTCATGGGTTGACCGTTGAGTAAGCTTAACAGTAATCTACCTTTCTAGTTTGGTGACTCTAGCTCTAAAACAGTGCGAGATATGGATTTTAAGCGATAGGTGGCCTGGCCTAACATTTTTTTTACACCACTTTAAAGAAGGTGACCAGGAATGTACCCTCCAAGTTTTGTAGTTCTTGCTCTTAAATTGTGCGAGCTATGGATTTAACTGCGGGAGACATAAGCATTTCCAGCTACTTTTGGATGGGAGGCTGGTGGGCGTGGTCAGGCAAACTAGGATCATACCTATAACATTTTCTGACTCAACTTTTAAAATTGTGGGAAATATTCACGTGTTATCGATTTTTGATTTGAGGTGTATCGATATGTTATCGATTTTCCAGCGTGGACCAAACTTTATATAAAACAGATAGCGACGAAAAATATATATTGTAATCTATTATATTGATTGCCGTGGCGTTTTCCCCGTTATCCAACGGGGTCGGCCAAATAAATCCATTGGTAACTTAAACCACAAAAAAAAAAAAAACAGATAGCTACAAGTATAACACTTGAAGATTCAAGTATCTATCTTATACATACACGTGCGTTCATTCTGACGGACGGCCTGAAGGCGATAGCTTTCAAAACATAGAATATATGGCCAAAACCGACTTTCAAGTGGCTTTCAAAAATGTGCAGTATCTTAGAAATTTTAAGTGCAATGCTGAGCCAAAATCCAAATATTAAATTTTCGCAAGCGACCATCAAATGAATCAAATGCATACATACACGCCCTGCCTGTTTGTGAATATGCGAATACAGCAGACCAACCAAAAGAGTCAGGTCTTATTCGATTCAAAATTGTACGCACAAAAATATGAAAGCGTTTTCGGTCTGGGACACAGTCACTTTTAATTGATTTGACACTTCTATATGTAGTAAGCTTGGTGGTTATTTGACGCACCTGATATAGACATGCCGCAAAGCAATCGTGAGCGTTGCGCTCCAGGAACCAGCCCAACAGCTCCTCAGCAATTGCCTGCTTGCCAGATTCGGCAGCATATTCCATAGCGTCCTTGTACAGTTTGTCCTTTTTGCATAGCTCAACGCTCTGTTTCCATCGATTGTTTCCTGCAGCAAAGAAAAAATTTGTTTATCTATAAAGAGAATTTGAGAATGATCGATTTCTAACTTAAGACTCGTATTAGTGAAAACTCACTTGGGCCGACGCAAACCGTCAAACATTTTTGACCCGCCTATGCTATGTGACACCCAAAATAAACTGAAAATCTTTTTTTTAAAAAAATCAATGGTGAATATTTCTAAATTTTTTTTAAGTTTGTCTTTGTTCTCTTAGTTTTACTTTACATTTTAAAAATCATACGGGAAATAAAATCAATAAATAGACCTAGAAAGTTTTCATATACATTTTAAAGTTTATAGTTTGGGAGATATAGTATCAAAAAGTGCAGGCAATATTTCATTTACCGCTTTTCTCATATAATACTATGACTATGGTTTAGGTCGATAATTTGATGTGTTTTACGGAATCGGGCTCGCCAATCTCAAAATAATAGGTTTGATAAATCTATGTCGAGTTCATAGCTCGTAAAATACTTTCAATTGACAACTCAATCTTTAAGCTATAAACCACTTACATTTTCTAGTCGAAATATGTGAAAAATTGATTTGTATGTCCCGGTTGATCCCCTTTAGTTTTAAAGTCGGTCGATTTACCATAAAATACTATTTACAGTAATTCAAAAAATCTCAATAGATTAAACTTAAATATTTTTTTTAAAACATGTCAAAATATTGTTTTAGGGGATCTCAATATATCAATAAGTTTTGGTCTTGGTCACATTATGAACATGTAAGAATAGAACACTCTCGGGAGTGACTGACTTGGTAATACCCTAAGCCCAGTCCCAATATGCATTCATGCTTACGTATCAGTATACATACATACAAACGCACACATTTTTGCAGAAAGCTTACTTCTTTACTGAGCCCAATACTATGGAAAGTTAAGTCTTACGCAACTCCAGTGATTATTGTCGGACCTTATTAAAATTTTGTTGGACATCAAATTGGCAGTAAAGCTTGTGATCAAACCAAATTTTAAGGTCATACCTACGAAGATAGGTGTTTTGCACATTTTGGGGGATAGGGGGACGGTATCCAAAAAGTTTAGTATTTTGTATATGTGTGTATGCTATTCGAGATTATACATACCAAATTTGGTGCCCCTAGCTCTTAATACCCTGGTCTGAAATCGAAATTTATCGATAAATTTTGAATGGGACGAGTTATCAATAAAATGAAACAAACTTGATCTGTCCCGGGGCTACGAGAACTTATATTCCAAATATTAAGTCTCTTGTATCCGAGTGTTCATACAAACGGACGGATAGACAGACGGACATGGCTAGATCAACTCGGCTGTTGATACTGATCAAGAATTTATGTACTTTATATGGTCGGAGATGCTTCCTTATGCCTGTTACATATTTTTGCACAACTTCATTATACCCTTGTTATCCATTTTTACTGCGTTCAGGATATAATAAAAAGAGATCGCATTCGGTTCGAGACCCAATCGCCTCGATTTTCTATGTACTCACTTTTTAATGGATTTGACGCAAATTTATATTGTATGCCTAGCGATTATATTCAGAGGTAATGCGAACAAATAACTTTTTTTTCCAAACATTTTTTTAGGGAAAATTAACAACAGCCTATACTACCGTATTTATCAGTCATATATATAGATATTTTACCCTTATAGAGATAGGCCGCAATGCGACGGAATTCAGTAAGCTCGTGCTTCTCCAGCTTCTGCGCCAGCGCAATGGTGTCAAAGTTGTCAAATCCATCGATCGAATTTCGCAATCCCTGGTAGTCCTCCTCATCAATGAGCAGGCCGTTGAGTGCCTCATTGATCGCCTTGTTGTTTAGAGATTGAACGGAACGCAGATATGGCTTCACCAGTGGCAGATAGCCAGTTTTGGAGAAGTAGCTAACGGCTCGTGTATGATCCATGCGTGGCGCTAGCACGAGCAGCATATCGTTCAAAAGAAGCGGTTTAAAGTCCAAATAGAATTCTATTGCCTTGTAATAGAGCTCAATGTTGGCCACCTTGGTGATTATGTCCTTGAAGTGGCCCTCGCGCCACGCCTCTGTCGGATGGGCCATCATTGCGAGCACAGCGTTATCATATTCCTCATATTTATCATAGAGGAACACCAGCTCGGACCACAGATGCGCCGATTCCGCGGCACGCAACACCTTCGGTATATTGACACGGGACCAGAACAGCTCCAGATGTTCACGCATCTTCGATGGCTTAAACTTGGAATAGAGTATAGCCAGTTCGCTGAACATGCCCATGTGAGCACGCTCCAAACCAAGTGCCGATTCCAGCAACGCAATCAGCTCTTCGAAGTAGCCGCGATTCTGATAATAGTTGATCAAATCCTCCAGCTCATCGGCATGGACAACAATATGCAATCCGCACATTTGCGCCAAGCGAAACTCTTCAGCATCGACACAGGCGAAACAAACCTCCTTCCATGTGCGAGTTGAGTTGGCTTTGCGTGCCGAATCGACTGCGCCCTGAAACTCCTTCAGATACACCAAGGTAATGGCCAAGCGGGCAAAGTTGCTTACATTGTTGTACAGCAATTTGGCCGCATCATACATGCCATCGCTAAAGCACCGATCGCCAATCTTTTGTATGTCCGCATGATTGGGGCCCGAGATGAACTCCTCGAGATCGGCCAAGCTTCCGGTGCGCGCATATGCATAAATCAGTTCACTTTCAATGTAGGATTCGCGTGCCTTCTTGCGTGCCATTTGTAGATAGCGCACCAGATCGTCCCAGGAATTTACTTTGCTAGCAACATCAACAACATCCATGTAGGCACTGGGATCATCGGCCTTGATAAACGAATCGATTGCCTCCTTAACCAAACCTTGCTGCAGCTGTGCCTTGGCCAGTTGTGACCACACCGCCGGTTCATTGCAACGCTCAGCAAATTCGTTGGCGCGCTCCAGATTGTTGACCTGATCGATAAGCACTTGGATGGCTGAAGTGTTCACATCAAACTTCTTAAATATGGCGAACGCTTCCTCGTACAACTGATTGCTGATGGCAATGTTGGCAATGTCTGGCGCATCATAGTTGTCCAGACGATTAATATAGTCCATGACGCGCGTGCGATCCGCTTTGATGGCTGTCAGAATCAACAAGTTCTGAAGATTGCGATGATCGCTGAAGACGGACGAGTCGAGTATGATCTTCTCAAGCAACTCAATTAGCTCGTTCGGCAAATCCGCGGTCATAAATGCCTTAACCGTAACTGAGATATCATCGGGATCCTGTGTCTCAGACAACGCTGTCTGTACCACCTGATCGATAAGCTGGCGCTTATACGGATTGGCTTCCGACAGCACTTCGGCCCAGAGCTCGGCATCGCGCCGTCCAACCAGATATCGTGCCTCGCTCTTGAACAGCGAATTCTCATTACAAACGGCAATCAGCTCCCGATCGCATTGTCCTCGCTCGTAGGCAACGCAGGCCAGGTGGGGATCACGCTTTTCGCAATAGCGACCCACGACGCGACTGTCGTAGTATTGATTCTCTTTAAGGAAACGCTCCGGATTATTGTTAGAGTCAATGTAGATCTTGGCCAAGGCATTGTGTGTTGCCGGCTCCACGGAGCCTTCATGGACGCGCGATTCTAGCCATGGGAGTAGCAGTTTCAAGCGATTGCGCTTCTCTACCTCCTCGACCAGTTCATCTGTAGAGAACTGACCTTTGACAACCAGTATGAGGTTCTTGATTATGTCCTCACTGCAATCAACATCCAGTAGACCACCGACTACAACTGGCAGACGCGATGGATTCACCTTTTGCACATAGATCTCGATGTATTTTTGAAGATTATTGCGATAGAGATAGAGGACGAGATCGTGCACGAAATCAAACCGATCACAGACAATTATCAACGGCAGTTGATCTGTCAGCTTGGCCTCCTTCAGAAAGTTCTTGACACGCTCGGGATTATAGCAATTCGATTCGCGACAGATACGTTCCACCTCCTTAATCTGATTGGTCTTGCAGGCGGCCTGTATATACTTGAAATGCACCTCCGGATCCTGCGAGAAGTTTACAATGCTGCTCAAAAAGTAAAAGAGACCATCATAACTCTTAAAGCTTTCGAACAAGTCAATCAGCGCCTTTGTTGTCAATTGCTCATGATATTTTGTTGCGATCTGCACACAAATCTGAAGATTCTGGCGAATATTAGCTGTTAGCATGGCTTTGAGGCACTCCAGCGAATCCTCCACGGAAAGTGTGCCAAAGAAACTAACCAACCATTCGGCATTCAGCATATGCGTGTGGACAACGGCTCGCTTGATGTCATACAGATCCGTATAGTGCTCCAGAGCGCGCTGCAGCAGACCGGCCTTCTCACACAGCTGGGCGATGTGGGCGCGATCGTAGTGGGTAAACATTGAGTTGCCCAGTATGGCATCAGCCACCTGTGGCGCTGACAATAGATTCATTTCGAGCAGACGCGACTGGAGTGCCCCTTCAGCCGGACGGTTGTGCTTAAGAGCATCAAGTAGAAAGGCTGTGCATTGCTGCACCATTGAGTGCTCCATGAAGATGTCAACGATTTGATTAATGTCTGCGAGGGGCTCCTCCTCGGCAACCAGCATGGATGCAAAGCCGGCACCCTGCTCCGGATTACTGCGCATCACGGAGCGCAATAATAATATATAGTCGGGCGTATAATTAACCTTCTTGGCATATAGCACAATCTTTTGGAATTGTCCCGTTTCGGCAAAGCACTGAATCACCTTGTTGGGCACGTTGGCGCGCAGATAGATGGATAGGGCGAGCGTTAGATCCGATGTCTTAACTAGATCACCCAACTCCTCGCTGCACTCGAGCTTCTCCTCCTTAAGCCATTTCTCGCACAACTGTTTCTTGCCCTGCAATAGCACCGGACGGCATAGTTCCAGCGATTCAAACTTGTTCAATTTGCCCTGATCTAGCAGTATACCAAAGTATTGCAATAGTGGCGGCGTCGTTGTGCCCGCCGGTGTCTGCACTTGCTGGAAACGTTGAATCGTCTGCGGTGTACGGAGAATAGCTTTTGGGGCTAATGCGGCAACCTTGGCCGCCTCAGCATATTGGCCGGCGCCAAAAAGCTTATTAAATTTACGCACAAATAGATCCTCGGCACCAGCTAAATTGTTACGCACAGCCATGCGCAGGGCGAGATCGGGATTTTGGAGTACCATATTGATATAGGGTATAATTTGCTCCTCGTCAACGGTAACGGACAGCACTTGGCCCTTGCGATTGACGCCAATGATACCGCCGCTGGCCTCGTGCGGTGCTGTCACAAAAATCGTATCGGCTGATATGCGATTCATGTAAATGCACGTGGCCGTTTCCATATCATACAGATGAATGTATCCATATTTGGTTATCAAATAGATTGTATCGTACTTGGCGGAAACCTGCATCGCCACCGGGAAATCATTTTGTGCCTCCGGCGGAAAGAATACATCGACGGCCTTTTTGGGGAACGGCTGATTGCCACTGGGCGGCGTGCCCACCTCAATGATGTGCAACTTGCCGCCGTTTGCGGTGCGTACGGCAAAGCAAAACAGCGTTGTCGGCTCTTTATTGCCCTCGATCTTGAAGGTGGCAAAACTGGCGGCATGTCCCTCAATGGCCTGGGACACCTTACGTTCCACAGAATAGAGCTGCATGGCGCCAGCAACACGACTAGGCAGTGCTGAGATGCCAACAAGCAGTAGCCACTGTTGTGAGGCATTGCAGCGATAATTTATTATCTGACAGCCGTTGAGCGAGGAATGTCTATCAAACATTTTCTGTGGCATCGAATCGCCCTCCATGGACCAATGGAAAACGCTTGTCTCGGTAACTAGGGCCAGTGTATTAAGCGAAATCCATTTCCAGAATACCACATCCTCGTTCATCGTGTGCGCTTTCATTTTCGATTTCATCTCAATGTTAAAAATCTGCAGCGTCTTCTGCGCTAATCATCGTTCGAAGAAAAAATTGAGAATTATGATAAAAACTAAACCCTTTTTGACTGGTTATCATATCGGCTCCTTACCTTTAAGTGCAATCACCTTGCTAGCCGGATTCATAATGGCCGAGTCCGCCGATATGGGACGTCGCGTCGGATTTGATGAATCATTCATATCAATTATAACCACCTGCGCGGTATCGTTGGTCTTCTCGCGCACACAAATGAACTTGTCCGATTCCATTGTGAGCGTGCTAAATGAGAAGGAGTTCGGATTGATGCCGACATTTGTGAGCTGCAAGGATAAGATTTTAGGAAGATGCAGCTTATATTCAAATCAATTTACGAAGAACAAACACATTTTTTTTTTCAGGATAATAAATAGTTTTTTAACATTGTTCAAAAATAACAACTATTTTCGACCACTGGAAAATAAATACCTTTGCAGGGGACGCAAATCAAAAATCACTCGATTCATAACTTTATATGTCACGTTTACATTGCAACAAAGTAGTTCAAAACAGTTGTTGTTCCGTGACCGGTGGCAACAATTCTTAATTCAACTTATCTGCCACATAGCGCACCATATGTAAGATGATGTCCCACATAGCTCTTATCCGACACATTGTGTTTTTGCGTCCTAAAAGTACATTATGGCAACGAAATGTTCTCATTGAGTTTATCTGACACAGAGTTTACCTTAAGATTTAAGTACTGTTGGTATGTATAATCTCGAATATCATACACATGTTACAAATATTTCACTTTTTGAATCCCCGTAAAAGTTCAAAAAACGCATTTTGGAAGATATGACCTTGCAATTTGGTTTGGACACACATTTTTTAGCCAATGTTGTGTCCTTAAAATTTCAGAAAGATCGGACAATAAACACAGAAGTTATTTAAGATTTGAGCGCAAGCATACTGCTTAAACCGCTTGCACTGCTTGTACAGCAGCATGTGTGTGTTTGTATATACGCTGTATATACACTGAGAGATTAGTACAAATTTCCAGGGTATCTCTTAGTCGGGCACTCCCGACTAAAGCACTCTTACTTTTTTTTTTTTAGCTTGTTTTCTTAAAAAATCAGCTATATTTATTTGATATCAACCTTTATTATGGAACACGTAAGAGTGCCCGACTAGAAGATACCCTGAACCCAGTCCTTACATCACTTCATACTTACCTATCAATGCACATCCATACAAATATGCATACATAAAATTGGCTATGAAATGGGCGATCAAACGAAATTAAAAGGTCCTTGAAAAATTAGTGTTTTTCACTTTTGGGGTATGGGGGTACGGTACCCAGAAAGTGAAGTATTTTGTACAGTACATGTATGCATGTACATGTACATGTATGCTATTCGAGACTATTCATACCAAATTTTGTGCATATAGCTCTTGTTAGCTCTTGCAAGTTATGGCCAAAAAAAACTTCTCTGAAATCTAAATTTATCGACAAATTTTGAACGGGTTTAGTTATCGATAAAATGTAACAAACTTGATCTGTCCCGAGACTACGAGAACTTATATTCCAAATATGAAGTCTCTAACTTTTATAGTCTATGGGTGTTCATACAGACGGACGGACGGAAGGACAGACAGACGGACATGGCTAGATCGACTGGGCTGTTGATACTGATCAAGAATATATATCCTTTATTTGGGGAAGGAACCCTCTCTTTTCACTGAAATTTCATGCTGTAAAAAATTGTTTTATCGCGTGGCATTTATTTTGTTTATACTCTTTTCGAAGAAAATAGTATATTAAGTTTGTCCTGAAGTTTGTAACGCATAGAAGGAAGCGTCGGAGACCCCAAAAGTTACTGCCAGTATGCTTAGAATGACAATACAAATTGATCTAGCCATGTCCGTCTGTCTGTCTGTCTGTCTGTCTGTCTGTCTGTCTGTCTGTCTGTCTGTCTGTATGTATGCAAACTAGTCCCTCAGTTTTTGAGCTATCGCGATAAAACTTTGCACAGACACTTATTATTCCAGGGGACAGAACATTGGTCGGAGCCGGCCAGATCGGACCACTATATCTTATAGCTGCCATACAACTCGAAGTCGGTTTTGGCCATATATCCCATGTTTTTTAATCTATCGTGATGAAACATTGCACAGATACTTATTATTCAAAGAGACATCACATTGGTTGGAGCCGGCCGGATCGGATCACTATATCTTATAGCTGCTATACAACTGGCAATGAATTAAATATTTTTAGAACTTATTATTGGAATTGGAACTTTTCTTTTAAAACATTAAATTTAAGCTATTTTATATTTGAAAAAAAATATTTATAAGGAATAAGAAAAAAACAAGTGGAGAAGGATTATCTTCGGCGTGCCGAAGATTAAATACTCTTTTCGAACCTTAAAGCAATTGTAACTATTTTTCCGTGACTGCTTATTTAATCGCAGATATTAATGTCGCATACATATACCCCTACATATAAAATAAAATATATAAAGGTATTCATGTAAACAGGGACGTTTCACTATCCGCAGCTCGTGGACGCGTCCCTTAGCATTCATAAGTGCTACCGAATTGAACAATAAACAAGTTTCAGTTTTTCCAAAAAGTCAAAACTACATTACATATGTATACTACAATATACATACCAAATTTTGTGCCTGTTGCTCTTATACCTTTCAAGGCCGCTGTCGGAAATTGAATTGTCATAAAACTTAATCAGAACATATGAGAGCTTATATTTAGAATTTGAGATCCATATTTTTTTTCGCGTTGCATTGGTTTTGCCAATGAATTTAAATTTTTCTTTTGAATTATTCTATTAAAGCTACTTTATGTATGAAAAAAAAAATTAGAAACAATTTAGGAAATTTAAAATAAATGAATTTGATTACAGCTATTATATATTTGAAAAGAAGAATAAGAAAAAATGAAAATAAATGACCAGTCGCTGCTAGTCTTGAACCCAGGACCTCTCGCTCACCAGTTCGCAACTTTACCCCTTACGCCACAAGCCGTTTTGATGATCGCTGACAAAATCCCTTGAAGAGCAGACTGGCAAAAGCTTTCTTGTTTTGCTTTTTACTGCTTACACCAAGCAGTTTTAAAAATCGCTGACAAACTCTATTTATACTGAGCTTTTGTTTTTTCGCGTGGCATTGTTTTTGTTCTAAGCCATTTGAAAGCAAATGAATTTGATTACACTTATTATATATTTGAAAAGAAGAATAAGAAAAAATGAAAATAAATGACCAGTCGCTGCTGGTCTTGAACCCAGGACCTCTCGCTCACCAGTTCGCAACTTTACTCCTTACGCCACAAGCCGTTTTGATGATCGCTGACAAAATTGCTTGAAGAGCCGACTGTTACAAATTTCCTTGTTTTGTTTTCCTGCAACCTGCAACTCGCGTTTGACAGCATTTGTTTTTTCGCGTGGCATTGTTTTTGTTCTAAGCCATTTGAAAGAAAATGAATTTGATTACAGTTATATATTTGAAAGGAAGAAAAAGAAAAAAGTATTAAATTAACAATCAGTCGCCGCCGAGGCTCGAACTTG
This sequence comes from Drosophila flavopinicola, assembly GCA_035042425.1. NCBI lineage: Eukaryota > Metazoa > Arthropoda > Insecta > Diptera > Drosophilidae > Drosophila > Drosophila flavopinicola. The sequence goes on along the minus strand of JAWNLL010000080.1, from coordinate 366,293 downwards.
AACTTGCGAAACATGCGTTCGTTAGCGCGGCTCTTTACGCCTTACGCCACAAACCGTTTTGATGATCGATGACAAAATACCTTGAAGAGCAGACTATCAAAAGCTTTCTTGCGCTTGACTTTGTTTGCTCATATGCACCTGTTTTTTCAAAATATTTAATGACGCATATCTTCGCTGTTTATGACTCAATCGATTTGCGATTTTACCAATTGATGAGTTATAAGGATGTTCATGTGTACAAGGAAATTTAAGGCAATTGCTTTGAAAACATCGGATTTATGGCCAAAACCGACTTTGAGGTGTATGGCAGCTATAAGATATAGTGGTCCGATCCGGCCGGCTCCGACCAATGTGCTGTCCCCTTGAATAATAAGTGTCTGTGCAAAGTTGCATCGCGATAGCTCAAAAACTGAGGGACTAGTTTGCATACATACAGACAGACAGACAGACAGACAGACAGACAGACAGACAGACAGACAGACAGACAGACGGACATGGCTAGATCAATTTGTTTTGTTTTTATAAGCATATTGGCAGTAACTTTTGGGGGTCTCAGACGCTTCCTTCTATGCGTTACAAACTTCAGGACAAACTTAATATACTATTTTCTTCGAAAAGAGTATAATCAAAATAAATGATCAATCGCCGCTGGGAATCGAGCCAGCGCGAACTCGCGTTTGCCAGCGCAGCACTCTACAACAAACTCGATTATACTGAGCGTTTTTTTCGCGTGACAATGTTTTTTTTTTTTTTAAGACATTAGTAGCAAATTAATTTGATTATAGTTATTTTATATTTGAAAAGAAGAACAAGAACAAAATGAAATTAAATGATGAGTCGCCGTTGAGATTCGAGCCTGCGACCTTGCGTTTGCCAGCGCGTCACTTTACCCCTTATGCCCCAAGCCGTTTTGATGATCGCTGACGAAATTGCTTGAAGAGCAGACTGTTAAGAACTAACTTGTTTGGTTTTTGTTCTAAGACATTGGTAGCAAATGAATTTGATTACAGTTATTTAATATTTGATAAGAATAAGAAAAAAATGATCAGTCGCGGCTGGGAATCGAACCTGCGAGATTGCGTTTGTCTGCGCGTCACTTTACCCCTTACGCCACAAGCCGTTTTGATATTCGATGACAAAATCGCTTGAAGAGCAGACTGTTACAAACATACTTGCGCTTGACTTTGCTTGCTCAAATGCACCTGTTCTTTAAAAATATTTAATGACGCATATCTTCGCTATTTATGACTCAATCGATTTTACCCATTGATGAGTTATAAGGATGTTCAAATGTACAAGGAAATTGAAGGCAAAACGTGGTCGCATAACAAATCAAAGCAGTTGAGTCCACTGCCGACAGCTTTCACAGTTTTTGTAAAGTAAAGTGGTTAGCATGGTAGAATTATACATAATTGCATCTCATAGTGGTGCGCGCGCGACATGAATGCTTAGAGCCGAACACAAAACAGAGCCAATTGGTTTTTTTTTTTGTATCGAGCCTTGCTGTCTTTTTTTTGCTGCATGTCGCAGAAGGTTTCTACTATTGTGTATAGAATTAAAAACATAAAAGACGTGTATCCAACCAATTTTCAGTTTCCTGGTCAGCGTGACTATGGTGCAAGGCCCGATTTCCTAAGCTAACTAGGAATTATCGCTCCTCAATGGAAAATGGAAGTCGTCAAATTCATATTAGAAAATTATTAAACATTTGCTAACAGCGGGCTTTGTGTAATTTTTTTAGTTTTTAACATATTTATGTAGAACACTACTATTTTAATGAACTGTCGATTTCTGGAGCAAATTTAAAAGTGCATCATAAAAAACCCAAATCTAAACAAAAGTACATTAATATGATTTTTAATAGATTTTTGTGAACCAAAAATTCTCAACAATGTTCAATCTGAATGGCAGAACAAGTCCGAAATTAGGTTTAAATGCAACTGCAAAAGTATCGTTTTAGTGCGGGGTGTATTGGGTTTATAAGCTATATCTCCCAAAATAATGAACTTTTCTAGAATATATAAGTTTTATACTTACATGCTAATTACGTGCTAACATAATAGTCGATGCTCAATTTTCGTGCTAGCTGGGGCGTGGTCGGTGCGAAAATTTCGTTGTAGTTCGGGGTGTATTGGGTTTATTGGCTATATCTCCCAAAATAATGAATTTTTCAAGGATCTTTTCGCTTTATATTTGCATGCTAATTACGTGCTAACATTATAGTCAATGCTCGATTTTTGTGCTAGCTCACGGGGAGCGATCAGTGCAAGAGTATCGCTTTAGAGCGAAAGCTGTGGTGATGCTTATTGTTAGTTTAAGCTACTAACGGAAGGGTAGATCCTTGATTTTTGTTTTTTCTTGGAGCACGTAGTTATCACTTAATTCTGAGCCGAATTTCCAGATCCATAGGACTGCAGGAAGCATGTAGGCCCCGTGCCCTGCTACACCCCGCACTTTGATCCTTTTAAAAAAGGACTTTCTTTCGACCACGAAATTTTTGACGATGGGACAAAATTATCACGTTAGTTTGAGACATAGCTTATAAAGATCGGTTGAGTACGGGGTGTACCGTGTCGCAACCCTATGTCACACCCATGCACATGCCAATAAACCAAAGATTCACATTGAATTATTTGACCCAAAACCATGAAAACTAAAATAAGTTTATACAGTTGTGTGCAATGAAATAGTAGTAAAAGTGAAATTTTGGCATAGAAAGTTATTAAAATAGTATTTGCTGATCATTTTCAAGCTTATTTTAAGTTGTTGTGGCTATATACTTCTATTATTTTTCATACCAGAGCCAAATTACAAAAAAATTGAAAAATTACGCTGTGCATTAAAAAAGTAGTGCCAACCAGAGAACTGCAAGTGTGTCACTTTTTGCCACCTTACTCACACCCAATGAAATGTGTGTCCCGGTGCCGCTCAGCGCCGGCTAAGCAAAGCAAAACAAGTGGGGAAGGATTATCTTCGGCGTGCCGAAGATTTTATACTCTTTTCGAACCTATAGGCAATTTTCACTCTGCCAACTGCACCACTGAAATTTCATAAGCTGTACAAAATCGTTTTGTCGCGTAACCTTTTTTTTTTTTTGTTCTAAGAATATTTAATTCATTGCCAGTTGTATAGCAGCTATAAGATATAGTGATCCGATCCGGCCGGCTCCACCCAATGTGATGTCTCTTTGAATAATAAGTATCTATGCAAAGTTTCATCGCGATAGATTAAAAAACATGGGATATATGGCCAAAACCGACTTCGAGTTGTATGGCAGCTATAAGATATAGTGATCCGATCCGGCCGGCTCCACCCAATGTGATGTCTCTTTGAATAATAAGTATCTATGCAAAGTTTCATCGCGATAGCTCAAAAACTGAGGGACTAGTTTGCATACATACAGACAGACAGACAGACAGACGGACATGGCTAGATCAATTTGTACTGTCAATCTAAGCATACTGGCAGTAACTTTTGGGGGTCTCAGACGCTTCCTTCAATGCTTTACAAACTTCAGGACAAACTTAATATACTATTTTCTTCGAAAAGAGTATAAACATACACTTATCAATAGTTTTGTATGTGCTGCGAGTGCCGGCAATACCACACACACGCTCATACAATGTCCCGTTTTTTTTTTTGCATGCACCCAGGCCTTTTTAGGCAACGCGTGCCGAACTATACGAACTCCAAGCAAACGGAAAACGCTCGACTAAGTTAACTGTAATCGCATATTCTTCCATTGTACGCAGAAAATGCTCGTTGTACGCAGACTTTTGCGGGTCCATTTTTTTCTCATTTTTTTAAAATTATATTATTAAAAATACATTTTCTATTATATAAGTATAATTAAAAAAATAGTAATTAAGAGAAAAGAAAAATCTATATAATGAAAAAAATTTGAGTGTAATATACATTGTAGATCCGTAGATATTTAGAGCTAAAGTTGAATTTAAATTTTTTTTGCCTGTACGCAGAGTTTTGCGGGCATGTGTATGTATCACCCGGGTGTTTTGTAAACACCATGGTGCCTATGAGTGCATTTCTAATTATGAGCCGTTTTGTTTCTCACTTGATCGCTAGTTAGCATTCAAGCTCAGTGCTTCTTTCATTTTGCCAGCGGAAGCTTTGCAGAAATGACACTAGAACTAATTAAAAATAAATAATAAATTATAATTTCTTAAGTCAAATATTATTGTGTTTTATGTTGTCAAGTTGCGCTTCTGCGCTTTTGCAGCAGCAGAACCCCCAAGACACTACATACATTTTGTGTCTCAATTTTTGTGCTTCCCTTTTCACCCATCCTTCTTTCGACGCTGATTTGCCGACGTATGACATACGCACATATGCAACCAAGTGAGAGCGTTGCAGTCGGGCGGAGCCGACTGCGTAATACTCTGATACCATTTTAAGAACAGCTGAAAGCAAGTGAACAGAATATTTTTGTTGGTGTATGGGTGACCAGAAATCGGCCTTCCAAGTTTTTGATGACGGAAGGGGCGTGGTCGATCTTAAGAGGGGGTGACCAGAAGTCTATTTTCCAAATTTGGTGATTTTAGCTCTAAACCTGGAAGATATGAATTTTTGCGAATTTATGGGCGCGAGGGGGCGTGGCCCCAACATTTTTTTGTCGATCTTTAGAGGGGGTGACAAGAAGTCTATCTTCCAATTTTGGGGACTCTAGCTCTAAAACTGTGGAAGATATACATTTTCGCGATTTTTGGGGGAGGGAGGGGGCGTGGCCCCCAAATTTGGCCGATCTTTAGAGGACTTGGCCAGAAGTCTACCCTCAAAGTTTGGTGGCGCTAGCTCTTAAACTGTGCAAGATATAGGCTTCCGTGTTTCGTGGGGGCGGGGTGGCTGGGGTGCTTCATAACACAAAAGATTTCTAGAGTCTATATAATATCGTTTCGGAAATACGTGCGTTCATCCAGACAGACAGACGGACGGCCTGACGGTCATACGACAAAACAAATATACTATGAGTACCTTCGGTATCAGAGTATAAGCTACCTACTCACTTTTGTTGCTTGTGTGCCCAAACAATCATACTTTATTGAAAGGCGAGCGATTATGGTCATTTGTTCGTGTTTGAAAACACCCGGGTGTCAAAATCACCTTACATTTACCCAGTGCACCTTAAGTGCCGGTGGCTTGTTGCAGTTCTCTGGTGCCAACTACTTTGATAAACAAAAATTACTAAACTTAAGTAAACTAAATGTTTCATGTTTATACTCTTTTCAAAGAAAATATTCACTTTAAGCTGATGTTTGTAACGCATAGAAGAAAGCTTCGGAGACCCCCAAAAGTTACCTCCAGTATGCTTAGAATGACAAGACAATTGATCTGGCCATGTCCGTCAGCCTGTGTGTCTATCCGTCTGTATGTATGTATGGATAATAGGCCTCCAGGTTTTGAAGGCTGGAAAACCTCGTATCCCATTTTTTGGGGAGGTCACCAGAAATATACTTATCAAATTTTATGACTCCAGCCTTAAAACTGCGGGAAACTTAACGTTTTACCGATTTAAGATTGATGGTGTATCCACAAGTTATCAATTTGCCAGTCTCCTAGTTGGCGGGTTACAAAAATATTAACACTTTATTTGAAGCAGATAACAAGTATAATATTCCAAGATTCAAGTCTCTATCTTCAATAGCATCGAAAAAGTTGCGTTCATCCGGACAGACGTACGGCCTGGCGGACATTGCACAAAGTCAATATACTATGAATACCATCGGTATCAGAGTATGATTATAACATTGACCACATGTTTCTCTAACTTTACAGCAGAAAATATGAGCATTTGAAAAAACAAGTAAGAGTGCTCTAGTCGGGAGTGCCCGACTAGGAGATACCCTGAACCCAGTCCTTGCATTCATTCAAACTTACCAATCAATGCACATCCATACAAACACACACATAATGCAAGCAGTGCAAGCAGTTTAGCAGGCTAACTTCTTCGCAGGGCCCCACACTATGGCAAGGTAAATCTTAAATAACTTCCGTGTTTAATGCCCAATCTTTGTGAAATTTTTAGAACATAACATTGGCTATAAAATTGGTCATCAAACAAAATTGGAAGGTAATACCTTAAAAATTAGTGTTTTTCACTTTTGGGGATGGAGATGGGGTACGGTATCCAAAAAGTGAAATATTTGGTATTACAATGTATGCTATTCGAGAATATACATACCAAATTTGGTGCCTCTAGCTCTAATAACTTTCAAGTTATGGCCAAAAAACACTGGTCTGAAATCAAAATTTATCGATAACTTTTGAACTGGACGAGTTTTCGACAAAATGAAACAAACTTGTACTGTCCCGGGACTACGAGAACTTATATTCCAAATATGAAGTCTCTAGCAATTATAGTCTCTGATATCTGCGTTCATACAGACGGACAGACGAACATCGCTAGATCGACTTGGCTGTTGATACTGATCAATGATATACATAGAGATGAAGAATGTGTTCTGCCCACCACCTAACCAATTTCTCGGTAGGATTTGCCTTGTACACGCAAATTAATGATCAATTTGCGAAGATCCGTATCGATTTCTTTTCCTGCTGACGCCATGCTGCTAGGTAATAAAAACTATTCTCAAATGCATTGAAAAAATCTATACGAACTTCAAGCAAAAGGAAAACGCTCGACTAAGTTAACTGTAATCGCATATTCATCCATTGTACGCAATACATTGGCTATTATATAATTATATTTAAAAAACTAGTAATTAAGAGAAAAGAAAAATCTATATAATGAAAAAAATTTGAGTGTAATACACATTGTAGATCCAAAGATATTTAGAGCTAAAGTTAAATTTTAATTTTTTTTTTGCCTGTACGCAGAGCTTTGCGGGCAAGTGTATGTACTTATATGGTCGGAGATGCTTCCCTATGCCTGTTACATACTTTATCACAAAACCATTGTACCCTTTTTACCCATTTTTAATGGGTTCAGGGTATAAAAATAAGAAGTGGGTAAGGATTATCTTCAACGTGCCGAAGCTAAACTTTTGGGGGGTTTGGGGGGTGGTATCCAAAAAGTGAAATATTTGTTACATGGGTATGCCATTCGAGATTATACATGCCAAATTTGGGCCTCTAGCTCTTAAGCCTTTGAAGTTATGTCCCAAAAACGATAAAAACGAGTTATCGATAAAATTAAATAAACTTGATCTGTCACGGGATTAGGAGAACTTATATTCCAAATATGAAGTCTCTAGCTCTTGTAGTCTCTGATATCCGCGTGTTCATACAGACGGACGGACAGACAGACAGACGGACATGGCTAAATCGACTTGGCTGTTGATACTGATCAAGAATATATATACTTTATATGGTCGGAGATGCTTCCTTATGCCTGTTACATACTTTTTCACAAATCCATAATACCCTTTTTACCCATTTTTAATGGGTTCAGGGTATAAAAATACGGTCAGACGCGTCTATCGGCTTTGTGAGTGACTCATTCGACAATTTCGTAGGCCTAGGCGGACGGCACAGCAACTCGATTCGGATAGTTTTTGGGACCAAGAATATTGTTTTTCGGTAAGCGTTGCACCCTGCTGCACTGTATTCTTTAAAGATTAATCGGACAACAAGTGATTTTCACACACCGCAACACATAATCAATGGACACCTGAATCTCACTAAAAATAAATAAGCGCAAAAGAAACAAGTAAGAGTGCTCTAGTCGGGACTGCCCGACTAGGAGATACCCTGAACCCAGTTCTGACATCCATTCATACTTGCCTAATAGTGTGCATACATACAAACACACCACACATTACTGCAAGCTGTGAAAACGGTTTAAGCAGTTATCTTGCTTTTTCACTGCGCCCCACACAATGGAAAGTAAAATCTTAAATAACTTCTGTGTTTAGTGTCCGATCTTTTTAAAATTTTTAAGACATAACATTGGCTATGAAATGTGTGACCAAACCAAATTGCAAGGTCATACCTTCAAAAATGAGTTTTTTGAATTTTTGGGGGGATTGGGGGGTGGTATCCAAAAAGTGAAAAATGTGTTACATGTGTATGCTATTCGAGATTATACATGCCAAATTAGGGGCCTCTAGCTCTTATAACTTGTAAGTTATAGCCAAAAAACGCTGGTCTGAAATCGAAATTTATCGATAACTTTTGAACGGGACGAGTTATCGATAAATTTGATAAACTTGATCTGTCCCGGGATTACGAGAACTTATATTCCAAATATGAAGACTCTAGCTCTTGTAGTCTCTGATATCCGCGTGTTCATACAGACAGACGGACGGACGGACGGACGGACGGACAGACAGGCAGACGGACATGGCTAAATCGACTCGACTGTTGATACTGATCAAGAATATATATACTTTATATGGTCGGAGATGCTTCCTTATGCCTGTTACATACTTTTGCACAAAACCATAATACCCTTTTTACCCATTTTTAATGGGTTCAGGGTATAACAAGTGAGAACGTTGCAGTCGGGCGGAGCCGACTGCGTAATACTCTGATACCATTTTAAGAACAGCTGAAAGCAAGTGAACAGAACATTTTTGCTGGTGTTTGGGTGACCCGAAATCGGCCTTCCAAGTTTTTGGGGACTGGAGGGGCGTGGTCGATCTTAAGAGGGGGTGACCAGAAGTCTATTTTCCAAATTTGGTGATTTTATTTGACGATCTTTGGGGGGGCTGACAATAAGTCTATCCTCCAATTTTGGTGACTCTAGCTCTAAAACCGTGGAAGATATACATTTTCGCGATTTTAGGGGGCGGGCGGGGGCGTGGCCCCAAAATTTTTTGTCCGATCTTTAGAGGACTTGGCCAGAAGTCTACCCTCAAAGTTTGGTGGCCCTAGCTCTTAAAATGTGCGAGATATAGGCTTCCGTGTTTCGTGGGGGCGGGGTGGCTGGGGGGCGTTCTAGTGGGCGTGGCCGGAAAATCCAGGACGCAATCTTTTGGGCTGGTCAGCCCTAGTCTAAATTCCAAATTTTGGGACTCTAGCTTCAAAATTGCGGGAAATATACACGTGTTATCGAATTGTGCATTCATGTATATCGATTTTCGCGATTACGGGGGCGGGAGTGGGCGTGGTCGAAATTTTGTTTCTGTAATCTGTAGAGGACGTCACCAGTAATATATATTCCAAATATGGTGACTTTAGCTCTAAAACTGCGGGAGATATAAGCATTTCAAATTAATTTTGGAGGGGGGGCTGGTGGGCGTAATAATGGGCGTGGCCGATTAACCTAGGATCCAATTTTTTCGGGAGGTCACCAGCAATATACCTACCAAATTTGGTTACTCTAGCTTCAAAATTGTGGGAGTTATTCACGTTTAATCGATTTGTGATTTGAGGTGTATCGACATGTTATCGATTTGCCAGCCTCCCAGTGGGCGTGGCATAAATTTGGAATAAACTTGATCTGAAGCAGATAGCTATAATCATAACGCAAAAGATTTCAAGAGTCTATCTAATATCGTTTCGGAAATACGCGCGTTCATCCAGACAGACAGACGGACAGACGGACGGCCTGACGGACATTCGACAAAACCAATATACTATGAGTACCTTCGGTATCAGAGTATAAAAATAAGTATTGTAGAAATTGACTCACCTGCAAATGCTCTTGAAAACGAATGGGCAACGGTTGCGTCATCTTGACTGACTGTTATTTTCGCAATATACGTGGAACTTCAAACTGTTGTTCCTTGCGGCTCCTGTCACTTGGAGTTTAAATTTTTCGCGTTCCGAGAGATTCACAACACGCACTTTTACTATTGTTGTTAGGTATGACTAATACAACGGGAATGAATACGAATACTGTATGTCTGCGTCAACTTAAGCTTTTTCGTATGCTTGTTGATTTGCTTTTCTTTTAATCGTGGCGTCTTGGTTTAAATTTTACGAAATTTCGTTTCGCGTTGCTTGTGAAGAGAAACACACCAAAAACTGTGTAAAGAAAAACAGAAAAAAATCGAAAAATGATTATATATGTATGTATTAATTAAGTTGCAAAAGTATTTGTTTTTCTTGTTATCATTAGAAAGTGACGCAGCGTCACCGCCTCTCAAAGCACAAAAACGTCAACGGTTCTCCCTTACAAAACACACATAAGCTCAACTGAATTTTCTTTTTGTATATTGTTATTTTTTTTTAATAATTTGTAGTGTTATTCATTTGAATTTTCACATAATACGGAAAGAATTAATTAATGAGTCGACAAGGGCTATAGCACTGACAGATAAAACAACAAGTACGAGTCATTGACAGAGCAACCCCTGTGGTGTGTTAGAGTAAAATACACCATAGCTACCATATCTGAGTAAAACAGCCGTTGAATGCAAGAAAGTACAAGTGTGACCACATGTATTCCTAAAAAACTACAATCTTTAAACTAAGGAATTAACGGAGAATAAGATATTTTTGGGAGACATGCTCCTGTGTTCTCTGTGACGATTCCTCATAGCACACCACACCATGGTGTAATTATACATGGTGGCGTACACAATTTTTCGAGGTGCCAGGCCCATTTCACGAAGCTGTCGTTGCTTCGTTTTTTTTACGAACGAGCTGCCGGCAGTTGCCAGCAGTGTGGTGCGCTTGTGTATGTGCTTATGAATGCGTGCATTAACGCTTGTAGAACACATACAAGCACAAATACATTCACGCATACAATCAAACATTACTGAAAACAAAAAAAATTCATCCGCATATCAACCTGCTTCAACAACGTTCAGAAGCCGACTGGCAAGCTAGGCAGCTGAATAGATCCACGACACTGCTCTGTACGCCACCATGTATAATTACACCATGCACCACACTATCAGCAATGTTGAGTTGCGCTTCCAGCATTTACACACGCATGCACTTTCACGCTTGTCGCACTCATACACACAGAAACACAAACATATATACATTTTGTGAGCAGTGAATTGCCTTGCGATGTACATATGCATGTATAAAAAACACCTTTGCATTGATGTTTGTAACGCAGCACTTTTAATAATATAAGTAAAAAGAAATCAAAAATTCTACCAAACTTAATGTTAGAGGTCCCCAAAATGAGCGCACATGAGACGACAAAGCAGCGTAATTGATTTGAGCACGTATGCCACATAAACAAAATGGAACATACTCAACATGAGATACACCGCCCACTAACTTTTGGCATTGAACAGTTTACTCTGACGTCTCTTCACCCGCTACTTCACATTGTTGGGATTAAATATCATATTGTATACATTTATTTAAATATCCAAGCATTTATTTTTTTAGGAGGCGGAACCGTACCAGTTTAATGCTGTAGTTTAACGATTGCACGTCTGCACGAGAACACAACGATACGGTCACATTGAGCTCTTAACACATTCTTAGTTAGACCTTCAAAAAAACGCGAGGCATATAAACTTACATAAAAAAAATGTAAATGACACGACTCGCTCACTGCAATTTAGGAGTGCATAAATATGATATATCGAACTCGATTTAATTTTCGACACTAATCTATTGATTCGAGTCACATTCACCACACTCGTCAAGTTAGCGACGGTCACCCATCATCGAATATCGATAGTTTTCATCGACGCCGGAACCATGATTTTGTTCAAACATTATAAATTTTAGAGGACAAAATCAAAAAAAACTAAAAGATAAGAAAAAATCCAATGCAACAAGTTATTCCGGGATGTAGAGAAAGAGGAAATTTAACGGGGACTTGGAGAAATAGACAATTTTTGACGAGGAATCCATTTTTGACACTCGTTGCACTACGTTACCTTAAGCAGTATGTATTAAGCAAATATATATTGTGAAATAACAGTGATAAATGAGTACATTTAGCTGAAAAGAATCGAACAACTTGGAGATGTCTATTATGAGTATTATTTTGGAGATGGGATTACCAATTTTTAAATTTTAGACAAATTTATTATGTGCGTCAAGTTACCCACGGCCACTTAGCGTCAAATATCGATACTTATCGTTTTCGCAACAAGGATTTTGTTTTTCAAATATTTAGCGTTTTAAAGAACGAAATTGAACAAACTTAAATGCAGAAATGCTAAGAATTAAACTATCTTCCATTTAAATGCTTCACCTTTGAAATTTTAGCTTTTCCTGCATAAAAATGACTGGTTTGAAGAATCGGGTTCTTACAATTCTTACAATATCTCAATATACAGAGCGCGTGCCACTAAATCTTGTATACACGATTAAAGCATAATTTTTCATCTACAAATTGCGTTGCCAACATTAATGAATGTAAATATTAAAATGCAAATATCTGAAGAATGGCTGGAGTTTTTGTCGAAATTGTAATGGCAAAATGACTATTTATGCTATCTTGATTCAATAAATTACCGTGCATTGCGGCACGCGATATGGATAAGAAAATATAAATTGTTGTTGACACCAGCAGAATGTTACTCAAAATGGCTAGTTGCCATGTTAAGCACATGTAAAGTTTTAAATTCGAATTTTACTGAATTGTATATAAAATACTGATTATATAATACTAACATCCAAATCTGTGCATATTTCTTATATATGTATTGTTTAAAATTCATATTAACCAGTTAACGGCGTCGCAAAATTTTTCAGCCCTGAATCCAAGCAGTGGTTCAGTTCACTTGTGAGCTAGCAGTTCGATATGCTCATGTAAGTGAACTGTTTTAGGTTGGCTTACAAATAATTAATTTTCTCTGAATCTGTTCAAAAGTATCTTAAAATGTGCACAAAACAATTATGTTCAATTTATTATATGGCACGCTTTCTTTAAGATGTGATATTTGCGTGCAAATTCAAGACTTATTTTTGCCATCGATTTTGTATGGGGCTTTTTACGAGGTTGGTGCATATTTTTGTAAGTGCCTCGGAAACAAACATCAATTTGTAGATGAAAAATATGCTTTAATCGTGTATACAAGATTAAGTGGATCGCGCGTTGTAAATTGAGATATTGTAAGAATTGTAAGAACCCGATTTTTCAAACCCATAATTTTAATGCAGGAAAAGCTCAAATTTCAAAGGTGAAGCATTTAAATGGAAGATAATTTAATTCTTAACATTTCTGCATTTAAGTTTGTTAAATTTCGTGCTTTAAAACGCAAAATATTTGAAAAACAAAATCCTTGTTGCGAAACCGATAAAAAGTATCGATATTCGACGCTAAGTGGCCGTGGGTAACTTGACGCACATGCAATTGCTGTTATTTACCAATAATCGATAAAATAGCAATCGAGCATCCGAAATCACCGATTAGTAATGTCGCTCCACTTTAGAAACTTTTTTGCAGTAATCAAAAATTATTGTGTTGTCTACACATTATTCTGCAGTTAGCAAATTTACCCATATTACTAACAGAACCTTTAACATAATTGCTCCACCTACCAACATTGGCTCCACAGTAAAACGAAACAAAGTCGATACATCAAAATCTGCAAGCTGTCGCTCATCTCTAATCTCTTCAAGCCGAACAGTGCATAAAGTTAGCAGTGCTCAAAGTTAATTTTACTGGAAGTTGTAAATTTTTAAACGTATTTCACAATCAATTTAAAATGAAAGCCGTTGAGCATGTAAACCTCATATTGTTGTTGTTATAACTATGCTATTGGTAAATCAAGCATTTCCTGTGATGATACAGCTCATGTGTTGAATGTTTAAAAAAAAACGCGCGTTGCGCGTCGAACGAACCATTCAAAAGTTATTTACTGTGCATTCTGTCTATGTGTGCTTTGGCTTTATTAAACATTAACATTGCGGAAAATCCATACACATTTTGTTCGTAAGTCCGCTGTGTGTCATCGTGAAGCATTTGTGCAAGAAATTTTGTCAAAACAAAAAAGGCAGAGGATAAATCCAGAACAGTGGTGTTAGGCGCGAGGGGCGAATCACGATCCCTTAAAACGCATCCGACAGAATACGAGGTATTGTAAAAACGTATATAAGTACGTATGTGTACATCCTTGCAACTAAATGTAAACAGTCGCTGCCACAAATAAATAATTCGAATACACATATCAAATGTATGTACATATGTGTGCGAGTGCTTATATTGTTAGATTTAATGGTAATTAATGCCTTTGTCTCCAAATAAATTGAAAACTTCATTTTAACGAGCGAAATACGCATACTGTAATTTTTTGTCTGACGTAAATATTTGACAGTATTCTTATTTAATTGGTTTTTTTTTTCATTTTTGCAGCAGCAACTCCCACGACGCACACGCACATTCAGAGAGACACAAACATACTCTGCTTTACATCCTTTTCGTGCTTCAGTTTGTTGTTCCTTAACAAACAGTCAGTACAGCCAGGCAGTAAGTACATACATATGCTTGAAAGAAAGAGAGAGAGAGAGAGAGAGATCATCTACTGCTCTTTCAACTTCGCTCTCCTGCAGCGTTTTTGCTTGACACTTTTTTATTATGATCGGTTTTTATGCGTTTCGGGCGGCAACAGAAAAAATACAGCTATTCTGCAAGTCATTAAAGATTTTGGTAGCGAACATTTGGTAGGCAAATAATATCCTTTATTTAATATTTTCCATTTATTTTGAATTTTAAATTCAAGCTTTGTTTTTATACCCTAAACCCATTAAAAATAGCTAAAAAGGATATAATGAAGTTGTTCAAATGTATGTATCAACAGCCGTCTGTCCGTCTGTCTGTATGAACACGCAGATATTAGAGACTGCAAGTCTCTAGACTTTATATTTAGAATATATGTTCTCGTACTCCCTGGACAGATCGTTTATTTCAATTTATCGATAACTCCATATTTGGAATAAAAGCTCTCAGTCCCTGGTCAGATCAAGCTTGTTTTATTTCATCGATAAAGCATTCTGTTCAAAACTTAACGATAAATTTCAATTTCAGACCAATGTTTTTTGGCCATCACGTGAAAGAAAAGTAGCTAAAAGCACAAATTTTGGTATTTATAATGTCGAATACCATATACAGTGAATCACTAAAGTATTCATTGCTAAGCATATGGCGCATAAACCCAAGTATTTCACCATCTTAGCAACTACTTTTTTATATTTTTTTTCACTGCATTCGTAGAATGATGTTTACGAAAGACAATGCAAAAGAAAAATTTTTAAAACGTTTAACAGTTATCAAAATAGAGCAACACAACGGAAAAAAACGCATATTTTCATGTCACAAAAGTATTCATCGCTCTTATATATATTTACTTATGTTACGAAAATTTAGGTAATGCAGTTTAAGCTATTATTTTTATACCCTGAACCCATTAAAAATGGGTAAAAAAGGTATTATGGTTTTGTGCAAAAGTATGTAACAGGCATAAGGAAGCATCTCCGACTATATAAAGTATATATATTCTTGATCAGTATCAACAGCCGAGTCGATTTAGCCATGTCCGTCTGTCTGTCTGTCCGTCTGTCCGTCTGACCGTCTGTCCGTCTGTCCGTCCGTCTGTATGAACACGCGGATATCAGAGACTACAAGAGCTAGAGACTTCATATTTGGAATATAAGTTCTCGTAGTGCTGGGACAGATCAAGTTAATTTCATTTTATCGATAACTCGACCCATTCAAAAGTTATCGATAAATTTCTATTTCAGACTAGCGTTTTTGGGCTATAACTTCCAAGTTATAAGAGCTAGAGGCCCCTAATTGGCATGTATAATCTCGAATAGCATACACATGTAACAAATTTTTCACTTTTTGGATACCACCCCCCAATTTCCCCCAAACTTAAAAAAACTCATTTTTGAAGTTACGACCTTGCAATTAATTTTGGTCTTACATTTTATAGCCAATGTTATGTCCTACAAATTTCAGAAAGATCGGACAATAAACACAAAAGTTTTTGAAGATTTTACTTTCCATTGTGTGGGGCTCGGTGAAAAGCAAGCTAACTGCTTAAACCGCTTGCACTGCTTGAACTGCAGCATGTGTGTGTTTAGATTAGTATGCATGATTGTAAGGACTTGGTTCAGGGTATCTCCTAGTCGGGCACTCCCGACTAGAGCACTCTTACTTGTTTTTTGTGTCCCTTGCTGTCTCATATACCCTCCAAGCGTCTTGACATCAATTTCACCAATTTACGGCAATATTCGGGACCTATTTTGGACCATTCATCCTGCTGCACCTGCTTTAAGACTACTTTTGAAGAAATATGGTTCTATCTAACTTTTAGCTTAAGATATGACTATAGATTCTTGATGGGATCTGTGTAGAGACTCTGTGGGGGAGATTTCGACTATTTAGTGTTGCATAAAATCCACATTTGTACTGCCAAGCAGTGTGTTTTGGGTAGTTATTTTGTTGAAACAGAAATTGACCACGCTCAAATCCCATTTTGGAGGCAGTAACGGCCACATTTTTTTTTTAATATGTTAAGATACACAGAGTTCATAATGCCATCACCAAAAACCAAATTGCCCATACCACGTGCAGACATATAGCCCCAAACCATAACTGAACCTCCACCGTGCTTTATAGTTGCTGTTGTATTTTTAGGATTAAACGCGTATCCAGGCTTACGCCATATAATGTGACGACTGCCAGAGCCAAAACTGTTGTATTTGCTCTAGCCGATGAATATGATAGTCTCCCAGAGTGAAAATGGTTGTATTTTGTAGCAATTATCAATAGATAATCTCTTTGTAAAATTTACAGTGGAATTTATAATTTTTTCTGAAAACTCGACCATGTATATCTTTTGATCGGAGCACCCTGCGGACAGTTTCATCACATACTCTTGTGTTGAGGGTTGTTTGGAGAATATCGTTAATTTTTGGAGCAGAAATATGTGGGTTATTCCTGTTTTCCTGTAGAACTTTCCTCTCCTCTCTGGCAGATAAAGACTTCGGACGTCCAGAACGCTGGATATTTTCCAATCTACCACGATATTTCAAACGCTGTATAGCACTTCGGATAGTGGAAGGACTTCTGTCGAACATTTGGCAATAATAATTGGTAGATCGCCCTTCATTGTGAAGATATAATATTATTTTCTTCTCAACCACACTTAATTCCTTTCCCTTGACCATTTTGACGTACTAACAAAAACTTTGATGGTCAAATTGAACACATTGAGCGAAAATCTTATCTACACAATATAAATGTGCAAAAAAAAATATAAAAAAACATGTACAAACATGCACAAGCTAAAATAACGGAAGAGGCAACAACCGCAATGAATACATTTGTGACATGAAAATATGCGTTTTTTTCCGTTGTGTTGCTCTATTTTGATAACTGTTAAGCGTTTACCAATTTTTATACTCTGATACCGAAGGTACTCATAGTATATTGGTTTTGTCGAATGTCCGTCAGGCCGTCCGTCTGTCCGTCTGTCTGTCTGGATGAACGCACGTATTTCCGAAACGATATTAGATAGACTCTTGAAATCTTTTGCGTTATGATTATAGCTATCTGCTTCAGATTAAGTTTATTCCAAATTTATGCCACGCCCACTGGGAGGCTGGCAAATCGATAACATGTCGATACACCTCAAATCACAACTCGATTAAACGTGAATAACTCCCACAATTTTGAAGCTAGAGTAATCAAATTTGGTAGGTATATTGCTGGTGACCTCCCGAAAAAATTGGATCCTAGGTTAATCGGCCACGCCCATTATTACGCCCACCAGCCCCCCTCCAAAATTTATTTGAAATGCTTATATCTCCCGCAGTTTTAGAGCTAAAGTCACCATATTTGGAATATATATTACTGGTGACGTCCTCTACAGATTACAGAAACAAAATTTTAACCATGCCCACTCCGGCCACGCCCCCGCCCGCCCCCAAAAATTGCGAAAATGTATATCTTCCACAGTTTTAGAGCTAGAGTCACCAAAATTGGAGGATAGACTTATTGTCAGCCCCCTAAAGATCGGCCAAAAATTTTGGGGCCCCGCCCCCTCCCGCCCCCAAAAATCGAGAAAACTTTTATCTTCCACAGTTTTAGAGCTAGAATCACCAAATTTGTGAGATAGACTTCTTGTCAACCGCTCTAAAGATCGGCCAAAATTTTTGGGGCCACGCCCCCTCCCGCCCCCAAAAATCGCGAAAACGTTTATTTTCCACAGTTTTAGAGCTAGAATCACCAAATTTGTAAGATAGACTTGTCACCCGCTCTAAAAATCGGTCAAAATTTTTGGGGCCACACCCCCTCCCGCCCCA
The DNA here is from genome assembly GCA_035042425.1 of Drosophila flavopinicola. NCBI lineage: Eukaryota > Metazoa > Arthropoda > Insecta > Diptera > Drosophilidae > Drosophila > Drosophila flavopinicola. The sequence continues at coordinate 348,140 of JAWNLL010000080.1, read as the reverse complement.
AAAATCGCGAAAGCGTATATCTTCCACAGTTTTAGAGCTAGAGTCACCAAAATTGGAAAATAGACTTATGGTCACCCCTTCTTAAGATCGACCACGCCCCTCCCGTCCCCAAAAACTTGGAAGGCCGATTTCGGGTCACCCATACACCAGCAAAAAGGTTCTGTTCACTTCCTTTCAGCTGTTCTTAAAATGGTATCAGAGTATTACGCAGTCGGCTCCGCCCGACTGCAACGTTCTCACTTGTTTCTTTTGCATTGTCTTTCGTAAACATCATTCTACGAATGCTGTAAAAAAAATATAGAAAAGTAGATGCTAAGATGGTGAAATACTTGGGTTTATGCTCCATATGCTTAGCAATAAATACTTTAGTGATTCACTGTACATGTAAACAAAAATATTTCACTTTTTGACCTTGATCACACATTTTATAGCCAAAAAATTTCAGAAAGAACGGACAATAAACACATGTTTTTAAAGATTTGACTTTCCATAGTGTGGGGCTCACTAAGGAATCAAGCCAACTGCTTAAGCTGCTTGCAATATGTGTGTGTTTTAAGCGTGTATAATATGTTTTAAGAAAAATTGCGCAAATTTCGATTCAACATCTGATAACAACAGTTTGAAGCTGACTGCTATTGACACCTTTGCGTGAAATTATCGTATGTACGATAAACCAAATTTTTCAGGAGATCGTTTTTTCCTAATTTTCTATGCCAAAGCATTGGCACTATTGGCACTAAATATTATAAAAGCTAGTATTCAAATTATTAAACAAAACTCATATTTATTGTGGAAAAATGCATAGTTTTCGAAAAAAGTACATTTTAGTAGAAACGATATTTTCGGGAACAACGTTTTATAATTGTGACCGAATGTACCAAACATTCGATAGCTTCGCAACAGTTCAAATTGCACCTACAATTTAATACAAATTTCTTTACGATACAAATTTGAAAGCATATTACTTTAAGCTTATGGCTTTTTATACTCTGATACCGAAGGTACTCATAGTATATTGGTTTTGTCGAATGTCCGTCAGGCCGTCCGTCTGTCCGTCTGGCCGTCTGTCCGTCTGTCTGTCTGGATGAACGCACGTATTTCCGAAACGATATTAGATAGACTCTTGAAATCTTTTGCGTTATGATTATAGCTATCTGCTTCAGATCAAGTTTATTCCAAATTTATGCCACGCCCACTGGGAGGCTGGCAAATCGATAACATGTCGATACACCTCAAATCACAAATCGATTAAACGTGAATAACTCCCACAATTTTGAAGCTAGAGTAATCAAATTTGGTAGGTATATTGCTGGTGACCTCCCGAAAAAATTGGATCCTAGGTTAATCGGCCACGCCCATTATTACGCCCACCAGCCCCCCTCCAAAATTAAGTTGAAATGCTTATATCTCCCGCAGTTTTAGAGCTAAAGCCACCATATTTGGAATATATATTACTGGTGACGTCCTCTACAGATTACAGAAACAAAATTTCTACCACGCCCACTCCCGCCCCCGTAATCGCGAAAATCGAGATACATGAATGCACAATTCGATAACACGTGTATATTTCCCGCAATTTTGAAGCTAGAGTCCCCAAATTTGGAATTTAGACTAGGGCTGACCAGCCCAAAAGATTGCGTCCTGGATTTTCCGGCCACGCCCACTAGAACGCCCCCCAGCCACCCCGCCCCCACGAAACATGGAAGCCTATATCTCACACAGTTTAAGAGCTAGGGCCAGGTTAGTCGGCCACGCCTATTATTACGCCCACCAGCCCCCCCCCCCTCTCCAAAATTAATTTGAAATGCTTATATCTCCCGCAGTCTTAGAGCTAAGGTCACCATATTTGGAATATATATTAATGGTGATGTCCTCCACAGACCATAGTAATACAAATTTGGATACGCTCACTCCTGCACCGTTATCGCGAAAATCAATTACATGGAAGCACAATTGTGTATATTTCCTGCAATTTTGAAGCTAGTCACCAAACTTGGAATTAGATTGAGGCTGACCAGCACAAAAGATTGCGTCATGTATTTTCCGGCCACGACCACTAGAACGCGCCACCCCAACCCGCCCCCACGAAACACGGAAGCCTATATATCGCACAGTTTAAGAGCTAGGGCCACCAAACTTTGAGGATAGACTTCTGGCCAAGTCCTCTAAAGATCGGCCACGACCCCTCCCACCCCCAAAAATCGTGAAAATGTTTTGAAACTAGATTCAAATTGGAAGTTAGACTTGTCACCCCTTCTAAAGATCGGCAAACAATGCCTTACAAAAATCGCGAAAATTTATATCTCAACAGTTTTAGAGCTAGAGTCACCTAATTTGTAAGATAGACTTCTGGTCACCCCGTCTTAAGATCGACCACGCCCTCTCCCGTCCCCAAAAACTTGGAAAACCGATTTCTGGTCACCCATACACCTGCAAAAAGTTTTGTCACTTCCTTTTAGCTGTTCTTAAAATGGTATCAGAGTATTACGCAGTGGGCTCCGCCCGACTGCAACGTTCTCACTTGTTTTTGTGTTATATTTGAGTAATTTGATTGACCCCTTTAGTCAATATGTCGTGATGACAAAAGAATTGCATTTTTAAGCAGGCTGAAGATGCTGCATAGCCACAATTTATTATACCCTGAGCCCATTAAAAATGGGTAAAAGGGTATACTGGTTTTGTGCAAAAGTATGTAACAGGCATAAGGAAGCATCTCCGACCATATAAAGTATATATATTATTGATCAGTATCAACAGCCGAGTCGATCTAGTCCGTCCGTCTGTATGAACACGCGGATATCAGAGACTACAAGAGCTAGAGACTTCATATTTGAAATATAAGCTCTCGTAATCCCGGGACACATCAAGTTTATTTCATTTTATCGATAATTCTGTAAGGTAGTTCCTTGGCCGAGGTACAAATCTCAGTCGGGCCAAGGTTTGTTTACAAGAATATTTGTAAATCGCTGGGGCAATGAGAGACTGGGTGATAATAATCCCTAAATTTTAGCTGGGACTGTCTCCACTTCCCTGGGACACCAATATTCCGGGTCGAACTAAAAACCACGCACACTCGTCGCTTTATCTTGCCTGGCCAAAGCCTCGAACACGCACTTTCTCTAAATATGCGGGGCTAGAGCCTCGAACATTCCAATTACTATGTACCGGGCTAGAACCACGCGTACACTGACCAATTATGCTGGGCTAGAGCCACATACACAATCTATCAACCAACTAAATAAACACTTGACACAACATCACTAATATATAAAAATATATGTTAAACAAAGGCGTGCAATATATTTTGTTTGGGTTAATACACTTAGTTTTATTAACTCCCGCAGACAAACTTAATCTATTATTATTATCTAAATTAAGTTAACAGATATTATTACTGACCGTTGATCTAGATCTCCGTTTCTCGTTGTTTACAATTTCTCGCACTTCACTTTTTAATCGACACGTCCCTTTTTTCTTCGTCACACTCCCTACTTGGCTGCCAAATACACCCCTTAAGCTTTTGCTCTCCACCACGATGGCTCTCTTCGGCAAGCTGGGCTTTGGGCATCGGGACGCGAGCTTATAACGGTGCATGAGCGCGAAACGTCGGCCTGTTCATCTTCTTTATCATAGTTGCGCTTCATGCGTCTGACTCTTATACATTATTTTGGTTGCGCTTCATGCGTCTGATTCTTATAATCTTATACATTATTATATTATATTATATATTATATTATATATTATATTATAAATTATATTATATATTATATTATATATTATATTATATATTATATTATAAATTATATCTTATGTGAGCGGGGGAGGGATGATCCGCCTATCACCCCCTCCGCCTTTCTTCCCGTGAGGCGACAGTCACGTAGTTTCTGCCGTGCAGTGTGATTTTATTATCCGTACTGTCTTCTCTTAGTGAACCGGCTCCGACTGCAACGGCCAGTTGCGTAGCCGGCCCGCGTTCCATGATCCCTTTTGGCAACAGCCCATCCGCCGTGTAGACTTTCCATATGTGGGGTGGGCGTGTCCGTGGTCGGTACACCGGTGGCGGTGGTGGGGGTGTTATTTCTCCTTCGTCCGGACCCGACAGTATCCACTGTTATGTTTCCGTCGTGTTCCTTGGATACGTTGGGGGTGGGGGAGGAGGTGGCGTCTCCATTTCGCTCCTTCCATCTAAGTCTCTACCCCATTCGCCCACGTAGTCGAACAAATCGATGACGTCTTCCATCAGGTGGGCCTCTGGGGTCGGCGATAGCCAGGGTGACGGAGGTATTTCCGGATTTGCCTCTCTCTGATGGAAAGGCGACGGTCCTCGCATCGGTGGTGGTGGTGTGGGTGGCGTCTCTGGCCTAGGGGTTGATCGGATGGGCGAAGGCCGTTCCTGACCCTGTGACGATGTGGTGGATGCTTGGTCGTGAGTCGTCTTTGTCGCGCGTCGACCTCGGTCGTCTTGAAGAACGCTCCCTCTCCTTGCGCTTTGACGGGGTGTGGGTTCGGTCGCGTGTCGATTCACGCCGACAGGAAGGTGGTTGCCGGTCCCTTGGCGTCGGCCCGGCATGGCTGCGATGGCGTGTCGACCTCGGCCGACTGGAGGAAGGCTCCTTCTCTTTTCGGGTGGACGGTTCTTCTCCGTCATCTACCGGGAAGGCAATGCCAGCAAGGTGGGCGGCGAGGGTGGCTCTGTCATGTACGGCGGCGAGTTCTTGGCGTTTGGGCACTCGATGATGATGCTCGTCGTCTCCACGCGCATCAGCCGTATATATCCGTCGCCCATGTCCACATAGTTATCCGTATGGACGAATTGCGTATGTCGACGCGGGGGTAGCGGTGCGCGGCGTGGTCTACGAGTGTAGAACTCGGGCTCATGGCGGGAATCTCTCTGATATCGCGGATCGGGACCCCGATCTTCGTTCGAGTCCTCCTCCAGATTGCTGTTGTTGTCGTCGTCAGCATCCTCGACGTACGCCTCCTCCTCCAGATTGCTGTTGTTGTCGTCAGCATCCTCGACGTACGCCTTCTCCTCCATCTCCTCGTCGCTAATTGTTATAATTTCCGCCATCTGTGGAATCGATTCTTAGTTAAGTTTAACGCAATATTATATAGCTCTACCATGGGGAAGTACACGTTTACAGTAACCTTCTACAATACGACACGAAGGCAATACATGTACTACCATTTTAATAACTTTCCGACCCCGTTTGGTCGAGTACCTCCGGTTCGTCGGTAGTCTCGTCGTACCGGTAGTACGGTTTGAGCTGCGAGATATTCGCGCGTCTCCTCTTTCGTTCACCTTCTCGAACCAGCTGAACGATGTTAGGCGATACGAATTTAACCACCTGATATGGGCCGTCATATTTTGGTGCAAGCTTCGCTGCGAATCCGTCAGCCGCTTTGGAGAGCAGATGTTGGCGTAACAGTATCAGTGACTTGATGGATGGTCTCCACTCTCGTCGTCGCAGGTTATAATGTCGACCCTGGTCTTGGGAGGCCCGCTGCATGTTGCTGCGGGCGATCTCAAAGACTTCCTTTAACCTTTTCGCCTTCTCCTGTGGTTGTTCGGAGGTGTTCGCTGACCCTGGCGTTAGTTCGTCATATAGCGAAGCTGGAGGGCGGGGCTCCCTTTCCTGCACGAGAAACGCCGGAGAGTAACCGGTGGAGTCCGCGATGCTGGAATTTATGGCCAATGAGATTTCTGGGAGCAATTCGTCCCAAGAATTTTGGTAGTTTTTTATAAATTGCGCTATCATTGTTTGTCCTTTCTGTGGGATTTTCCTGGGGACAATACGGCGCAGTATATTGTACCTCCCCTCCGAGGGACCCATTGTCGCATACAAATTTGCGTGGGACTCCAAACCGACACAATATTCGTTACCGGAATGCGGCTTGTAAGTGTGCGGCCGTAGCCTTCCTTAAGGGGATCAGCTCCACCCACTTGGAAAACTCGTCGTGAAAGACTACAAGCATTGTGTTCCCGTGTTTGGAACGTGGTAGTGGGCCATCGAAGTCCGCACATAACACGGTCCATGGCTCTGCCACCTGGCGGGTGAACATTCGGCCTGCTGGTTTGGACTGTTCGACCTTAATCTTCTGACAAACTTCGCAACACTTCACATATCGAGCCGCATCCCTAAACATCCCCGGCCAATAGTACCGTTGTGTCAACCTCGAAATTGTTTTACGCACTCCTTGGTGTCCTGCTGTTGGCGCGTCGTGGCATTCTTCAATGACCCTTACCTTATGATCCGTGCCGACACACCATTTCCAGGGGAGATAATCCTCATCGTCGGCGTGGTATCCTAAGTGACGGTACAAGTTCCCGTTTTCCCTGACGAAATCGGTGAACTTTTCGGGGTTTTGGGCGATGCGCTCCGTCATCTTGGCTATCCATCGGCAGGGGGATTCCTCCTCCACTGCCTGCTAAAACGCCTCTAGGGGCTGCCTTGACAACGCGTCGGCCACCACATTAAGCTTCCCTTGACGGTAATGCAAGTCAAACTGGTACTATTGTAACTCCAGAGCCCAGCGCGCGATCCTACCGGAAGGACTCTCTATCGAGTTCAACCATTTAAGAGCCATGTGGTCCGTTATGACGTCGAACCTGTATCCTTCCAAGTAACACCTCATTTTCCGAATTGACCACACTATGGCCAAACACTCCTTTTCAGTGGCTGAATAATTTACCTCTGCGTTCAGCAATTCACGAATGGCATATGCGATTACCCTCTCATGGCCTCCTATACTCTGTGTCAAAATCGCGCCTAGGCCATGATCGTTTGCGGTGGTTTGAAGAACGAATTTATTTGTAAAGTCGAGACACGCGAGAACAGATATAGGGCTGCCTGCTGTTCTGCACCCCACGACCATTTCTTCCCTTTCTTCAGCAGAGTCGTCATAGGTTGGATAATAAATGCAAAGTTCGGCACGAAACGGCGATACCATGATGCCATTCCCAGGCACTGGCGTAATTTCTTTAAGTTCAACGGTGACTTTAGATTCCTTATCGCGTCCACCTTTCAAGGATCCGTCTTTATTCCCTCACCGCTCACTACGTGGCCTAAATACACGAGTTCTTTCTTAAAGAATGAACACTTTATACGGTTCAACTTTAAGTTTGCCGCTCTGAGCCTCCGAAATACCTCTCTTAGGTTAGCCATGTGCTGTTCTTTGGTTGCCCCAATGATGACGATATCGTCGAGGTATGCGAATGCATGTGGCTCCATTTCCGGCCCTATTACGGTATCCAACGTCCTCTGGAATGTGGCACTCGCAGAATGCAGACCAAACGGCATCACTCGCCATTGAAACAATCCTCGGCCAGGCACCGTGAACGCCGTATAGTCTTTACTGTCCGCGGCCATCGGGATTTGCCAATATCCTTGTCTCAAATCCAACGTGGATATGTATCGAGCGTGCCGAAGTCGTTCCAGAATATGGTTAATCCGTGGGACCGGGTATGCATCCGGCACTGAGTGTGCATTAAGTTGTCTGTAGTCAACGCACATACGCCATTCGCCTGTCTTCTTTTTAACGAGTCCGATAGGCGCACTGTGTGGGCTACGAGATGGTTCAATAGCACCCGTCTCGATGAGCTTTTGAATCTGGTCGTCGATGATCTTTAGCATCGCAGGGTTTTTGGGGTAGTATCGTTGTTTGAGGCTTATCATCTCTCATAATGATCCGATGTTCTCCAATATGGGATACACCCTTGAGCCCGTCAAACAACGCCAGTTCCTCCTCCAAAAATGCCTGCACCATAGGATCCGACTCCACAGACTCCGAGGCTTCCCTGACCACGGGTAGGTCGACCGACTCCTCTGGGGTCGGTTGATTCACCAACCCTAGACTTGTCGCATCCATGCCGGATTGCGCCTTCCCTCTCGAGAACGAGACCTTTGCTGTCTGTAAAACCAACTCTTGGTGCCGATCGCACACAAAAAATCTATGCCAAGGATGAGTTCGTCCAACATCGAAGCCATAATCAGCAAGTCCATGTTGATCTTGCTGCCGCCCAAACCTACTTTGACTCTCAACACTTCGTCCACTTTGAGCGTCGACTCATCTACAAGACGTACCCGACTCAGGGTCGCCTGTATCCTCCCGCAAGCTGCCATCCTTCACGCACATTCCTTACTCACGAAGCTCCGAGTAGCGCCAGTATCGATCGTTGCTGCCAACTTGGTTTCTCCAATAACTACTGCGGCGACGAATTTACCGGCCTCGACGCCCAAAGGGCTGTTTAATTCAGGGTAACGGGTACGCTGGCGTCCACCCGATCCCGGTCTAGGTGACGCCTTTCTGGGTTTCCCTGATTGCCCTTCTGACAGCACTCCTGTGTGTGGACACCCTTCGCCCCGCACTGTCGACAAAAGATTACGCGAGAATTATCGCATTCCTTTGCGAAATGCCCTTCGCCTGCGCACCTGAAGCACACGCGGCGTGCACCGAATGGGCGCGAGTCTTCTTGTCCCATCATCCTATGAGTCACCTCCTCGACCCGTATCACGGCGGATTACGGGCATTGTTGTTGTTCTTCACCCCCGCGAATTCAATCGGCACTCGAGCCGAAAAGGAGTAATCGTTGCGTCGGATATATAGTCCATATTCCGGCGCGACGTTCTCGTAAATCCTAATTAACTCTCTGGCCGCGTCGTACCAGGCGTGATGCATTAGTGCCCTTATTTCAATCAAAATAATCTTTAAAATCTTCGCCGTGTTGCTGACGGCGAGCGCGAATCTGATCTTCGAGGTTTTCGAAATACCGCGGTGGCCAAAAGAATCCCAAGAACTCGGCCCGGAACGACATCCACGACGCGTCCCTTAGCCGGCTGGACACGAACCAGCGAGCTGCCCTGTCCGTTAGGACTTCGTCCATGGCGCGCGGTAACCTATCTAAGTCTATGTCGTATGATATGGCACGCTCCTCGAAAGCCTCCAAGAATGACAGCGGGTCTTCTCGCCCGTTGAAATGCATGCCCCACTTTCGGACCTGTTCTGTCACTATTATGCGTCCCTTCGCTTACTGGTGGGACTGCTGTACTGGGGATGTCGTAATGGCAAAGGGACGAGAGCCTGACGGCCTCTCCTCTGAGCCACTACTTTTCCCTCCAGGACCCCTACCCACCTGAACGTGGGGGACTTCTAAGCTGTGCTTGGGGGCCTCAGCGACAATTCGGGGACGGTGAATCAAAGCGCTTAAGTCACCCTCTGATTTGTGTCGCCCTCTAGGTTCTGTGTCTGACAAACCCTCGACTCCTATCGAATCTGGGATTTTGGCGAACTGGGCCTCTAACTCTGCCAGACGCGTCCGTGCTATGTTCGCCTTCTTTTATAAAAGTGGCTAAACGTCGGCGTAATTCTTCCACCTTGCCCTCCTTTTCTAAACCAAACTCAGTGACAATTCCCTCCAACTCTTCTTTTCGGCGATATTGGACCCATCGTATGCCTAATCCTGGATTTTTAGTCCTATCAGTATCCAAATTTAACAGTTGTATTATACTTTTTATACCCTGAACCCATTAAAAATAGGTAAAAAGGGTATTATGGTTTTGTGCAAATGTATGTAACAGGCATAAGGAAGCATCTCCGACCATATAAAGTATATATATTATTGATCAGTATCAACAGCCGAGTCGATCTAGCCATGTCCGTCTGTATGAACACGCAGATACCAGAGACTACAAGAGCTAGAGACTTCATATTTGGAACATAAGTTCTCCTAATCCCGGGACAGATCAAGTTTATTTCATTTGATCGATAGCTCGTCGCATTCAAAAGTTATCGATAAATTTTAGTTTTAGACTAGCGTTTTTTGGGACATAACTTCAAAGTTATAAGAGCTAGAGACCCCAAATTTGGCATGTATAATCTCGAATAGCATACACATGTAACAAATATTTCACTTTTTGGATACCACCCCCAAACCCCCAAAAGTTAAAAAACGCATTTTTGAAGGTACGACCTTGCAATTTGGTTTGGTAACACATATCGACAATTGCTTGCCCCAAAAATTTCAATAAGATCGGACAATAAACACAGAAGTTATTTAAGATTTAACTTTCCATTGTGTGGGGCTCAGCGAAAGAGCAAGCTAACGCTTAAACCGCTTACACTGCTTGTACTGCTTGTACTGCAGCATGTGTGTGTTTAGAGTAGTACGAATGATTGTAAGGACTGGGTTCAGGGTATCTCGTAGTCGGGCACTCCCGACTAGAGCACTCTTACTTGTTTTTATTATTTATTAACCAATAAATTTTAATTAGGTGAAGTAATTAATATAAAAAAAATATTTATACATATATATATATATATATATATTTTTTTTTTTTTTGTATTGACCCTTTAGATGCTTGCCGTTTTTGCAATGCTCCGTTTTATATGTGAACAACGAAACTACACCGCGTAACGAAAGTACTCGCCCAGTGAAAACGCACAGCCCATATAATGCAAAAAAAATGATATTATTACACTCTTTTCGAAGAAAATAGTATATTAACTTTGTGCTGAAGTTTGTAACGCATAGAAGGAAGCGTCTGAGACCCCCAAAAGTTACAGCCAGTATGCTTAGAATGACAAAACAAATTGATCTAGCCATGTCCGTCTGTCTGTATGTATGCAAACTAGTCCCTCAGTTTTTGAGCTATCGCTATAAAACTTTGCACATAGACTTATTATTCAAAGGGACAGCACATTGGTCGGAACCGGCCGGATCGGACCACTAGCTGCCATACAACTGGAAGTCGGTTTTGGCCATAAATCCCATGTTTTCAAAGCTATCGCAATGAAACTTTGCACAGATACATATTATACAAACATACATCACATTGATCGGAGCCGGCCGGATCGGATCACTATATCTTAAAACTGCCATATAACTGGAAATAAATTTAATATTTCAATTCAAATTGATATCATATGATATCAATTTTTACAGATGAAAGTGCTGCAGTTAGCAGAGTGAAAATTGTCTAAAGGTTCGAAAAGAGTATAAAATCTTCGGCACGCCGAAGATAATCCTTTCCCACTTGTTACCTATGGTTTTGGTGGGGCTTTCTGTCACCGATATGCCACGCCCCGTTTATGCCTCCCAGAGTCCCTGCTCGGGCGCCACTTGTTAGGTAGTTCCTTGGCCGAGGTACAAATCTCAGTCGGGCCAAGGTTGGTTTACAAGAATATTTGTAAATCGCTGGGGCAATGAGAGACGGGGTAATCCCTAAATTTTAGCTGGAACTGTCTCCACTTCCCTGGGACACCAATATTCCGGGTCGAACTAAAAACCACGTACACCCGTCGCTTTATCTTGCCGGGCCAAAGCGGGGCTAGCGGGGCTAGAGCCTCGAACATACCAATTACTATGTACCGGGCTAGAACCACGCGTACACTGACCAATTATGCTGGGCTAGAGCCACATACACAATCTATCAACCAACTAAATAAGCACTTGACACAACATCACTAATATATAAAAATATATGTTAAACAAAGGCGTGCAATATATTTTGTTTGGGTTAATACACTTAGTTTTATTAACTCCCGCAGACAAACTTAATCTATTATTATTATCTAAATTAAGTAAACAGATATTGTTACTGACCGTTGATCTAGATCTCCGTTTCTCGTTGTTTACAATTTCTCGCACTTCACTTTTTAATCGACACGTCCCTTTTTTCTTCGTCACACTCCCTACTTGGCTGCCAAATACACCGCTTAAGCTTTTGCTCTCCACCACGATGGCTCTCTTCGGCAAGCTGGGCTTTGGGCATCGGGATGCGAGCTTATAACGGTGCGTGAGCGCGTGCCTGCTTATCTTCTTAATCATAGTTGCGCTTCATGCGTCTGACTCTTATACATTATTTTGGTTGCGCTTCATGCGTCTGATTCTTATAATCTTATACATTATTAGCGGGGGAGGAACGATCCGCCTCACAACTCGTCCCGTTTAAAAGTTATCGATAAATTTCGATTTCAGACAAGCGTTTTTGGGCCTTAACTTAAAAGTTATAAGAGCTAAAGGCCACAAATTTTGCATGTATAATCTCGAATAGCATACACATGTACAAATATTTCACTTTTTGGATACCAGCCCCCAATCCCCCCAAAAGTTCAAAAAATTTTGAAAGTACGACCTTGCAATTTGGTTTGGTGACACATTATTAGCAATGGTTTACCCCAAAAATTTCAATAAGATCAGAAAATAAACACAGAAGTTATTTAAGATTTAACTTTCCATTATGTTTGGCTCAGTGAAAAAGCAAACTAACTGCTTAAGCCGCTTGCACTTCTTGTACTGCTTGTACTGCAGCATGTGTGTGTTTAGATTAGTAAGAATGATTGTAAGGAGTGGGTTCAGGGTATCTCGTAGCGGGCACTCCCGACTAGAGCATTCTTACTTGTTTTAGTTTGTGCTAAGAATATTAAATTCATTGCCAGTTGAATTGCAGCTATAAGATATAGTGATCCGATCCGGTCGGCTCCAACTAATGTGATGTCTCTTTGAATAATAAGTCTCAGTGCAAAGTTTCATCGAAATAGATTAAAAAACTTGGGATATATGGCCAAAACTGACTTTGAGTTGTATGGCAGCTATAAGATATAGTAGTCCGATCTGGCCGGTTCCCACCAATGAGCTGTCCCGTTGAATAATAAGTGTCTGCAAAGTTTTATCGCGATAGCTCAAAAACTGACGGACTAGTTTGCATACATACAGACAGACGGACATGGCTAGATCAATTTGTTATGTCATTCTGGCAGTAACTTTTGGGGGTCTCCGACGCTTTTCTTCGAAAAGAGTATAACAAGTGAAAATATATGGGCATCGCGGCTGGGATTTGAACCGAGCTCTCTTTGTCAGCGAAGCACCTTACCTTTTACACCACCACCATCGTTTTGAAAATCGCTGACAAACGCGTGGCATTGTTTTTGTTCTAAGACATTGGCAGCAAATGTATTTGATTACAGTTATTTTATATTTGAAAAGAAGAATAGGAAAAAAATCAAATGAATAAATGATCAGTCGCCGCTGGGAATCGATCCTCCGAACTCGCGTTTGTCAGAGCGTCACTTTACCACTTACGCCACCAAACCGTTTTGATGATCGATGGCAAAGTCACTTGAAGAGCAAATTGTTAAAAACTTACTGGCGCTTGGCTTTGCTTGTTCGTATGCACCTGTTCTTTCAAAATATATAATGGCTCATTGCTTTGCTATTTTTGACTCAATCGTCTTGCAATTTTGAACATTGATGAGTTATGTGGATGTTCAAGTGTACAAGGAAATTTAAGTCAATAGCTTTGAAAACATCGGATATATGGCCAAAACCGAATTTAAGTTGTATGGCAGCTATAAGATATTGTGGTCTGAACCGGCTGGCTCTGCCCAATATGCTGTCCCTTTGAATAATAAGTATATGTGCAAAGTTTCATCGCGATAGATTTAAAAACATGGGATATATGGTCAAAACCGAATTGGAGTTGTATGACAGCTATAAGATATAGTGGTTCGATCTGGTTGGTTCCAAAAAATATGCTGTCCCTTTGAATAATAAGTGTCTGTGCAAAGTTGCATCGCGATAGCTCAAAAACTGAGGTACTAGTTTGCATACATACAGATAGACAGACAGACGGACATGGCTAAATCAATTTGTTTTGTCATTCTAAGCATACTGGCAGTAACTTTTGGAGAACTCTCCGACGCTTCCTTCTGTGCATTAAACACTTCAGCACAAAGTGAATATACTATTTTCTTCAAAAAGAGTATAATAATTAATGATTTCTCAACACTCCGTAAATCGAAAAATATCGATACCGGGATGCCATCCCTAATCATGGTTAAAATGGATCCAAGTCTTAAGGTCAGTTTTGTGAATGTTTGACATCTGATTATGTAGATACGTGAATCATATTTCGAAAAGGTCATATGATTTGGACGGCTGATATGGGAGGCAATATATTATAACTTATGGGTTAAGTTCCAGACACCCTATTATCTGCCTACGGAACACTGGAAGTCACCAAAGTATAGTTTCAAGACTAGCATGGCAAACATTATTGCTTTTTGTAAACAATTGCTATACCCTGAACCACTTAAAAATGGCTAAAAAGGGTATTATGGTTTTGTGCAAAAGTATGTAACAGGCATAAGAAAGCATCTCCGACTATATAAAGTATATATATTCTTGATCAGTATCAACAGCCTAGTCGATTTAGCCATGACCGTCTGTCCGTCTGTGTGTCCGTTTGTCTGCAAGCATATGCATGGCGCAAGCCATATTTTCACATCATGCGCCGTACTCTTCGGATCATTGTCGCGCTGAAACGTGAACTTGCTTGATAGTTTTAGCTTTTCGGATCTCTTTTTAAGACTTTGCCTTAAAATATCTAAATAAACGGCCTTGTTCATGATGCCGTCTATAAAGACCAACTCGCCCACGCCAGAAGCTGACATGTAACCCCCCACCATTAGTCTACCGCCGCCGTGTTTCATTGTTGGTGCATGGTTTTGCTTTTGAAAAGCCGTGTTTGGTTTGTGACATACAGTAACCCTACCATCAGACCGTCAAATATTAAATTTGATCTCATCTGAGAATATCACCTTATCCCGAAATTAGGTGGCTTTTTTTATACTCCAAACGCTTCTTCTGGCTGTTTGGAGATACCATAGGCTTCCGCTTTGCAACACGTGCATTGAAATTCGCATTGTGCAGTGTTCGTCTTATGGTCATTGGGTGCACGTCCTTTCCAATCTCTTCCTCGACCTCTGCAGCAATCTGTGTGGACGGTATCTTCGTGTCCTTCTTCACATTTCGCACGATTTGAGCATTATACCGGTCGTTTAATATCGGTAAACGGCCTGTGCGTTTTGTGCTCTCGATGCTTGACGCTCCTTTAAAGCGATTAATGATGCTTCTAATCGTAAAACGCCTTCTTTCCATAATTTCACCAATATCAGCATGTCATTGGCCTTTATTATGCAGATATAAGATAAAATTCCTTTGCGATTCGGTCGTATCTTTTTGTTTTGGTGCCATTTCAGTATAAAATCAACAAAATTGGTTGTTTTCGGCACTGAACGCTATTTTTTCGCTGATAGCACATTTTTTTTGGAATAACTATTGATTGCTATAACTGTTTTCGACATTAAAACCAACAGATTTGTAAAATCCGATGTATAAATCAATTAAAAAAGTAAGTGTGCCAATACTTATGTGCAGCGAAAAACTGTCATTTCTTAGTTATTCAAAATAAAAAAAATGATAAAAAGGTTTTTTTTAAAAACCAAAAGTTTTATTTTGTAGTAAATTGTTCATATTATATGGAAAAAATGCGTTAGATACATTATATTATCACCAAAACATCGCACCAAAGCAGCAAAGTCAGAAGTGCTTGCTGTGCCAATACTTCTGTGCGTGTGTGTACATACATACGCGTAAAATATAAGCTAGTGAAATACGTCAATTAATTTAAAAGAGTATGAAATGTTCAGCTCGCTGAATACAATGCGTCCCCACTATAAATATATATTTATTTTGTTTGGCTTTTGTCGTTTGTTTAGTGCGAAAAAGAATCACAAAGCCAAAGCAAGCAGCACACACATGCACATACTTACAATCGGAATAACTGAGATGCCAAAAAGGAAGATCTGTGAAAAAGAGAAGATCTGCAAAAAAAAAGGAGAAGTAGCATTTAACAAACATCACTGAAACAAACAAGTAAATCGAAAATTGGTCAATTCCGTGGGAAGCAGTATCCAACTTTTTAGCAAGAAAAATCTATAAAATATCTTTATTTTGGTGTTCAATTTTTATTTATTTTTTTATTTTATTTTATTTATTGTCCACTACTGACAGTCGACACAAAAGAATTTATATAAAATTATAAAACATTTTAATGTATATACAAGAATTTCAAAAAATTTAAAATCGTAAATATATTAAATTAAAGAAATAAAGTTAAAATTACGTTAGGCTCTGGGGATATCAATAGCAAAATTAAATCATTGGTCCAACATTTGTTGCAAGGATTGGGGAAACCCAGAAAAACCCAATCAAACCAAAAATCAATAAAAATTTGTTTAGTAGTTAATGAGTTAGTATATATTAGAAAGTATTTTATAAAGTGAAAAATAGAAGATAGAGAGAGAATAAAGAAAAATAAAGGAGGGAAATAAAGAAAGAAAAGGGAAAATAGATTTAACTAAACACGGGCAGAGGAGTCCCGTAAATACAAAAGAATATAAGATTTTATTAGTGGGAGAGAGAGCTCAACCGAGATGACATGGAACACTTTGTTGTAGTCCTTGCAAAGAACACGAAGAGGATTGTGCAAAGCGTAATCAGTCGTGCATGAAGGTAAAATCAAGGGGACGTAGTTTCTTGTTGGCCTACTAGGCACAAAAAAGCTTAGGCGAGCTAACAGAAAGGAAGAGTCTATGTTGCCGTTAATTAACTTGTGTAGGAAGACAACACCAAGCGTTGTTCTACGGTTAAGTAACGACGGAAGATTAATAAGTAACAGCCTACTGGAATACGATGGCAAACGGAGATTGGGATCCCAGTTAAGTCCACGTAAGGCAAAGAGCAGAAATTGCTTCTGCACGGATTCTATACGCTCTTGGAAGTTTTGGTACTGCGGACACCAAATACATGAGCAGTATTCAAGGATAGGACGAACTAAAGAAACATATAGCAGTTTTGTGGTGAAAGGATCGTTAAATTCTTTCGACCAACGCTTAATAAAGCCAAGTACACCTCTGGCCTCATTAGTGATAGTCGACATATGCATATTAAAGTTAAGCTTGTTGTCAAAAATGACTCCAAGATCTTTAACTGTAAAGATACGTTGCAATGGAACATTGTCAATCGTATAAGTGGTTAAGTAGGGTCTAGTCCGACTAAAAGTCATGAACATACATTTTGAACAATTTAGCTGCAGTTGATTGGCCGAACACCAGCGCTGCATAGAGTTCAAATCATCTTGCAGATGAGTATGACACAAGGGATCGGTGTACGAAAAGATAAGTTTCACATCATCTGCGTACATAAGAATACGAGAGTGTGATACAATCGAAGGCAGGTCATTAATGAAAAGAGTAAACAATAAAGGTCCAAGATGACTACCTTGAGGTACACCAGAAGTAACGTGAACCATTTTCGAGGTAGTCGACCTAAGCAATACTCTTTGAGTGCGACCTTTCAAATAGGTGGCAATCCATAAAAGAAATGAGGGAGGGAATCCTAAACAATCAAGCTTATATAGCAATATATCATGGTTAACAGAGTCAAATGCTTTACTGAAGAATTTTCGATAGAGGTAAATTCAAGCAAGTTGGTCGTAGTGGACCGACTCTTAATAAAACCAGGGGAAATAATCGACTTACAGAGATGTTGCAAAGTCGAAGTAAGGATTTTTATACTCTGATACCGAAGGTACTCATAGTATATTGGTTTTGTCGAATGTCCGTCAGGCCGTCCGTCTGTCTGTCTGGATGAACGCACGTATTTCCGAAACGATATTAGATAGACTCTTGAAATCTTTTGCGTTATGATTATAGCTATCTGCTTCAGATCAAGTTTATTCCAAATTTATGCCACGCCCACTGGGAGGCTGGCAAATCGATAACATGTCGATA
Source organism: Drosophila flavopinicola (assembly GCA_035042425.1). NCBI lineage: Eukaryota > Metazoa > Arthropoda > Insecta > Diptera > Drosophilidae > Drosophila > Drosophila flavopinicola. Next base: position 330,506 of record JAWNLL010000080.1, on the reverse strand, counting down.
CACCTCAAATCACAAATCGATTAAACGTGAATAACTCCCACAATTTTGAAGCTAGAGTAATCAAATTTGGTAGGTATATTGCTGGTGACCTCCCGAAAAAATTGGATCCTACGTTAATCGGCCACGCCCATTATTACGCCCACCAGCCCCCCCTCCAAAATTAATTTGAAATGCTTATATCTCCCGAAGTTTTAGAGCTAAAGTCACCATATTTGGAATATATATTACTGGTGACGTCCTCTACAGATTACAGAAACAAAATTTCGACCACGCCCACTCCCGCCCCCGTAATCGCGAAAATCGATATACATGAATGCACAATTCGATAACACGTGTATATTTCCCGCAATTTTGAAGCTAGAGTCCCCAAATTTGGAATTTAGACTAGGGCTGACCAGCCCAAAAGATTGCGTCCTGGATTTTCCGGCCACGCCCACTAGAACGCCCCCCAGCCACCCCGCCCCCACGAAACACGGAAGCCTATATCTCGCACATTTTAAGAGCTAGGGCCACCAAACTTTGAGGGTAGACTTCTGGCCAAGTCCTCTAAAGATCGGACAAAAAATTTTGGGGCCACGCCCCCGCACGCCCCCAAAAATCGCGAAAATGTATATCTTCCACGGTTTTAGAGCTAGAGTCACCAAAATTGGAGGATAGACTTATTGTCAGCCCCCCAAAGATCGTCAAAAAAATTTGGGGCCACGCCCCCTCCCGCCCCCAAAAATCGCGAAAATGTATATCATCCACAGTTTTAGAGCTAGAGTCACCAAATTTATAAGATAGATTTCTTGTCACGCCCTCTAAAGATCGGAAAAATTTTGGGGCCACGCCTCCTCCCGCCCCCAAAAATCGCGAAAGTTTATATCTTCCACAGTTTTAGAGCTAGAGTCACCAAAATTGGAAGATAGACTTCTTGTCACCCCCTCTAAAGATCGGAAAAAATTTGGGGCCACGCCCCATCCCGCCCCCAAAAATCGCGAAAATGTATATCTTCCACAGTTTTAAAGCTAAAATCACCAAATTTGGAAAATAGACTTCTGGTCACCCCCTCTTAAGATCGACCACGCCCCTGCAGTCCCCAAAAACTTGGAAGGCCGATTTCGGGTCACCCAAACACCAGCAAAAATGTTCTGTTCACTTGCTTTCAGCTGTTCTTAAAATGGTATCAGAGTATTACGCAGTCGGCTCCGCCCGACTGCAACGTTCTCACTTGTTTCAAATAATTTTGGGATGGCTGATAACTTTGCAATACCTCTATAATTCGAAATATCTGACTTCCCACCTTTTTTATGTAAAGGAATCACAAACGATTCCTTCCATATAGATGGGAAGACTGCAGAATCAAGGGATAGATTAAAAAGCTTTAGCAATGGTTGAATAAGCTAATTACAGCACTCCTTGAGCACACAACTAGGGATGTTGTCAGGCCCAGGAGAGAAAGAAGATTTTAGAGATTTAATAGAAGATAGAAGTGAAGTGTTAGAGATGGTTGGGGTAAATAGGTGGTTAGAAGGCGAAATTTGAAAATGATGACACATTAGTAGGGGTGACAGAGGAATAGGTTGACTGAAAAAATTTAGCAAATAGGTCAGAAGCAGCAGAATCATTACTAGCTTTTTCTATCCCAAGAAAAAACGAAGAAGGCAAACCAGAAGATTTGCGCTTGGAATTCACAAAGTTGTAAAATTGTTTAGGATCCTGACTAAACTGACGTTTGCAGCGAGCAAGATAATTCTCATAGCATTGAGAGTTTAGAAGAAAAAAGTTTGACTTGGCTATAGAATATTTAGACAAATCGAAATTGGAGCCAGACTTCTTAAATTTTTTAAAACACTTTGATTTTTGGTTTTTTAAATAAGAAAGTCTTGACGTGTACCATGGTGGTTTCTTCAAACCAGATGTTCGAATGTATTTTGGTATACAAACGTCAAAGAGCGCATATATGTTTTCGTAGAATCTTTTAATAGCTACATCTATATCAACAGCATTGTCTAAAAAAGACCAATCAGTTGAATAAATAAGCTGATTAAGTAGGGTGTAATTCCCCTTACGAAAACAAAATATTGGCATATTTGAGGTTGGTGAAGGTAAGGCGGAAGCTTTTGAAAAGAAAAGAGAAATTTCTATAGTGGGATGGTAAGAATCTTCAGGGACAGTTACTGGAGGTGACCTAGACACAGAAGCACTGGGACAGTCGTTGATAAAAATGAGATCAAGTATTCTATTCAATTGGTTATGAATTGAACTGATCTGAAACAACGAAAGATCAAACATGCCATCAATAAAATCATGCTGAGCTGACGGAATAAGATAATTTGTGCTGCTGAAAAATGACCATATGATATTTGGCAGATTAAAATCGCCTAAAACCACAAAAAGGTCATTATCACGCACATGGGTAGAAACTTCTCTGATATAAGCTATGTGTCGCATATAAACTTGAATATCAGAAGAGGGAGGGATATAAGAGCAAGTAATAAAAAGAGCCATTGATGGGAATATTACTTTAGCAGCAACAATTTCTACATCAGCAGGCATAGTAAAATTAAAAAGTTCAGATTGGAGCGTGGCTTTAATGGCAATTAGAACACCACCACCTCTAGTCGGCCGGTCACGTCTATAGATATTAAAATTATTTGAAAAAATCTCGCAATCAGAAACAGTAGTGTTTAACCAAGTTTCAGAGAAAGCGATAATATCTGACTCAAAAGATGTGCTATTAGAGAATAGACTTTTAAGTTTAGACATAAGGCCTCTAACATTCTGATATTGAATGGTAGTTAAATCAAAATTCAGTTTTTTGAGGGATTGCTGGATGCTGAACTACCAGCTGGAAGTGTGACAGGTGGAGGGATGTTTCGAATTTTTGGCTTAAATTCATGAACAATCATGTGTGGTGGCCAAAATTTCGGGTCACAAATAATGTGGAAAGTGTCATTTGGAACACTTATTTTGAAAGACGCTATTTCACGAGGTGAAGAAAAATTAAATTTGGTGACTAATACGCTAGCGATAGTTTTGCTAGCAATGTATGAGACTATAGAGTCTGAAGTAGTATCAGAAGCAAGCCTAGATATAAAAACTTGCTTCCTAGGGGCAATCACATTTAAAACTGGTGGTTGCGCTGAAATTGCAATATTAGAATTGTTGCTAATTCCAGTTGTAATCGGGCTATGAGTTGTTCTGCGTTTCCGCCGAGGAACAACTCGCACCGATGTTGACAGATCTACAGAAGGGGGTATGATAGGATCCACTGTTGTTGGTAGTGGAGTAATTTGGAGGGATGGAGAAGGAGACAAAGAAAGTATTGGCGAAACGTCCACATTTTTTGGAGTTGCCAAAAGAGTCGGAGTACACTGGGCAGCAGAAGGCGGCACAGATACAGGCACACTTAAGAAGTGCGACTCTAGCTGGCGAGCAGGGGGGGACTCAAATTTATATTGGCTAAGCAGTTCAGCGCTTGATTCGAAATCATTCGCAAAAAGCTTAGCCACAGTATGCAATTTAGTAAACTGATTTCTCACGGAATTATACATGCGTGAGAAGTCAGTTTGTATGTCTATGCATACTGGGCACGACCAACATGCAACAAATTACACAAATATGATACAGAAATTTGCGAGAGCGCAAAGCAAAGAGAGGCGTAGAAATTGAAGCGACAAAAAAAAAAAAAAACAAAAGCACTCAAGTTTAACTCAAAACTAGAGTCAATACACAAATAATAATGCGTGTGAAGAACAAAACAATAACAACAACTTAGGTGAGCGCGGTACACAAAGAGAATATGCACAGGCGAACACACGCACAAACAGATGCTTGCAAACGAAAGCACCGAAACAAGATAAGCAGACGAAAAAAAGAACACAAACAACAAGTGCAGAACTGACGCCGCGTTAATAAATTGAATAATTGCTATTATTCTATGCACAGCTGATAAAACTTTGCACAAAAACCAAAGCGTTATCACTTGACCACAATATTGGGTAAATTTTTAGAAAATTAAATGCTTTAACAGCGTTAAGAAAAAATAAAAGTTGCAGAGCACAATAAAACACGTCAATTACACTCAAGCTGAGATCTCTCTAATAGTTTGTAATAGTTTTATTTTTACTCTGATACAGTAAATTGAGTTTGTGGTATGTCAGTCTGTGAACTAAATGTTTCTATTGATCTTATTTGAAAAAGATATGATATTGAATAGGCTTACTATGTTAAAGCCTTAATTGAGCTTTTCATTAATATTAGATGGGTCGGGCACATCACTGTAGTGCTTAGGATACAAGACTTGTGCGTAAGCTCCGAGAACAAGGGAAAACTTACAAAATGCATTGCCACATCAATTGGACGGTCTCAGAACTTCGTTAAAAATGCTCTTAAATAAAAAAAAACTATTAAAAGGCGCGGAGGATGTAGAAAACTTCATTAGCTACTGATTATCATTCTGTATTTTTGGCCAAAAGGTCACCCTTTCAAATCATAAGAGATTACGGGCGAAATTGGCAACATCATGTCATCACAACTGTCCGATTATTGTGCAAGGCTGTGCAGCGATTAGTAATTGCAAAGCTACCTGCCAGGATAGCCCGCAAAGTTCCTATGCTTAGAAAGGCAAATTTAAAGAAGAGGAAAAACTTCGTATTGGATCATAAATACTGCCACGAATCAGATGGTGCATAAATGGCACAACATTCTTTGGATGAAACTAAGATTAATATGTTTGGAAACGATACTTAAAGGAAGGTTCGTATACCAAAAGTCAAACAATTTCGTGGCAAGGCATATACAAATTCCAGCAGGACAATGGCCCAAAACACTCCTCACAATTTGTAAGGGAATGGTTTCGGGCCAAAACTGTGACCCCTATAGAGTGGCCATGTCAAACTCCTGACGTAAACTCCATTGAAAATCTTATGGGAAGTTGTGCAGAAAGCCTGGAACAATATCCCTGTATAAACTTGTCGCAAGTTAGTATCATCTATACCTACTAAATGTGTCTCGTTAATTCCAGTACAAACTTGCCACGTTTGATATTCCAATTTGTTGGGCGCACCCAGCGGAAATTGCCGTTTTATGGTAGCTTTAAGTATTTCTGAGTTTCTTTTTAACACTTGAATTTTACTATTTTCTTCTTATACTCTTTTCGAAGAAAATAGAAAAACAAAAACAAAACCAATTGATCTAGCCATGTCCGTCTGTCTGTCTGTATGTATGCAAACTAGTCCCTCACTTATTTTTCAAGGGGACAGCACATTGGTCGGAGCCGGATCGGACCACTATATCTTATAGCTGCCATACAACTTAAAGTCGGTTTTGGTCATAAATCCCATGTTTTCAAAGCTATCGCGATAAAACTTTGCACAGATACTTATTATTAAAAAAAAACAGCACATTGGTCGGTGCCGGCCGGATCGGACCACTATATCTTATAGCTGCAAATCAACTCTAAGTCGGTTTTGGCCATAAATCCGATGTTTTCAAAGCAATTGCTTTCAATTTCCTTGAACATCCTTATAGCTCATCAATGGGTAAAATTGCAAAACGATTGAGTCAGAAATGGCGAAGATATGCGTCATTAAATATTTTGAAAAACAGGTGCATATGAGCAAACAAACCCAAGCGCAAGAAAGCTTTTGACAGTCTGCTCTTCAAGCGATTTTGTCATCGATCATCAAAACTGCTTGTGGCGTAAAGGATAAAACGGCGCCCTGGCAAACGAAAGGTGCTGGTTCAATTCCCAGCGGCGACCAATAATTATTTTCATTTTTATACTCTGATACCGAAGGTACTCATAGTATATTGGTTTTGTCGGATGTCCGTCAGGCCGTCCGTCTGTCCGAAACGATATTAGATAGACTCTTGAAATTTTTTGTGTTATGATTATAGCTATCTGCTTCAGATCAAGTTTGTTTCAAATTTATGCCACGCCCACTGGGAGGCTGGCAAATCGATAACATGTCGATACACCTCAAATCACAAATCGATTAAACGTGAATATCTCCCACAATTTTGAAGCTAGACTAATCTAATTTGGTAGGTATATTGGTGGTGACCTCCCGAAAAAATTGGATGCTAGGTTTATCGGCCACGCCATTATTACGCCCACCAACCCCCCATCCCAAAATAATTTGAAATGCTTATATCTCCCGCAGTTTTAGAGCTAAGGTCACCAGATTCGGAATATATATTACTGGTGACGTCCTTTACAGATCACAAAATTTCGACCACGCCCACTCCCGCACCCGTAATCGCGAAAATCGATATACATGAATGCACAATTCGATAACATGTGTATATTTCCCGCAATTTTGAAGCTAGAGTCCCCAAATTTGGAATTTAGACTAGGGCTGACCACCCCAAAAGATTCCGTCCTGGATTTTCCGGCCACTCCCACTAGAACGCCCCCCAGCCACCCCGCCCCCACGAAACACGGAAGCCTATATCTCGCACAGTTTAAGAGCTATTGCCACCAAACTTTGAGGGTAGACTTCTGGCCAAGTCCTCTAAAGATCAGTCAAAAATGTTGGGGCCACGCCCCCTCCCGCCCCCAAAAATCGCGAAAATGTATATCTTCCACAGTTTTAGAGCTAAAATCACAAAATTTGAAAAATAGACTTCTGGTCACCCCCTCTTAAGATCGACCACGCCCGTCCAGTCCCCAAAAACTTGGAAGACCGATTTCGGGTCACCCATACACCAGCAAAAATGTTCTGTTCACTTGCTTTCAGCTGTTCTTAAAATGGTATCAGAGTATTACGCAGTCGGCTCCGCCCGACTGCAATGTTCTCACTTGTTTCTAATTATTTTTTTCAATTATATATCAAATAGCTTGAATTCAATAATTTAAAGGAAATATTTATATTCATTTGATACCAATTCTTAGAGCAAAAAAATAAATGCCACGCGATAAAACGATTTGTTACAACTTTTGAAAATTGCCTAAAGGTTCGAAAAGAGTATAGAATCTTCGGCACGCCGAAGATAAACCTTTCCCACTTGTTTAATGAAGCTATCGTCACCAATTTTAAAATTTAAGTTGGTGGATTTTCCGGCTCCGTCCACTATAACGCCCCCAGCTACCACGAATCGCTGAAGCCTATATCTACCAGAGTTTTTAAACGAGGGTCACCAAACTTGAAAGGAAGATTTCTGGTAACCTCCTCTAAAGATTAGAAAAAAATATTGGGGCCATACACCATCACGTCCACTAACGCTACTACCCATACACCCTCCAAAGGTTCTCTTCCACCTGTTTTCAGCTCTTCTTGACAACAACGGTAACACTAAGGAATTTTCTATGGGTAATGGTATCACAACAAATTGTATTTAATCATTGAGCTATATATTTGGTTATTATGTACAGCTGTGCGCAATGAAATAGTAGTGCCGTTGCGTCCGACCTATTTCACTGCCAAATTACATATTAAGTGGAATTTTTTTATAGAAAGTTAATCAAATAGTATTTGCTGATACTTTTCAAGATTATTTAAAATTGTTGTGGCTATATACTTCTATTAGATTTCATACCAGAGCCAAATTACAAAAAAAATTTAAAAATTACGGAAGTAAACTAAATGTTTCATGTTTTATATTTTGTTTTTGGGCCTAATACAACAATATCAATAAAATTTAGTTTATTGGTGCTATCTACAACCCTTCTTAGTGATTTTGGCCAATATTTCCTAACCCTGTTGCTGAAAGTGTGTTGTACTTAATTTATTTATTGTTACAATGATTCGTTTAAGGTCTGTTCACGAAATGCAGCACCATACCATAATGTTCAGTCCGCCACACTAAATCGTCTCGAAACTATACTTTGGCTGGTATTTTGTGTCCCGCAGGCAAGAAATATACTCTTTGGAACTGATTCCACCAAATAAAATACTTTTGCACCCATCAGGTTATAATACGTCGCTCCCCATTTTAGTAGTCCTAAGCCCATAACTTTTTTAAAAATTTGCGTTATGTATCCACATGTTTTGGTGTCGCAGTCTGACAAATAGTTAGAGTACTACCACTAGACTGGGATCCCTTTTAATCATGTTTGGTAGCTAAAAAAAAGGATGGTCTCCCTATATCGTGGATTTTATCTGCTATCAAAAATCGGTATTTTTCGTTTAGCGAAGCAAATTAAAAACGTTCTTACTATTGTGCTTGGAATTAAAAAGCATAAAAAAAGGGTATCCAACCAATTTTAAATTTCCTGGTGGGCGTGACCATGGTTCTTAGATTTCCTACGCTAACCATAAATTCCTAGTCCTCAATGGAAAAATGCTCCCTCTATATCACAAAAAATGGAAGAGTACCAGAAGTCATTGAATTTATATTAGAAAAAAAACAACAAAACCACAAGTTTTTCATTACTTTAAGGTCTAAAGGCTGAGCTTGGCGGGTCATTTTGACGATTTATTGAGATGCAGGATACTCTTGACCCGTTTTACTTGTATACTAGGTGCCGTTATCATGTTGAAACATATATTTTTTTTTTATGTTTCCTAACTTGAATTTATTTGCAGAACATCTTTAATATTTAAATAATCACTACTTGGGCCAGACTACCATAAATTGAAAGTATAGGGCGAAGGTCTGTTCACGAAATGCAGGGCCATTAAATTAACTCGAATCTATAGTTTGGTTGGTATTATGTGTCCCGTTGGCAAGAAATATAATATGTGGAACTTATTCTACCAAATAAAATAATTTTGCAACCTATCAGTTCATAATACATGACCTTTTTTAAGAATTTGATTTACGTTTCCACATACTCTGACGGCAAATCAGGTAGCAGTCTGGAACTTAAATTATTTGAAATAGGTCGATGATTAACAATCAGAGTACTACCCACTAGACTGGGATCCCTTTTAATCATGTTTGGGGGCTCCAAGAGGATGGTCTCCCTATATTGCGGTCTATATTTTGTCTGCCATCAAATATAGGTATTTTTCGTTTGCCAAAGCAAAGTTAAAGGTTCGTACTACTTATTTCGTTCGTATTTATTTATTGTTACAATCATTCGTTTGTCAACTCGACACAAATGTTCTGATTTTCTTAGATGCATCATGCTTTTGACCTGTTTTACGAGCAAACTAGGGCCGTTTATCCTGTTCAAACATCCATTTTATTTACTATAATTTATTTGCAAAACATCCTTTAATATTTAAATGATCACTACTTGGCTATACCATAATGCTCAGTCCGCCACTATAAATCGTCTCAGCACTATACTTTTGCTGATATCCTGTTTCCCGTAGGCAAGAAATATACTGTTTGGAACTTATCCCATAAACAAATTATTTTGCAACCCATCAGTATATACTTCGCTCCCCATTTCAGTAGTCAGGCACATGGCCTTTTTGAAAATTTGATTTACGTATCTACATACTCTGGTGTCAAAACATGTAGCAGCATGGAAATTTTCGCACTTAAATTATCTGAAATAGGTGGTTACAAACAATCAGAGTACTGACCACTAGACTGGGATCACTTTTAATCATGTTTGGTGGCTTCAAGGAAATGGTGTCCCTTAATCGCAGACTTTGTCTGCCATCAGAAATCGGTATTTTTCGTTTGCCGAAGCAAATTTAAAGTTTCTTGCTATTGTTTGGAATTAAAAAGCATATAGAAAGTGTATCCAACCAATTTAAAATATCCTCGTAGGTGTGACCATGGTTCTTTGCCCAATCTCCTACGCTAACTGTAAATTCTCGCTCAATGGAAAAATGCTCACATCTTTACCACAAATAATTCAGAGTACCCATTAAATTCATGTTAGAAAATGATTAGTTATTAAATAACATTTACATACATATTTTTGCTAAGCACTACTATTGTATTGCACAGTCGATTTTTGGGTCAAATCCTAAAATGCACCATAAAAAACACAAATTGAAACAAAAGCACCTTTTGGTTTTTCTGGTTTCTAAACCTAATATTCAGATCTATTAATAAAATCTAACTTGGTCAATTTGAAAGGCAGAAAAAGTCAGAATTGAGGTTTAAATGCTTTGGGCTGCGGCACTATTATTTCATTACGCACAGTGCTTCGCAGCAAATGTCTTTGATAATAGTAACTGAAGATGAGTGAAATAAAGTAAAAGAAACAAGTGAGAACGTTGCAGTCGGGCGGAGCCGACTGCGTAATACTCTGATACCATTTTAAGAACAGCTGAAAGCAAGTGAACAGAAAATTTTTGCTGGTGTTTGGGTGACCCGAAATCGGCATTCCAAGTTTTTGGGAACGGGAGGAGCATGGTCGATCTTAAGAGGGGGTGACCAGAAGTCTATCTACCAATTTTGGTGACTCTAGCTCTAAAACTGTGGAAGATATAAGCTTTCGCGATTTTTGGGGGCGGGAAGGGGCGTGGCCCCAAAAAATTTGGCCGATCTTTAGAGGGAGTGACAAGAAGTCTATTTTACAAATTTCTTGACTCTAGCTCTAAAACTGTGGAAGATATACATTTTCGCGATTTTTGGGGGCGGGAGGGGGCGTGGCCCCAAATTTTTTTTTACCGATATTTAGAGGGGCTGACCAGAATTCTATCTTCCAAGTTTAATGACTCTAGCTCTGAAACTGTGGAAGATATAAATTTTCGCGATTTTTGGGGGCGGAAGGGGGCGGGGCCCCAAAATTTTTTGCCGATCTTTAGGGGGGCTGACAATAAGTCTATCCTCCAATTTTGGTGACTCTAGCTCTAAAACTGTGGAAGATATAAATTTTCGCGATTTTTGGGGGCGGGAGGGGGCGTGGCCCCAAAATTTTTTGCCGATCTTTAGGGGGGCTGACAATAAGTCTATCCTCCAGTTTTGGTGGCCCTAGCTCTTAAACTGTGCGAGATATAGGCTTCCGTGTTTCGTGGGGGCGGGGTGGCTGGGGGGCGTTCTAGTGGGCGTGGCCGGAAAATCCAGGACGCAATCTTTTGGGCTGGTCAGCCCTAGTCTAAATTCCAAATTTGGGGACTCCAGCTTCAAAATTGCGGGAAATATACCCGTGTTATCGAATTGTGCATTCATGTATATCGATTTTCGCGATTACGGGGGCGGGAGTGGGCGTGGTCGAAATTTTGTTTCTGTAATCTTTAGAGGACGTCACCAGTAATATATATTCCAAATATGGTGACTTTAGCTCTAAAACTGCGGGAGATATAAGCATTTCAAATTAATTTTGGAGGGGGGCTGGTGGGCGTAATAATGGGCGTGGCCGATTAACCTAGGATCCAATTTTTTCGGGAGGTCACCAGCAATATACCTACCAAATTTGATTACTCTAGCTTCAAAATTGTGGGAGTTATTCACGTTTAATCGATTTGTGATTTGAGGTGTATCGACATGTTATCGATTTGCCAGCCTCCCAGTGGGCGTGGCATAAATTTGGAATAAACTTGATCTGAAGCAGATAGCTATAATCATAACGCAAAAGATTTCAAGAGTCTATCTAATATCGTTTCGGAAATACGCGCGTTCATCCAGACAGACAGACGGACAGACGGACGGCCTGACGGACATTCGACAAAACCAATATACTATGAGTACCTTCGGTATCAGAGTATAAAAATGCATTAACGAATGGAATAGTTTCAAAAATATGCCTTCGATTTACAAAAGTACTTATGTATGCGCAATGTGAATGAAATGATACAGTAATACACCCAAAATTAGTGATATGCCTGAATAACACATATAAATGTATGTACATATATCTTTAACCTAAAATAAAATGTTGTATTTGAATTGACTTTTATACACTGATGATTCATCATAATCTTGGTACTTACATAAAGTTGGTCACGTTGGACACCATAAGTGTGGAATTTAAAAACTGGAATACTAGTTTTTTCTTAGATAAATTTTGCCTAAACTGTCTAAACTGCTAATTTTAACTATCGCCCGGTTTGCATTTTTATACCCTGAACATTAAAAATGGGTTTAAAGGGTATAATGAAGTTGTGCAAAAGTATGTAACAGAAATAAATCATGGTATTGAAGTGGACAAAATTTCCCGTACGAAACGTCCCGCGCGACCATGATTCATCTTAATTTTAAAACAAGTGGGGAAGGATTATCTTCGGCAGGCCGAAGATTTTATACTCTTTTCGAACCCTCAGGCAATTTTCAGTCTGCCAACCGCACCACCAAAATTTGACATTTTGTAAAGTCATTTTTCGCGTGGCATTTTTATACCCTGAACCCATTAAAAATGAGTAAAAGGGTATAATGGTTTTGTGTAAAAGTATGTAACAGGCATAAGGAAACATCTCCGACTATATAAACTATATATATTATTGATCTGTAACAAAACTATAGTAACAATAGCCGGTCGATCTAGCCATGTCCGTCTTTCTGTCTGTCCGTCCGTCCGTCCTTCTTTCTGTATGAACACGCGGATATCAGAGACCACAAGAGCTAGAGACTTCATATTTGGAAATATTCTCGTTTTATCGATTTTTGTCTAGACATGCTATCGATTTGCCAGCCTCCCAGTGGACGTGTCGCAAAGTTGGTCTGAAGCAGATAGCTACAATAGTCAATAGTTGCGGAAATACTTGCGTTCATCCAGGCGGACGACTATTTCTCGTTTTCAAGATAATTGCAAAAAACCAAATCGTTTTCACGGGACAAAAATAAGTGGTTTTCGCGGCCAAATATTTAAACTCCGATTTCAACGAAAAATAAGGCAATGTTTCAGTGTGACTAATTTTAGAATATCGTATATTAATATCTCTTAACAATGGTTTTGATTTTTTATACTTTTTATACTCTTCGAAGAAAATAGTATATTAACTTTGTGCTGAAGTGTGTAATACATACAAGGAAGCGTCGGAGACCCCCATAAGTTACCTGCAGTATGCTTAGAATGGCAAGACAAATTGATCTAACCATGTCCGTCTGTCTCTGTCTGTATGTATGGGATCTAGTCCCTCAGCTTTTGAGCTATTGCGATGAAACTTTGAACAGAGACTTATTATTCAAATGTACAGCACATTGGTCGGAAACAGCCGGATCGGCCCATTATATCTTATAGCTGCCATACAACTTGAAGCCGGTTTTGGCCATTAATCCGATGTTTTGAAAGCTATGCCTTCAATTTCATTGCACACTTGAACATCCCTATTACTTATCAATGTTTAAAATTGCAAACAAAATTGGGTCATTAATAGCGAAGATATGCCTCATTAAATATTTTGAAAGAACAGGTACATATGAACAAACAAAGCCAAGTGCAAATAAGTTTTTACAAGACTGCTCTTTAAGCGAGTTTGGGTCTTTTTTCCAATTTCTTAGATTTTGTCAAAGTAGCTTGAATATAATAATTCAAAACTAAAACATAAATTCATATGATACCAATTATTAGAACAAGTGAGAACGTTGCATTCGGGCGGAGCCGAATACCGATACCATTTTAAGAACGGCTGAAAGCAAGTGAACAGAACATTTTTGCTGGTGTATGGGTGACCAGAAATCGGCCATCCAAATTTTCGGGGACGGGAGAGGGCGTGGTCGATCTGGGTGACAAGAAGTCTATCTTCCAATTTTGGTGACTCTAGCTTTAAAACTGTGGAACATACACATTTTCACGATTTTTGGGGGCGGGAGGGGGCGTAGCCCCAAATTTGGCCGATCTTTAGAGGACTTGGCCAGAAGTCTACCCTCAAAGTTTGGTGGCCCTAGCTCTTAAACTGTGCGAGATATAGGCTTCCGTGTTTCGTGGGGGGCGGGGTGGCTGGGGGCGTTCTAGTCGGCGTGGCCGGAAAATCCAGGACGGAATCTTTTGGGGTGGTCAGCCCTAGTATAAATTCCAAATTTGGGGACACTAGCTTCAAATAGAAATATACACGTATTATTATTTTCGCGATTACGGGGGCGGGAGTGGGCGTGGTCGAATTTTTTTTCTGTGATCTGTAGAGGACGTAACCAGTAATATATATAAATATGGTGACCTTAGCTCTAAAACTGCGGGAGATATAGGCATTTCAAATTAATTTTGGAGGGGGGGCTGGTGGGCGTAATAATGTGCTTGGCCGATAAACCTAGGATTCAATTTTTTCGGGGGGTTACCAGAATTATAACTACTAAAATTGATTACTCTAGCTTCAAAATTGTGGGAGATATTCACGTTTAATCGATTTGTGATTGGAGGTGTATCGACACGTTATCGATTTGCCAGCCTCTTAGTTGGCGTGGCATAAATTTGAGACACCCTTGATCTGAAGCAGATAGCTTTAATCATAGCACAAAAGATTTCAAGAGTCTATCTAACATCGTTTCGGAAATACGTGCGTTCATCCAGACAGACAGACGGACGGCCTGGCCGACAAAACCATTATACTATGAGTACCTTCGGTATCAGAGTATAAAAACAAGTAAGAGTGCCCGACTACGAGATACCCTGAACCCAGTTCTTACAATCATTCATACTAATCTAAACACACACATGCTGCAGTACAAGCAGTGCAAGCGGTTTAAGCAGTTAGTTGCTTTTTCACTGAGCCCCGCTCAATGGAAAGTGAAATCTTTAACAACTTCTGTGTTTAATGTCTGATCGTATTGAAAATTTTGGAGCATACAATAAAATGTGTGACCAAACCAAATTGGAAGATCGTACCTTCAATAATGGGATTTTTGAACTTTTGGGGGATTGGGGGTTGGTATACAAAAATATTTGTTACATGTGTATGCTATTCGAGATAGTACACGCCAAATTTGGGGCCTCTAGCTCTTATAACTTCGAAGTTATGTCCCAAAAGCGTTAGTCCGAAATCTAAATTTATCGATAACTTTTAAGCAGGACGAGTTATCGATAAAATGAAACAAACTTGTACTGTCCCGGCACTACGAGAACTTATATTCCAAATATCTAAGTCTAAGTCTCTAGCTCTTGTTTGTCTCTTATATCCGCGTGTTAATACAGACGGACAGACAGACGGACAGACGGTCATTGCTAAATCGACTAGGGTGTTGATACTGATCAATAATATATATACTTTATATCGTCGGAGATGCTTCCTTATGCCTGTTACATACTTTTGCACAACGTCATTATACCCTTTTTATCCATTTATAATGGGTTCAGGGTATAAAAATTACGAAAAGCACCATGTTAGATGTTAATATTCTAATAATTTTCTAATATAGATTTAATGTCTTGAGTACTCTTAATTTTTTGTGATATAAAGGAGCATTTTTCTATTGAGGAGTGAGAATTTATGGTTAGCTTAGGAAATCGTGCGAAGAACCATGGTCCCACCCACCAGGAAATTTAAACTTGGTTGTACACCCTTCCTTTATGCTTTTTAATATCAAAAACAATAGTATGAACCTTTAAATTTGATTCGGCAAACGAAAAATACCGATTTTTGATGGCAGACAATCTCTGCGATATAGGGAGACCATCCCCTTCGAGCCCCCAATCATGATTAAAAGGGACCCCAGTCAGGTGGTCAGTGCTCTGACTATTTGTTATCGACCTATTTCAGATCATTTAAGTGCGAAAAGTTGCAGACTGCTACCCTTTCTGACACCAGAGTATATGGATACGAAAATCAAATTTTGAAAATGGTCATGTGCTTTGGACTACTGAAATGGGGAGCGAAGTATTAAGAACTAGTGGGTGGCAAAATTGTTTTATACACATAATACTAACCAAAGTATAATTTCGAGACGATTTAGAGTGGCGGACTGAATATTATGGCATGAGCCTGCTTGTCGTAGACAGACCTTGGCCCTAACCTTTCGATCTATGGTGTTTCTGGCCAAGTAGTGATCATTCAAATATTAATGGCTGCTCTGCAAATAAATTATAGTTAGGAACTTTGAATAAAACTAATGATTATACAGGATAACGGCCCTAGTATACTAGTAAAACATGTCAAGAGTATCATGCATCTCAGAAAATCGTCACAATGCCACGCCTAGCTCAGCCTTTGGACCTTACCGTAATGTAACACTTGTTGTGAGTTTTCAAACAAAGCGATGAAACTTTGCCCAGATACTTATTATTCAAACATACATCACATTGATTGGAGCCGGCCGGATCGGATCACTATATCTTATAGCTAACATACAAATCGAAGTCGGTTTTGGCCATATATCCCATGTTTTCAAAGCTATCGCGATGAAACTTTCCACAGAAACTTATTATTCAAACATAGTACATGTCACCCCTATATCTTATAGCTGTCATACAACTGGATATAAATTAAATATTCTTAGAACAAAAAATATAAACGCCACGCGATAAAAAAAATTTTGTACAGCATATGAAATTTCAGTGGTGCAGTTGGCAGAGTGAAAATTGTCTAAAGGTTCGAAAAGAGTATAAAATCTTCGGCACGCCGAAGATAATCCTTTCCCAATTGTTTTATTTTAACTGCATGCAAAATCTTTGTTTGTACTGAAAATTTATTGATTTTTCTGCAAGTTCTTTCGACACACTGATAACAAAATGTTGTTTTTCGTGGGTCGCTCTGCTCGCAGCGTCTGGTTGATTTTGTCTATGTACACAAATAGTATATAACATGCTAAGACTGGGGTCAGAATAGCTCTTAGTCGGTCTCTTTCGACTAATCAGTCTTAACTGTTCATTTTGTTTTACAGGTCGATTTTTATACCCTGAACCCATTAAAAATGGGTAAAAAGGGTATTATGGGTTTGTGCAAAAGTATGTAACAGGCATAAGGAAGCATCTCCGACCATATAAAGTATATATATTCTTGATCAGTATCAATAGCCGAGTCGATTTAGCCATGTCCGTCTGTCTGTCTGTCCGTCTGTCCGTCCGTCTGTATGAACACGCGGATATCAGAGACTACAAGAGCTAGAGACTTCATATTTGGAACATAAGTTCTCCTAATCCCGGGACAGATCAAGTTTATTTCATTTTATCGATAACTCGTACCGTTTTAAAGTTATCGATAAATTTCGATTTCAGACTTGCGTTTTTGGGACATAACTTCAAAGTTATAAAAGCTAGAGGCCCCAAATTTGGCATGTATAATCTCGAATAGCATACACATGTAACAAATATTTCACTTTTTGGATACCACCACCCAAACCCCCCAAAAGTTCAAAAAAATTTTGAAGGTACGACCTTGCAATTTGGTTTGGTCCCACATATTATTGACAATTGTTTGCTCCAAAAATTTCAATAAGATCGGACAATAAACATAGAAGTTATTTAAGATTTAACTTTCCATTGTGTGGGGCTCAGCGGAAAAGCAAGCTAAGTGCTTAAACCGCTTGCACTGCTTATACTGCTTATACTGCTTATACTGCAGCATATGTGTGCTTAGATTAGTATGAATGATTGTAAGGACTGGGTTCAGGGTATCTCGTAGTCGGGCACTCCCGACTAGAGCACTCTTACTTGTTATTGATAAATCAATTGAATATAATCTTATATTTTTAAAGGCACATTTTAATTCAACTAGTTAATAGACAGATTTTGTAAAAAATTTTCGCTTATAAGGCGGGTTTGCATGTAAACTTTAAACTAAATGCTCTTGACTTATTTTCGCAACCTATTTGCAGATAAACAAGCTCGAATTAAGCTTCCGTTTGATCTTCCACTGGAGCTGTGGCCACTAGATATTAAACGTGGACACGTGAACGAGCTGCAACACGATGAGGGCAGCCACACAGGAGTTTTGCGTACGGTGGAACAGCCATTTGGGCAGCATTGGTGCCGCCTTTCCACAGCTGTTAGCAGGTCAGAGATTTGTCGATGTGACGCTCGCATGCGAAGGTCATCAGGTGCACTGTCATCGACTTGTACTGGCCGCCTGCTCTACATATTTCGAAGCCATACTGGCTGAGAATCCCTGCAAGCATCCGGTTATTATCTTGCCCAGCGAGATAAAATTGTGGGAGATCCAAGCGCTGGTTGATTTTATGTACAAGGGTGAGGTGAATGTGACTCAGACGGGATTAGGTCAGCTATTACGCTGTGCCGAGCAGCTGCGCATACGCGGCCTCTATGGCTCGGAGGCGGCAATTAACTACAAACAGCTGCAACAGATGCGACAGGATGCGACTGCGCAGGAAACGGCAGCAGCAACGCCTGGTAAGGGCGACCAGCAACTGCAACAAGAACATCAGCAGCAACATTTGGACAGCACCGAAACGGACGATACCGCAACCAACTCGACAACATCAACCACAACCACGAGCATGACGACGCTATCCTCTAAACAGCAGCAGCAGCAAATGCTTCTGCAACTGCAGCTGAAGGAACAACGCCAACGTCAGCAGACAAATGATAATAATACGCTGCATTTGCAGCTGCTACAACAACCACAACAACAGCAGCTTAATCAGGAACAACAACATCAACACCAGCTAACCAATGCGGGCTCTTCGGCAGCCGCTTCGAACAACTCGAATGCACCAACCGAAGATGATTCCGCGGATGATGCTATCAACAATTGGATTGCGTACAACGAGAACATGGAGGACTTTACACTGGCCAACGATAACAAACTAAATGTGAAGCTATTGCAGCAGCAACACCATCAGCCGCACCAACTGCAAATGCAACAGCATCATTTGGATTCTACTATCGAGGACGATCACAATTATGTGGCGGCGCATGATGACGACAATGACAGCAGTGGTTTTGCCGGCAACGTTGGCAGCACCAGCGGCGCTGGTGGTACTCTCGGTGTCCTCTCGCTCAATATAGACGCTGATATGGATACGTCAGCGCACACGTCATCACTCATGCACAGCTCTATTGATGGTTATACATCGTATAAGCGTGTACGTCGCTCGGAGGCCTCACTCGCGCAGGCCGCCAAATGTGTATCGAAGGGGGAAACCTTTCAAACGGTCAGCAATATGTTTAACATACCCGTATCCACCATACGCTTTTATATGGCGCGCAAGGGCATTTTGCCTAAACGTAAGCGCGGACGTGGTGCCTCCCATGCCGGGGGTACAATTACCACAATGAGCAGCGGCAGTGCAGCAACAGTAGCGGCAGCCGCAGCAGCAGCAACAATGGCAGCAGCCACCACATTGGGCAGCCTGTCAACGGCCGGTGCGCATCATTTACCACTGGATGCCATAAATCTCAAGCGGCTCACAAATGTAAATAGTGGAGGCGGCATTGTCGGCGTCGGCACCACCACCATCCCCTCAGCAGCAATAGCAACCGCAGGTGCAGCATCGGCTGATACGTCCTCATCCTCCTCGCCACGCCTGGAGGTAGCCTCAGCGGCTGCTGTGCCCTTCCATCTGCTCAGCGATGCAGCGGCCTTTAAGCTAAGCGAACAGCAACAGCAGGCGCATATAATCTAACCGTGAGGTTGGGCTACGCTGGCATTTAACGCATATATGTGAAATGAGAGTAAGCCGAGCATTGTCAGGCCAGTTCCAAAGTTTCCGTGTTTTTTGAAAAATCCAAGCTTTTGCTTGCAGCCAGGCCAGGACTCGTTACCAATTGATTACTAGCACACACATGCGTCATTCGCTTTCAAAACAGTTCGTTTTCCCAAGAATGCTTATTTTTAATAATGAGCCGCTACAGTAAAATGCTTTGCATATATAATTAACATAAATTTAAAATGTTAAATATATATATATGTAAAACTAAAGCTAAATCTGATAAGAAATACACACAGTTAAGTAGACGTGGGATCTATATATCAGATTTAGCTTTAGTTTTACACTGTATTATATATACCTGACTTTTTGCATACTCCCAAACAAACAAGAATAATTCAGTCGCCAATGAGATTTTTACCAAATTCAGTTGCATTATCATACTATACTTCTTTTTGTCAGAAATATAAATGTTTTTATACTCTTTTCGAAGAAAATAGTATATTCAGTTTGTGCTGAAGTTTGTAACACATAGAAGGAAGACCCCTAAAAGTTAATACCAGTATGCTTAGAATGACAATACAAATTGATCTAGTTATGTCCGTCTGTCTGTCTGTCTGTATGTATGCAAACTAGTCCCTCAGTTTTTGAGCTATCGCAATAAAACTTTGCACAGATACTTATTATTCAAAGAGACATAACATTGGTCGGAGCCGGCCGGATCGGATCACTATATCCTATAGCTGCCATACAATTGGCAACGAATCAAATATTCTTAGAACTAACAAAAAATTGTTACGCGACAAACCGATTTTGTACAGCATATGAAATTTCAGTGGTACAGTTGGCAGAGTGAAAATTGCCTAAATGTTCGAAAAGAGTATAAAATCTTCGGCCCACCGAAGAAAATCCTTCCCCACTTGTTTTATTTCTCTTTTTGCAAAAGTAATAATTTTTATGAAATTGTGTAGAAAAAACATCAACAAATAACAATCAGAAGCCGAACCGAACATTAACAAAGCAGATACATTTGATATACTTTATATTTAATTTCAATACCAACATCAACATTTAAGCAATTTCATAACATTTGTAGCTCTTGCGATGTTTTCGTAAGATACACAAAGACCTTAAAAAAACAATATTATAATCTTTTGTAACTCAGTTTGGGGCTAATGCCCAACTGGTTCTTATACGCATTTAAGCTGTGTAATAGACTTTTAATTAAGTTTCTTTAATTTCCAAAACATAAGTTTGGCCCGTTTTTGTAGTAGGCTCAAAATATTTTTTTCAACAAAATACACGTTTGTATGACATTTCTTTTTACACTTTAAACAAAAAGAAATAAAAAAATGTCTCAATTAAATGTTTGCCATAATCGTAATTTTAAATGTATTTAATTTTTTTTAAGCCAATATATAAGCAAATTTTTGATACTTTGAAAATACTGCTATTAACCTAATTTAAAGTAATTTAAATTTGGTTCTAAGTAGCAAAACTAGTGGATTTTGCTTAAAATCTAACTTGTGTTGAAATTCTGTTATGATCTCTCGAAAATCGTAAATACATATGTATGAAACTGTTAATGGAAACGACTCATAAGCAACACATATTATTTTTAAAAGAAAATAAAACTAATACCTCTTATGCATTGATCATAAATAAATATAGCACTAAGCATATAACACATAGAGGCATCAAATTGACTAAAAAGTGACTGCGTAAAAAATCTATACGATAGTAGGCGTAAATGGTCGAGCCGAATGGGAACTGACGCCTTCGGTTGGTCTGCTATTTTCTCTGTGATAAGAATAATATGCGATTGACTGTTTTGATAGTTGCTAGCGAAAAGTGAAATTGTAGTTTGACAAAACAAATTGATATAGCCATGTCCGTCTGTCTGTATGTATGGAAACTAGTCCCTCACTTGAGCTATCGCGATGATCAAAAGGTCAGCACATTGGTCGGCACCTGCCAGATCGAACCACTATATCTTATAGCTGCCATACAACTGAAAATAGATTTTAGTCATATATCCGATGTTTTCAAAGCTATATCTATTTTATTGTACACTTGAACTTCCTTATAACTCATCAATGTTTAAAATTACAAACGATTGAGTCATAAATAGCGAAGAAATGCGTCATTACATTTTGAAAGAACAGGTGTTTGATCAAATAAAGCGAGTTTGTCATCGATTATCAAAACGGTTTGGTAGTGTAAGCGGTAAATGGGTGACAGCTGACAAATCGGTGGTTGACCAGATGTCTATCTTCCAAATTTTGTGACTGTAGCTCTAAAGCTGTTGACCGATCTTTAGAGGACTTGGCCAGAAGTCTACCCCTAAAGTTTAGTGGCCCTTCCGTGTTTCGTGGGGGTGGGGTGGCCGGGGGTTGCGTTCTAGGGGCCATAGCCGGAAAATACAGGGCGCAATCCTATGGGCTAGTCAGCCCTAATTTTTTGCCGATCTTTAGAGGGTCTTACAAGAAGTCTATCTTCCAATTTTGGTGACTGTAGCTCTGAAACTGTGGAATATATAAGTTTTCGATATTTTTGGGGCGGGAGGGGGCGTGGCCCAAACAATTTTTAGCCGATTTGGCGTGGCCAAAAAACCTAGGATCAAATTTTTATGTCGTTTCGAAATACGTGCGTTCTCCAAACGGACGGCCTTACGAACATCCGAGAAAACCAATATACCATGAGCACTTTTGGTATCAGAGTACAATGAATATGGGTATTTCCACGGCAAGGTCCACCGAGACTAAAAAATTAAAAGTTCTTGAAAACACTTTGTATTATCATATTTTCGTAGTGAAACAATAAAATTTAATTAATTTAAAAAATTTATTTAAAATGCACTTTGAGATTTTCGAATGGAAAGTCGCGCAAGCGCAATTTTTCTCATTTGGGTAATTTTAGTGCATGTTTTGTTTTGATGAAAGATTATAAAGATAGGCATTATGTATTGACTCTTGTTCTCTAAAAATGTTCTGAAGGCAAACAGTTTTTGCATTGCCTTATCGCATTTTTCAATCGGCTGCTCGAACGACGAAAGAAACTTTTTATCAGTGCGTCGAAAGGACTTGCAGGAAGATCATTAAATTTTCAGAACAAACAGATTTTGCAAACAATTAAATAAACACAAGTGGGAAGGATTATCTTCGGCGTGCCGAAGATTCTATACTCTTTTCGAACCTTTAGGCAATTTTCACTCTGCCAACTGCACCACTGAAATTTCAAAAGTAGTAAAAAATCTTATCGCGTAGTATTAATTTTTTTGCTCTAAGAATTGGTATCATATGAATTAAAATTTTGCATTTAAAATATTGAATTCAAGCTGTTTGATGTATATTTGAAACAAATAATTAGCAAAAATAAAATCAATAAGTCGCGGCTGGGATTTGAACCGAGCTCTCCCCGTTTGTCAGTGCAGCACTCTAATACCTACGCCACCAAGCAGTTTTGAAATTCGCTGACAAACTCGATTATACTGATCTTTTCTTTCGCGTTGTATAGTTTTTGATCTAAGACATTGGTAGCAAATGAATTTGATTACAGTTATTTTATATTTGAAAAGAAGAATAAGAAAAAAGTGTCAATAAATGACCAATCACCGCTGGTACCGAACCCAGGACCTTTCGTTTGTCAGCGCACTACTTTACCCCTTGCGCTACAAACCGTTTTGATGATCGATGACCAAGTCGCTTGAAGAGCAGACTAAAAAACGTTCTTGTTTTGTTTTCCTGCAACTCGCGTTTGACAGCGCAGCACTCACTACTTACACCAAGCAGTTTTAAGAATCGCTGTCAAACTCGATTATACTGAGCATTTATTTTTTCGCGTGGCATTGTTTTTGTTCTAAGACATTGGAAGACAATTAATTTGATTACATTTATTTTATATTTGAAAGGAAGAAAAAGAAAAAATTTAAAATAAATGACCATTCGCCAGGGCGTCACTTTACTCCTGACGCCACAAACTGTTTTGATGATCGATGACAAAATCCCTTGAATCCCTGTCAAAAGCTTACATGCGCTTTGGTTTGTTTGCTCATATGCACCTGTTTTTCAAAATATTTAATCACGCATGTCTTCGCTGTTTATGACTCAATCGATTTGCGATTTTGCCCATTGATGAGTTATAAGAATATTCAAGTGTACAAGGAAATCTATAGCAATTGCTTTGAATTGCAAAAACCGACTTAGAGTTGTATGGCAGCTATAAGATATAGTGGTCCGATCCGGCCGGCTCTGACCAATGTGCTGTTTCTTTGAATAATACACATCTGTGCAAAGTTTTATCGCGTTAGCTTTGAAAACATGGGATTTATGACCAAAATCGATTTCAAGCTGTGTGGCAGCTATAAGATATAGTGGTCCGGTAAGTATTAAAGTGCATACATCTGGCGATGAATTAAATATTCTTATAACGAACTAAAACAAATAAGAGTGCTCTAGATACCCTGAACCCAGTCCTTACAATCATTCTTACTAATCTAAACACACACATGCTGCAGTACAAGCAGTACCAGCAGTGCAAGCGGTTTATGCAGTTAGCTTGCTTTTCACCGAGCCCCACACAATGGAAAGTTAAATCTTAAATAACTTCTGTGTTTATTGTCCGATCTTATTGAAATTATTGGGGCAAACAATTGTCAACAATATGTGTGACCAAACCGAATTGCAAGGTCGTACCTTCAAAAATGCGTTTTTTCAAATGTGTGGGAAATTGGAGGGTGGTATCCAAAAAGGGAAAAATTTCTTACTTGTGTATTCTATTCGAGATTATACATGCCAAATTTGGGGCCTCTAGCTCTTATAACTTGTAAGTTATAGCCCAAGAAAGAAAGTTATCGATAAAATGAAATAAAGTTGATCTGTACCGGCACTACGAGAACTTATATTCCAAATATTAAGTCTCTAGCTCTTATAGTCTCGGAGATACGCGTGTTAATACAGACAGACAGACGGACACACAGACGGACATGGCTAAATCGACTAGGCTGTTGATACTGATCAATAATATTTATTCTTTATATAGTCGGAGATGCTTCCGTATGCCTGTTACATACTTTTGCACAAAACCATAATACCCTTTTTAACCATTTTTAATGGGTTCAGGAGATACCCCGACTAGGAGATACCCTGAACCACGTCCTTGCATTCATTCATACTAACCAGTCAGTGTACTTACATACAAACATGCTACAAGCAGTGCTAGCAGTCTAAGCAGTTAGATTGCTTCTTTATTAGCCGATCTTATTGAAATTTTTGGACACAAACTGGACAATAAAATGTGTGACCAAACCAAAGCAAGGTCATATTTTCAAAAATGAGTTTTTTCAACTTTTGGGGAGATCGGGGGCTGGTATCCAAAAAGTAAAATATTTGTAACATGTGTGTGCTATTCAAGAATATACATGTCAAATTTGGGGCCTGTAGCTCTGATAACTTTTCAGCTATGACCCGAAAACGCAGGTCTGAAATCTAAATTTATCGAAAACTTTTACACGGTACGAGTTATCGATAAAATAAAATAAACGTGATCTGTCCCGGGATTACGAGAACTTATATTCCAAATATAAAGTCTCTAGCTGTTGTAGTCTCTAATATCCGCGTGTTCATACAGACAGACAGACGGACAGACAGACAGACAGACAGACAGACAGACAGACGGACAGACGGACAGACCGACAGACAGACAGACAGACCGACGGACATGGCAAAATCGACTTGGCTGTTGATACTGATCAAGAATATATATACTTTATATGGTCGGAGATGCTTCCTTATGCCTGTTTTGCACAAAACCATAATACCCTTTTTACTCATTTTTAATGGTCGGGCACTCCCGACTAGAGCACTCTTACCTGTTTAAAAATCGAAAACTTAGCTTTTTTCGTTTGGCTCAAAAACGGACTCGGGCAAAATGTTTCCGCATTTTTTTGGACTCTGGACTTTGGCTGGTGGTTTTAGATAAAACAAGGAGGAAAGGGTTATCTTCGGCGTGCCGAAGATTTCATATTCTTTTCGAACCTTTAGACAATTTTCGCTCTGCCAACTGCAGCAATTTCATAAGCTGTGAAAATTGATATCATATGAATTTGAATTTTCTAGTGATATATTAAATTTATTTTCAGTTGTATGGCAGCTATAAGATATATTGGTCCGATCCGGCCGGCTCCGATCAATGTGATGTATGCACTACGAGAACTAATATTCCAAATATGAAGTCTCTAGCTCTTATAGTCTCTGATATCCGCGTGTTCATACAGACAGACGGACATGGCTAAATCGACTCGGCTGTTGATACTGATTAAGAATATATATACTAAAGTATATATACTATATAAATATAGTACTTACATACTTTTGCACAAAACTATAATACCCTTTTTACCCATTTTTAATGGGTTCAGGGTATAAAAAGTGTAAATAAATGACCAGTCACCGCTGGTACCGAATCCAGGACCTTTCGTTTGTCAGCGCACTACTTTACCCCTTGCGCCAGAAACCGTTTTGATGATCGATGACCAAGTCGCTTGAAGAGCTGACTGTTAAAAACTTTCTTGTTTTGTTTTCTAAGAC
The DNA here is from genome assembly GCA_035042425.1 of Drosophila flavopinicola. NCBI lineage: Eukaryota > Metazoa > Arthropoda > Insecta > Diptera > Drosophilidae > Drosophila > Drosophila flavopinicola. The sequence continues at coordinate 304,608 of JAWNLL010000080.1, read as the reverse complement.
ATTGGAAGCAAATTAATTTGATTAGATTTATTTTATATTTGAAAGGAAGAATAAGAAAAAAATGAAAATAAAGTACCTTTCGTTCGCCAGGGCGTCACTTTACTCCTTACGCCACAAACTGTTTTGATGATCGATGACCAAATCACTTGAAGAGCAGACTGTCAAAAGCTTACTTGCGCTTGGGTTTGTTTGCTCATATGCACCTGTTCTTTCAAAATATTTAATGATGCATACCTTCGCTAATTATGACTCAATCGATTTGCGATTTTACCCTTTGACAAGTTATAACGATGTTCAAGTGTACAAGGAAATTGGAAGCAATTGCTTTGAAAACATCGGATTTATGGCCAAATCCGACTTCAAGTTGTATGGCAGCTATAAGATATAGTAGTCCAATCCGGCCGGCTCCGACCAATGTGCTGTTTCTTTGAATAATAACTATCTGTTGAAAGTTTTATCGTGATAGCTTCGAAAACATGGGATTTATGACCAAAACCGACTTCCAGTTGAATGGCAGCTATAAGATATAGTAGTCCGATCCGGCCGGCTCCGACCAATGTGCTGTCCCCTTGAATAATAAGTGTCTGTGCAAAGTTGCATCGCGATAGCTCAAAAACTGAGGGACTAGTTTGCATACATACAGACAGACAGACGGACATGGCTAGATCAATTTGTATTGTTATTCTAAGCATACTGGCAGTAACTTTTTGGGGTCTCCAACGCTTCCTTCTATGCATTACAAACCTCTGCACAAACTTAATATACTATTTTCTTCGAAAGGAGTATAATCACACGGGCCTAGAAACAGTGTAAGACCTCAAAAAAAAAATAAAAAAATTAATAAAAATACATTATTTACAAGAGCTAGAGGCCCCAAATTTGGCATGTATTATCTCGAATAGCATACACATGTAAATGTGTATAATGGGTTCAGGGTATAAAAAGCGAAACACTGCTCCACCTGTCTCAGTTCCAGCTGGTAGTTCGGCATCCAGCAATATCTCAAAAAACAAAATTCCGATTTAACAACCACAATATCAGAATGTTAGGCTTTATGTCTAAGCTTAAAAGTCTATTTTCTAATAGCACTTCTTTTGAGTCTGATATTATAGCTTTCTCTGAAACTTGGTTAAACACTACTGTTTCTGATTGCGCTGATGTTGAAATTGTTGCTGTTAAAGTAAAATTTCCCATTAGGGGTTTTTTTATACCCTGAACCCATTAAAAAGGGATAAAAAGGGTATTATGGTTTTGTGCAAAAGTATGTAACAGGCATAAGGAAGCATCTCCGACCATATAAAGTATATATATTCTTGATCAGTATCAACAATCGAGTCGATTTAGCCATGTCCGTCTGTCTGTCTGTCCGTCCGTCCGTCCGTCTGTCTGTATGAACACGCAGATATCAGAGACTACAAGAGCTAGAGAATTCATATTTGGAATATAAGTTCTGGTAGTCCCGGGACAGATCAAGTTTATTTCATTTTATCGATAACTCGTCCCGTTTAAATGTTATCGATAAATTTCGATTTCAGACTAGCGTTTTTGGGCCTTTACTTAAAAGTTATAAGAGCTAGAGGCCGCAAATTTGGCATGTATATCGAATAGCATACACGTGTAACAAATATTTCACTTTTTGGATACCAACCCCCAATCCCCCAAAAGTTAAAAAAACGCATTTTTGAAGTTATGACATTGCAATTGGATTTGGTCACACATTTTATAGCCAATGTTATGTCCTAAAAATTTTAGAAAGATCGGACTATAAACACAGAAGTTATTTAAGATTTTCCATTGTGTGGGGCTCAGTGAAAAAGCAAATTACTGCTTAAACCGCTTGCACAGCTTGCAGTATGTGTGTGTCTGTATGTATGCACACTATTAGGCAAGTATGAATGGATGTCAGAACTGGGTTCAGGGTATCTCCTAGTCGGGCACTCCCGACTAGAGCACTCTTACTTGTTTTTATTAGTTGCTCTTATATCCCTCATTCTTCCTATATTCAAGTTAATATGCGACACATATCTTATATCAGAGAAGTTTCTCCCATGTGCGTGATAAAGACCTTTTTGTGGTTTTAGGCGATTTTAATCTGCCAAATATCACATGGTCATTTTTCAGCAGCACAAATTATCTTATGCCATCAGCTCAGCATGATTTTCATGATGGCATGCTTGATGTTTCGCTGTTTTAGATCAATTCAATTCATCACCAATTGAATAGAATACTTGATCTCGTTTTTATCAACGACTGCACTGGTGCTTCTGTGCCTAGGTCACTTCCAGAAACAGTCCCTGAAGATTCTCCCACTATAGAAATTTCTCTTTTCTTTTCAATTGCTTCCGCCTTATCTCCACCAACGTACTTAATCAGCTTATTTATTCAACCGATTGGTATTTTTTAACCAATGCTTATTTATTCAACCGATTGGAATTTTTTAACCAATGCTGCTGACATATTTTAGCTATTAAAAGATTCTAGAAAGCATATATGCGCTCTTTGACGTTTCATCATCTGGTTTAAAGAAACCACCATAGTTCACGCCAAGACTTTATTACTTAAAAAACAAAATATCAAAATGTTTTAAAAAAATTAAGATGTCTGGCTCTAATTTCGACTTGTCCTAATATTCTATAGCCAAGTCAAACCTTTTTCTTATAATCTCTCAATGCTACGAGAATTACCTTGCTCGCTGCAAACGTCAGTTTAGACAGGATCGTCAACAATTACACAATTTTGTGTATTCGAAGCGTAAATCTTCTGGTTTGACTTTTTTCTTTTTTCCTTGGAATAGAAAAAGCTAGTAATGATTCTGCTTCTTCTGACCTATTTGCTAAATTTTTTTCAGTCGGCCTCTTCCTCTGTCACCCTTACTAATGTGTCTTATCCTTTTCAAATTTCACCTTCAAATCACATATTTACTCCAACCATCTATAACACTTCACTTCTATCTTATATTAAATCTCTAAAATCTTCTTTTCCTCCAGGGCCTGACAACATCCCTAGTTGTGTGCTTCAACCATTGCTAAAGCTTTTTTATCCATCCCTTAATTCTGCAGTTTTCCCATCTAAAATGGAAGGTATCCTGTGCCATTCCTTTACATAAAAAAGGTTTGAGGTCAGATATTTCAAATTATGGAGGCATTGCAAAGTTATCAGCCATCCCAAAATTGTTTGAAAAAATTCTTATTTCGACTTTGCAACATCGTAAATTGATTATTTCCCCTTTATTAAGAGTCGGTCCACTTCGACCAATTTGCTTGAGTTTACCTCCCTGGTAAATGATGCATTTCTCTCGAAAATGCAAACTGATATAATATATACTGACTTCAGTAAAGCATTTGACTCTGTTGACCATGATATCTTGCTATATAAGCTTGATTGTTTGGGATTCCCTCCCTCATTTCCTTTATGGATTGTCACCTATTTAAAAGGTCGCACACATGGAGTATTGCTTAGGTCAACTACCTGGAAAATGGTTCACGTTACTTCTGGGGTACCAAGTCATCTCGGACCTTTGTTGTTTACTCTTTTCATCGTATCTATCGTGTCCTTACGTACGCAGATGATGTGAAATTACTTTTTCGTACAATGATCCCTTGTGTCATACTCATCTGCACGATGATTTGAACTCTATGCAGCATTGGTGTTCGGCCAATCAACTGCAGCTGAATTGTTCTAAATGTATGTACATGACTTGTTGGACTAGACCCTATCTAACCACCTATACGATTGACAACGTTCCATTGCAATGTTGCACAGATACTTATTATTCAAACATACATCACATTGGTCGTAGCCGGCCGGATCGGACCACTATATATTATAGCTGACATACAACTATAAGTCGGTTTTGGCCATAAATCCGATGTTTTCAAAGCAATTGACTTAAATTTCCTTGAACACTTGAATATTCTTATAACTCATCAATGGGCAAAATCGCAAATCGATTGAGTCATAAACAGCGAAGATATGAGTCATTAAATATTTTGAAAAAACAGGTGCATATGAGCAAACAAACCCAAGCGCATGTAAACTTTTGACAGTCTGCTCTTCAAGGGATTTTGTCATCGATCATCAAAACGGTTTGTGGCGTAAGGCGTAAAGAGCCGCGCTAACGAACGGAAGTTTCGCAAGTTCGAGTCTCGGCGGCGACTGATTATTAATTTAATATTTTTTCTTTTTCTTCCTTTCAAATATATAACTGTAATCAAATTAATTTGCTTCCAATGGCTTTGAACAAAAACAATGCCACGCGTAAAAACAAATGCTGACAAACGCGGGTTGCAGGTTGCAGGAAAACAAAATAAGTAAAATTTTGATAGTCTGCTCTTCAAGCGATTTTGTCATCGATCATCAAAACAGCTTGTGGCGTAAGGGATAAAGTGGCGCCCTGTCAAACGAAAGGTAGAGGGTTCGATTCCCAATAATTATTTTCATTTTTATACCCTGAACCCATTAAAAATGGGTAAAAAGGGTATTATGGTTTTGTGCAAAAGTATGTAACAGGCATAAGGAAGCATCTCCGACGATATAAAGTGTATATATTCTTGATCAGTATCAACAGTCGAGTCGATTTAGCCATGTCCGTCTGTCTGTCTGTCTGTCTGTCTGTTCGTCTGTCTGTATGAACACGCGGATCTCAGAGACTAAAAGAGCTAGAGACTTCATATTTGGAATATAAGTTTTCGTATACGGATCAAGTTTGATTCATTTTATCGATAACTCATCCCGTTTGAAAGTTATCGATAAATTTCAATTTCAGACTAGTGTTTTTTAGCCATAACTTGAAAGTTATAAGAGCTAGAGGCCAAATTTGGCATGTATAATCTCGAATAGCATACACATGTAACGTATATTTTACTTTTTTGATACCACCCCCCCATCCCCCCAAAAGTTCAAAAATCTAATTTTTGAAGGTATGACCTTGCAATTTGGTTTGGTCACACATTTTTTAACCAATTCCAATTCCTAAAAATTTTAGAAAGATCGGACAATAAACACAAGTTATTTAAGATTTTACTTTCCATTGTGTGGGGCTAAGGGAAAAAGCTAGCTAACTGCTTAAACCGCATGCACTGCTTGCAGTATGTGTGTGTTTTTATGTATGCACACTATTAGGCAAGTATGAATGGAAGTCAGAACTGGGTTCAGGGTATCTCCTAGTCGGGCACTCCCGACTAGAGCACTCTTACTTGTTTTTATATTAATTGTTATTAAAATCTCTGTTTGGTCGCAAAATTTAATGATCTTCCTGCAAGTCCTTCCGACGCAATGACAAAAAATGTTGTTTTTCGTCGGTTGCACGGTAGATCGAAATATGCGATAAGGCCATGCCAAAACTTAAAATTATTTACTATCGCATAGTTTTTTATGCACTTTTTTTACTCTCTTTACCTTCAGAATGATTTTAAGACAGCCAGAGTTAATGCATAATGTCTCTCTTCATAATATTTAATCAAACAAAACATGCAGTAAAATTACCCAAATAAAAAAAATTGCGCTTGCGCGACTTTGCATTCGATTATCTCGAATTCCTTTTTAAATAAACGCAATTTTTTTTTAAATTAGCTAATTTTGATTGTTTCACTACTTAAATATGATAACACAAAGTGTTTTCAAGAACTTTTAATTTTTTACTCTCGGTGGACCTCGCCGTGGAAGTTCCCATATACAATGAAATAGTAGTGCCTTTGTGTCCGACCTATTTCACTGCGAAATAACATGTATTTTTGTATAGAAAGTTATCAAAATAGTATTTGCTGATAATTTTCAAGGTTATTTAAAGTTGTAGTTGTTGTGGCTATATACTTCTATTAGTTTTCATACCAGAGCAAAATTGCAAAAAAATCGAAAAATTACGATGTGCATTAAAATAGTAGTGACAACTACTTTGATTAATAAAAATTACTAAACTTACGTAAAGTAAATGTTTCATGTTTATACTCTTTTCGAAGAAAATAGTATATTCATTTTAGGCTGATGTTTGTAACGCATAGAAGAAAGCTTCGGAGACCCCCAAAAGTTACCTCCAGTATGTTCAGAATGACAAGACAAATTTATCTGTTTATACTCTTTTCGAAGAAAATAGTATATTCATTTTAGGCTGATGTTTGTAACGCATAGAAGAAAGCTTCGGAGACCCCCAAAAGTTACCTCCAGTATGTTTAGAATGACAAGACGAATTGATCTGGCCATGTCCGTATGTCTGTATGTATTGGATATAGTCCCAAAGTTTTTGAGCTGTCGCGATGCAACTTTGCACAGAGACTTATTATTCAAAGGGACAGCACATTGGTCGGAGCCTGCCGGATCGGAAATTTATATCTCATAGCTACCATACAACTTGAAGTCTGTTTTGGTGATATATCCGATGTTTTCAAAGCTATTGCCTTCAATTTCCTTGTACACTTGAACATCCATATAACTCATCAATGTTTAAAATTGCAAAACGATTGAGTCATAAATAGCAAAGAAATGCGTCACTAAATATTTTGAAAGAACAGGTGCATTCGAGCAATCAAAGTCAAGCGCAAGTAAGCTTTTCTTCAGGCGATTTTGTCATCGATCATTAAAACGGTCTGTATGGTAAGGGGTAAAGCGGCGCGCTGACAAACGCAAGGTCTCAGGTTCGATTCCCACCAGTGACTGCGAACTTAGTTTCATTTTTTTCGTATTATATTCAAATATAAAATAACTGTAATCAAATTCATTTGCTACAACCAATGTCTTAGAACAAAAACAAAACAATGTCACGTAAAAAAAACCCTCAGTATAATCAAGATTGTCAGCGATTTTCAAAACGGTTTGGTAGTGTAGAGTGCTGCGCTGACAAACGCCAGTTCGCGCAGGTTCAATTCCCAGCGGCGACTGGTCAATTAATTGAATTTTTTTTTTCCTGAACCCATTAAAAATGGGTAAAAAGGGTATGATGAAGTTGTGCAAAAGTATGTAACAGGCATAAGGAAGCACCTCCGACCATATATATTCTTGATAAGTATCAACAGCCGAGTCGATCTAGCCATGTCCGTCTGTCTGTATGAACACGCGGATATCAGAGACTCCAGGAGCTATATGGAATATAAGTTCTTGCATTTTGCTTTGGTCAAACATTTTATTGCCAATTTTATGCCCAAAAAATTTCAATAAGATTGGATAATAATCACTTGCTTAAGATTAACCTTTTCATAGTGTGGGGCCTTATGAAAATAAGGCTAATTGTTTAAACTGATTGCACTGCTTGCAATAAGTGTGTATTTGTATATATTTGCACTGATATGTAAGTATCAATGGATGTACCGACTGTGTTCCGGCTAGAGCACTCTTGTTTTAATTAAAACATTGTCTATACTCAACTGTTTATAATTAAAAAATTAATTTTTCTGTATCGACTGCTATAGTCGATAATAAATAAACGAATTCCAAAAAAAAAAGCACTAGAGACTTCATATTTGAAATGCAAATATTTTCCATTGATATCAAGTTTATTTTATTGTATCGATAACTCGTCCCACTCAAAAGCAATCCTTTTTTTAATATTACTTAAATGCTATGAGAGCTAGACGCACCGAATTTAGTATGTATGTCAAATAACATACAGATGTTAAGATTATTTAAGCTTTGAATTCCGACCCCTATTCCCACTAAACTGTAAAATATTATTTTTCGAAGGTATGACCATGTAATATTCATCACACGTTTGATTGTTCATCTTATGTCCTACAAAATGCACAACTATCGGACAGCAAACTCAGAACTCAGTGAAAAGGCAAAAGGGTTTGAACTGCTTGCAGCCTGTGTGTAACTATGAATTAATGTAAGGACTGTTCTTAGGGTAGTCTTAGTCGGGTACTCTTAGTTCTTACTTTTTATGTTTTACGCCCTGAATCTATTAAAAATGGGTAGAAATGGTAATATGAAGCTGGGAACAAGTATATAGCAGGTATAAGGAAACATCTCCGACCATATAAAGTTTTTTTTTTATCAGTATCAACCGACTCTTATCAGTATCAGCCAACTCGATCTAGACATGTCCACTTGTCTGTCTGGCTGTATGAATAAACTGATCGTATAAGAACTGGAGACTTATATTTTGAATATAAGATCTCGCTTTTCTCGGTCAGATTAACTTTTCATTCATTTGATCGATAACTCGTCATGCTCAAAAGTTATAGATAAACTTCGATTTCATACCAGTGTTTTTGGACATCGCTTGAATGTAATAAGAACTAGAGGCACTTAATTTAGTATGTATACTCTCGAATAGCTTACACATGGGTCGAATGTAACCGTCAAACACATTTAAAGTAAAGCAAGTTAGAACGTTGCAGTCGGGCGTAACCGATTGCGTAATACTCTGATACCATTGTAAGAACAGCTGAAAGCAGGTGAAACAGAACCTTTTTGCTGGTGTATGAGTGAGGGCGTTAGTGGTCGTGGGTTGACCGTTGAGTAAGCTTAACAGTAATCTATTTTTAAAGTTCAGTGACTCTACCTCTTAAAAAGTGGGATATTTGGATTTTCTTGATTTTTGGTGGCGGGAGGGGCGTTTTCCCTTACGAGGGGGTGACCACAAATCTACCTTCCAAGTTTGGTGACTCTAGCTCTAAGTTTGGTGATTCTATCTCGCGATTTTTGGGAGCGGGAGGGGGCATGGCTACAAAAATTGATTGATCTTTGGAAGGGTTAGCCAGAGCCTTCAAAGTTTTGTGACTCAACCTTTTAAACTGTGGGAGATATAGGCTTCCGTGATTCTAAATTCCAAATTTTGTGCTCTTGCTTCAAAATTGCGGCAAATATACACGTGATATCGGATTTTGCTTTCATGTATATCAAATTTCGCGATTACAGTGATTACTGTGATCTGTGGAGGACGTCAGCAGTAATATACATTCCAAATATAGTGACTTTAGCTCTATAACTTCAGGAGATAAAAGAATTTTCTATTACATTTAGAATGGAGGCTACTGGGCGTACTAGTTGTCGTGGCCGGAAAACCCAGGATGCAATTTGTCGGTCACAAATTTTATAACTAGCTTTAAAATTGTGGGAAATATTCTCGTTTTATCGATTTTTGTCTTGAGGTATATAGACATGCTATCGATTTGCCAGCCTCCCAGTGGACGTGTCGCAAAGTTGGTCTGAAGCAAATAGCTACAATAGTCAATAGTTGCGGAAATACTTGCGTTGATCCAGGCGGACGACTATTTCTCGTTTTCAAGATAATTGCAAAAAACCAAATCGTTTTCACGGGACAAAAACAAGTGGTTTTCGCGGCCAAAAATTTAAACTCCGATTTCAACGAAAAATAAGGCAATGTTTCAATGTGACTAATTTTAGAATATCGTATTATAATATCTCTTAATGGTTTTGATTTTTTATACTTTTTATACTCTTCGAAGAAAATAGTATATTAACTTTGTGCTGAAGTGTGTAATACATACAAGGAAGCGTCGGAGACCCCCATAAGTTACCTGCAGTATGCTTAGAATGGCAAGACAAATTGATCTAGCCATGTCCGTCTGTCTCTGTCTGTATGTATGGGATCTAGTCCCTCAGCTTTTGAGCTATTGCGATGAAACTTTGAACAGAGACTTATTATTCAAATGTACAGCACATTGGTCGGAAACAGCCGGATCGGCCCACCATATCTTATAGCTGCCATACAACTTGAAGTCGGTTTTGGCCATTAATCCGATGTTTTGAAAGCTATGCCTTCAATTTCATTGCACACTTGAACATCCCGATTGCTTATATAGTATATATATTCTTGATAAGTATCAACAGCCGAGTCGATCCAGCCATGTCCGTCTGTCTGTATGAACACGTGGATATCAGAGACTCCAAGAGCTATATGGAATATAAGTTCTTGCATTTTGCTTTGGTCAAACATTTTATTGCCAATTTTATGCCCAAAAAATTTCAATAAGATTGGACAATAAACACTTGTTTAAGATTTACCTTTTCATAGTGTTGGGCCTTATGAAAAAAAGGCTAATTGTTTAAACTGATTGCACTGCTTGCAATAAGTGTGTATTTGTATATATTTGCACTGATATGTAAGTATCAATGGATGTACCGACTGTGTTCCGGCTAGAGCACTCTTGTTTTAATTAAAATATTGTCTATACTCAACTGTTTATAATTAAAAAATTAATTTTTCTGTATCGACTGCTATAGTCGATAATAAATAAACGAATTCCAAAAATAAAAGCACTAGAGACTTCATATTTGAAATGCAAATATTCTCCATTGATATCAAGTTTATTTTATTGTATCGATAACTCGTCCCACTCAAAAGCAATCCTTTTTTAATATTACTTAAATGCTATGAGAGCTAGACGCACCGAATTTAGTATGTATGTCAAATAACATACAGATGTTAAGATTATTTAAGCTTTGAATTCCGACCCCTATTCCCACTAAACTGTAAAATATTATTTTTCGAAGGTATGACCATGCAATATTCATCACACGTTTGATTGATCATCTTATGTCCTACAAAATGCACAACTATCGGACAACAAACTCAGAACTCAGTGAAAAGGCAAAAGGGTTTGAACTGCTTGCAGCCCGTGTGTAACTATGAATTAATGTAAGGACTGTTCTTAGGGTATCTCTTAGTCGGGTACTCTTAGTTCTTACTTTTTATGTTTTACGCCCTGAATCTATTAAAAATGGGTAGAAATGGTAATATGAAGCTGGGAACAGGTATATAGCAGGTATAAGGAAACATCTCCGACCATATAAAGTTTTTTTTTTATCAGTATCAACCGACTCTTATCAGTATCAGCCAACTCGATCTAGACATGTCCACTTGTCTGTCTGGCTGTATGAATAAACTGATCGTATAAGAACTGGAGACTTATATTTTGAATATAAGATCTCGCTTTTCTCGGTCAGATTAACTTTTCATTCATTTGATCGATAACTCGTCATGCTCAAAAGTTATAGATAAACTTCGATTTCATACCAGTGTTTTTGGACATCGCTTGAATGTAATAAGAACTAGAGGCTCTAAATTTAGTATGTATACTCTCGAATAGCTTACACATGGGTCGAATGTGACCGTCAAACACATTTAAAGTAAAGCAAGTTAGAACGTTGCAGTCGGGCGTAACCGATTGCGTAATACTCTGATACCATTGTAAGAACAGCTGAAAGCAGGTGAAACAGAACCTTTTTGCTGGTGTATGAGTGAGGGCGTTAGTGGTCGTGGGTTGACCGTTGAGTAAGCTTAACAGTAATCTACTTTTAAAGTTCAGTGACTCTACCTCTAAAACAGTGGGATATTTGGATTTTCTTGATTTTTGGTGGCGGGAGGGGCGTTTTCCCTTACGAGGGGGTGACCAAAAATCTACATTCCAAGTTTGGTGACTCTAGCTCTAAGTTTGGTGATTCTATCTCGCGATTTTTGGGAGCGGGAGGGGGCATGGCTACAAAAATTGATTGATCTTTGGAAGGGTTAGCCAGAGCCTTCAAAGTTTTGTGACTCAACCTTTTAAACTGTGGGCGATATAGGCTTCCGTGATTCTAAATTCCAAATTTTGTGCTCTTGCTTTAAAATTGCGGCAAATATACACGTGATATCGGATTTTGCTTTCATGTATATCAAATTTCGCGATTACAGTGATTACTGTGATCTGTGGAGGACGTCAGCAGTAATATACATTCCAAATATAGTGACTTTAGCTCTATAACTTCAGGAGATAAAAGAATTTTCTATTACATTTAGAATGGAGGCTACTGGGCGTACTAGTTGTCGTGGCCGGAAAACCCAGGATGCAATTTGTCGGTCACAAATTTTATAACTAGTTTTAAAATTGTGGGAAATATTCTCGTTTTATCGATTTTTGTCTTGAGGTGTATAGACATGCTATCGATTTGCCAGCCTCCCAGTGGACGTGTCGCAAAGTTGGTCTGAAGCAAATAGCTACAATAGTCAATAGTTGCGGAAATACTTGCGTTGATCCAGGCGGACGACTATTTCTCGTTTCCAAGATAATTGCAAAAAACCAAATCGTTTTCTCGGGACAAAAACAAGTGGTTTTCGCGGCCAAAAATTTAAACTCCGATTTCAACGAAAAATAAGGCAATGTTTCAATGTGACTAATTTTAGAATATCGTATATTAATATCTCTTAATGGTTTTGATTTTTTATACTTTTTATACTCTTCGAAGAAAATAGTATATTAACTTTGTGCTGAAGTGTGTAATACATACAAGGAAGCGTCGGAGACCCCCATAAGTTACCTGCAGTATGCTTAGAATGGCAAGACAAATTGATCTAGCCATGTCCGTCTGTCTCTGTCTGTATGTATGGGATCTAGTCCCTCAGCTTTTGAGCTATTGCGATGAAACTTTGAACAGAGACTTATTATTCAAATGTACAGCACATTGGTCGGAAACAGCCGGATCGGCCCACCATATCTTATAGCTGCCATACAACTTGAAGTCGGTTTTGGCCATTAATCCGATGTTTTGAAAGCTATGCCTTCAATTTCATTGCACACTTGAACATCCCGATTGCTTATATAGTATATATATTCTTGATAAGTATCAACAGCCGAGTCGATCCAGCCATGTCCGTCTGTCTGTATGAACACGTGGATATCAGAGACTCCAAGAGCTATATGGAATATAAGTTCTTGCATTTTGCTTTGGTCAAACATTTTATTGCCAATTTTATGCCCAAAAAATTTCAATAAGATTGGACAATAAACACTTGTTTAAGATTTACCTTTTCATAGTGTTGGGCCTTATGAAAAAAAGGCTAATTGTTTAAACTGATTGCACTGCTTGCAATAAGTGTGTATTTGTATATATTTGCACTGATATGTAAGTATCAATGGATGTACCGACTGTGTTCCGGCTAGAGCACTCTTGTTTTAATTAAAATATTGTCTATACTCAACTGTTTATAATTAAAAAATTAATTTTTCTGTATCGACTGCTATAGTCGATAATAAATAAACGAATTCCAAAAATAAAAGCACTAGAGACTTCATATTTGAAATGCAAATATTCTCCATTGATATCAAGTTTATTTTATTGTATCGATAACTCGTCCCACTCAAAAGCAATCCTTTTTTAATATTACTTAAATGCTATGAGAGCTAGACGCACCGAATTTAGTATGTATGTCAAATAACATACAGATGTTAAGATTATTTAAGCTTTGAATTCCGACCCCTATTCCCACTAAACTGTAAAATATTATTTTTCGAAGGTATGACCATGCAATATTCATCACACGTTTGATTGATCATCTTATGTCCTACAAAATGCACAACTATCGGACAACAAACTCAGAACTCAGTGAAAAGGCAAAAGGGTTTGAACTGCTTGCAGCCCGTGTGTAACTATGAATTAATGTAAGGACTGTTCTTAGGGTATCTCTTAGTCGGGTACTCTTAGTTCTTACTTTTTATGTTTTACGCCCTGAATCTATTAAAAATGGGTAGAAATGGTAATATGAAGCTGGGAACAGGTATATAGCAGGTATAAGGAAACATCTCCGACCATATAAAGTTTTTTTTTTATCAGTATCAACCGACTCTTATCAGTATCAGCCAACTCGATCTAGACATGTCCACTTGTCTGTCTGGCTGTATGAATAAACTGATCGTATAAGAACTGGAGACTTATATTTTGAATATAAGATCTCGCTTTTCTCGGTCAGATTAACTTTTCATTCATTTGATCGATAACTCGTCATGCTCAAAAGTTATAGATAAACTTCGATTTCATACCAGTGTTTTTGGACATCGCTTGAATGTAATAAGAACTAGAGGCACTTAATTTAGTATGTATACTCTCGAATAGCTTACACATGGGTCGAATGTAACCGTCAAACACATTTAAAGTAAAGCAAGTTAGAACGTTGCAGTCGGGCGTAACCGATTGCGTAATACTCTGATACCATTGTAAGAACAGCTGAAAGCAGGTGAAACAGAACCTTTTTGCTGGTGTATGAGTGAGGGCGTTAGTGGTCGTGGGTTGACCGTTGAGTAAGCTTAACAGTAATCTATTTTTAAAGTTCAGTGACTCTACCTCTAAAACAGTGGGATATTTGGATTTTCTTGATTTTTGGTGGCGGGAGGGGCGTTTTCCCTTACGAGGGGGTGACCAAAAATCTACATTCCAAGTTTGGTGACTCTAGCTCTAAGTTTGGTGATTCTATCTCGCGATTTTTGGGAGCGGGAGGGGGCATGGCTACAAAAATTGATTGATCTTTGGAAGGGTTAGCCAGAGCCTTCAAAGTTTTGTGACTCAACCTTTTAAACTGTGGGAGATATAGGCTTCCGTGATTCTAAATTCCAAATTTTGTGCTCTTGCTTCAAAATTGCGTCAAATATACACGTGATATCGGATTTTGCTTTCATGTATATCAAATTTCGCGATTACAGTGATTACTGTGATCTGTGGAGGACGTCAGCAGTAATATACATTCCAAATATAGTGACTTTAGCTCTATAACTGCAGGAGATAAAAGAATTTTGTATTACATTTAGAATGGAGGCTGCTGGGCGTACTAGTTGTCGTGGCGGGAAAACCCAGGATGCAATTTGTCGGTCACAAATTTTATAACTAGCTTTAAAATTGTGGGAAATATTCTCGTTTTATCGATTTTTGTCTTGAGGTGTATAGACATGCTATCGATTTGCCAGCCTCCCAGTGGACGTGTCGCAAAGTTGGTCTGAAGCAGATAGCTACAATAGTCAATAGTTGCGGAAATACTTGCGTTCATCCAGGCGGACGACTATTTCTCGTTTTCAAGATAATTGCAAAAAACCAAATCGTTTTCACGGGACAAAAACAAGTGGTTTTCGCGGCCAAAAATTTAAACTCCGATTTCAACGAAAAATAAGGCAATGTTTCAATGTGACTAATTTTAGAATATCGTATATTAATATCTCTTAACAATGGTTTTGATTTTTTATACTTTTAATACTCTTCGAAGAAAATAGTATATTAACTTTGTGCTGAAGTGTGTAATACATACAAGGAAGCGTCGGAGACCCCCATAAGTTACCTGCAGTATGCTTAGAATGGCAAGACAAATTGATCTAGCCATGTCCGTCTGTCTCTGTCTGTATGTATGGGATCTAGTCCCTCAGCTTTTGAGCTATTGCGATGAAACTTTGAACAGAGACTTATTATTCAAACATACATCACATTGATTGGAGCCGGCCGGATCGGATCACTATATCTTATAGCTAACATAAAAATCGAAGTCGGTTTTGGCCATATATCCCATGTTTTCAAAGCTATCGCGATGAAACTTTCCACAGAAACTTATTATTCAAACATAGTACATGTCACCCCTATATCTTATAGCTGTCATACAACTGGATATAAATTAAATATTCTTAGAACAAAAAAAATAAATGCCACGCGATAAAAAGAATTTTTACAGCATATGAAAGTGCTGCAGTTGGCAGAGTGAAAATTGTCTAAAGGTTCGAAAAGAGTATAAAAGAGTATATAACCTGTCCCAATTGTTTTATTTTAACTGCATGCAAAATCTTTGTTTGTACTGAAAATTTATTGATTTTTCTGCAAGTTCTTTCGACACACTGATAACAATATGTTGTTTTTCGTGGGTCGCTCTGCTCGCAGCGTCTGGTTGATTTTGTATATGTACACAAATAGTATATAACATGCTAAGACTGGGGTCAGAATAGCTCTTAGTCGGTCTCTTTCGACTAATCAGTCTTAACTGTTCATTTTGTTTTACAGGTCGATTTTTATTGATAAATCAATTGAATATAATCTTATATTTTTAAAGGCACATTTTAATTCAACTTGTTAATAGACAGATTTTGTAAAAAATGTTCGCTTATAAGGCGGGTTTGCATGTAAACTTTAAACTAAATGCTCTTGACTTATTTTCGCAACTTTTTTGCAGATAAACAAGCTCGAATTAAGCTTCCGTCTGATCTTCCACTGGAGCTGTGGCCACTAGATATTAAACGTGGACGTGAACGAGCTGCAACACGAGCTGCCACACAGGAGTTTTGCGTACGGCCATTGGGGCAGCATTGGTGCCGCCTTTCCACAGCTGTTAGCAGGTCAGAGATTTGTCGATGTGACGCTCGCATGCGAGGGTCATCAGGTGCACTGTCATCGACTTGTACTGGCCGCTTGCTCTACATATTTCGAAGCCATACTATCTGAGAATCCCTGCAGCATCCGGTTATTATCTTGCCGAGCGAGATAAAATTGTGGGAGATCCAAGCGCTGGTTGATTTTATGTACAAGGGTGAGGTGAATGTGACTCAGACGGGATTAGGTCAGCTATTACGCTGTGCCGAGCAGCTGCGCATACGCGGCCTCTATGGCTCGGAGGCGGCAATTAACTACAAACAGCTGCAACAGATGCGACAGGATGCGACTGCGCAGGAAACGGCAGCAGTAACGCCTGGTAAGGGCGACCAGCAACTGCAACAAGAACATCAGCAGCAACATTTGGACAGCACCGAAACGGACGATACCGCAACCAACTCGACAACATCAACCACAACCACGAGCATGACGACGCTATCCTCTAAACAGCAGCAGCAGCAAATGCTTCTGCAACTGCAGCTGAAGGAACAACGCCAACGTCAGCAGACAAATGATAATAATACGCTTCATTTGCAGCTGCTACAACAACCACAACAACAGCAGCTTAATCAGGAACAACAACATCAACACCAGCTAACCAATGCGGGCTCTTCGGCAGCCGCTTCGAACAACTCGAATGCACCAACCGAAGATGATTCCGCGGATGATGCTATCAACAATTGGATTGCGTACAACGAGAACATGGAGGACTTTACACTGGCCAACGATAACAAACTAAATGTGAAGCTATTGCAGCAGCAACACCATCAGCCGCACCAACTGCAAATGCAACAGCATCATTTGGATTCTACTATCGAGGACGATCACAATTATGTGGCGGCGCATGATGACGACAATGACAGCAGTGGTTTTGCCGGCAACGTTGGCAGCACCAGCGGCGCTGGTCCTCTCGCTCAATATAGACGCTGATATGGATACGTCAGCGCACACGTCATCACTCATGTACAGCTCTATTGATGGTTATACATCGTATAAGCGTGTACGTCGCTCGGAGGCCTCACTCGCGCAGGCCGCCAAATGTGTATCGAAGGGGGAAACCTTTCAAACGGTCAGCAATATGTTTAACATACCCGTATCCACCATACGCTTTTATATGGCGCGCAAGGGCATTTTGCCATGCCGGGGGTACAATTACCACAATGAGCAGCGGCAGTGCAGCAACAGTAGCGGCAGCCGCAGCAGCAGCAACAATGGCAGCAGCCACCACATTGGGCAGCCTGTCAACGGCCGGTGCGCATCATTTACCACTGGATGCCATAAATCTCAAGCGGCTCACAAATGTAAATAGTGGAGGCGGCATTGTCGGCGTCGGCACCACCACCATCCCCTCAGCAGCAATAGCAACCGCAGGTGCAGCATCGGCTGATACGTCCTCATCCTCCTCGCCACGCCTGGAGGTAGCCTCAGCGGCTGCTGTGCCCTTCCATCTGCTCAGCGATGCAGCGGCCTTTAAGCTAAGCGAACAGCAACAGCAGGCGCATATAATCTAACCGTGAGGTTGGGCTACGCTGGCATTTAACGCATATATGTGAAATGAGAGTAAGCCGAGCATTGTCAGGCCAGTTCCAAAGTTTCCGTGTTTTTTGAAAAATCTAAGCTTTTGCTTGCAGCCAGGCCAGGACTCGTTACCAATTGATTACTAGCACACACATGCGTCATTCGCTTTCAAAACAGTTCGTTTTCCCAAGAATGCTTATTTTTAATAATGAGCCGCTACAGTAAAATGCTTTGCATATATAATTAACATAAATTTAAAATGTTAAATATATATATATGTAAAACTAAAGCTAAATCTGATAAGAAATACACACAGTTAAGTAGACGTGGGATCTATATATCAGATTTAGCTTTAGTTTTACACTGTATTATATATACCTGACTTTTTGCATACTCCCAAACAAACAAGAATAATTCAGTCGCCAATGAGATTTTTACCAAATTCAGTTGCATTATCATACTATACTTCTTTTTGTCAGAAATATAAATGTTTTTATACTCTTTTCGAAGAAAATAGTATATTCAGTTTGTGCTGAAGTTTGTAACACATAGAAGGAAGACCCCTAAAAGTTAATACCAGTATGCTTAGAATGACAATACAAATTGATCTAGTTATGTCCGTCTGTCTGTATGTCTGTCTGTCTGTATGTCTGTCTGTCTGTATGTATGCAAACTAGTCCCTCAGTTTTTGAGCTATCGCAATAAAACTTTGCACAGACACTTATTATTCAACGGGACAGCACATTGGTGGGAACCGGCCAGATCGGTCCACTATATCGATACAACTTTGCACAGATACTTATTATTCAAAGATACATATCATATTGCCATACAATTGGCAACGAATCAAATATTCTTAGAACTAACAAAAAATTGTTACGCGACAAACCGATTTTGTACAGCATATGAAATTTTAGTGGTGCAGTTGGCAGAGTGAAAATTGCCTAAAGGTTCGAAAAGAGTATAAAATCTTCGGCCCACCGAAGAAAATCCTTCCCCACTTGTTTTATTTCTCTTTTTGCAAAAGTAATAATTTTTATGAAATTGTGTAGAAAAACATCAACAAATAACAATCAGAAGCCGAACCGAACATTAACAAAGCAGATACATTTGATATACTTTATATTTAATTTCAATACCAACATCAACATTTAAGCAATTTCATAACATTTGTAGCTCTTGCGATGTTTTCGTAAGATACACAAAGACCTTAAAAAAACAATATTATAATCTTTTGTAACTCAGTTTGGGGCTAATGCCCATCTGGTTCTTATACGCATTTAAGCTGGGTAATAGACTTTTAATTAAGTTTCTTTAATTTCCAAAACATAAGTTTGGCCCGTTTTTGTAGTAGGCTCAAAATATTTTTTTCAACAAAATACACGTTTGTATGACATTTCTTATTACACATTATACAAAAAGAAATAAAAAAATGTCTCAATTAAATGTTTGCCATAATCGTAATTTTAAATGTATTTAATTTTTTGTAAGCCAATATATAAGCAAATTTTTGATACTTTGAAAATACTGCTATTAACCTAATTTAAAGTAATTTAAATTTGGTTCTAAGTAGCAAAACTAGTGGATTTTGCTTAAAATCTAACTTGTGTTGAAATTCTGTTATGATCTCTCGAAAATCGTAAATCCATATGTATGAAACTGTTAATGGAAACGACTCATAAGCAACACATATTATTTTTAATTTTTATTATTTTGTCCGTCTGTCTGTATGTATGGAAACTAGTCCCTCACTTGAGCTATCGCGATGATCAAAAGGTCAGCACATTGGTCGGAACCTGCCAGATCGAACCACTATATCTTATAGCTGCCATACAACTGAAAATAGATTTTAGTCATATATCCGATGCTTTCAAAGCTATATCTATTTTATTGTACACTTGAACTTCCTTATAACTCATCAATGTTTAAAATTACAGACGATTGAGTCATAAATAGCGAAGAAATGCGTCATTACATTTTGAAAGAGCAGGTGTTTGATCAAATAAAGCGAGTTTGTCATCGATTATCAAAACGGTTTGGTAGTGTAAGCGGTAAATGGGTGACAACTGACAAATCGGGGGTTGACCAGAAGTCTATCTTCCAAATTTTGTGACTGTAGCTCTAAAGCTGTTGACCGATCTTTAGAGGACTTGGCCAGAAGTCTACCCCTAAAGTTTAGTGGCCCTTCCGTGTTTCGTGGGGGTGGGGTGGCCGGGGGTTGCGTTCTAGGGGCCATAGCCGGAAAATACAGGGCGCAATCCTATGGGCTAGTCAGCCCTAATTTTTTGCCGATCTTTAGAGGGTCTTACAAGAAGTCTATCTTCCAATTTTGGTGACTGTAGCTCTGAAACTGTGGAATATATAAGTTTTCGATATTTTTGGGGCGGGAGGGGGCGTGGCCCAAACAATTTTTAGCCGATTTGGCGTGGCCAAAAAACCTAGGATCAAATTTTTATGTCGTTTCGAAATACGTGCGTTCTCCAAACGGACGGCCTTACGAACATCCGAGAAAACCAATATACCATGAGCACTTTTGGTATCAGAGTACAATGAATATGGGTATTTCCACGGCAAGGTCCACCGAGACTAAAAAATTAAAAGTTCTTGAAAACACTTTGTATTATCATATTTTCGTAGTGAAACAATAAAATTTAATTAATTTAAAAAATTTATTTAAAATGCACTTTGAGATTTTCGAATGGAAAGTCGCGCAAGCGCAATTTTTCTCATTTGGGTAATTTTAGTGCATGTTTTGTTTTGATGAAAGCTTATAAAGAGAGGCATTATGTATTGACTCTTGTTGTCTAAAAATATTCTGAAGGCAAACAGTTTTTGCAATGCCTTATCGCATTTTTCAATCGGCTGCTCGAACGACGAAAGAAATTTTTTATCAGTGCGTCGAAAGGACTTGCAGGAAGATCATTAAATTTTCAGAACAAACAGATTTTGCAAACAATTAAATAAACACAAGTGGGAAGGATTATCTTCGGCGTGCCGAAGATTCTATACTCTTTTCGAACCTTTAGGCAATTTTCACTCTGCCAACTGCACCACTGAAATTTCAAAAGTAGTAAAAAATCTTATCGCGTAGTATTAATTTTTTTGCTCTAAGAATTGGTATCATATGAATTTAAATTTTGCATTTAAAATATTGAATTCAAGCTGTTTGATGTATATTTGAAACAAATAATTAGCAAAAATAAAATCAATAAGTCGCGGCTGGGATTTGAACCGAGCTCTCCCCGTTTGTCAGTGCAGCACTCTAATACCTACGCCACCAAGCAGTTTTGAAATTCGCTGACAAACTCGATTATACTGATCTTTTCTTTCGCGTTGTATAGTTTTTGATCTAAGACATTGGTAGCAAATGAATTTGATTACAGGTATTTTATATTTGAAAAGAAGAATAAGAAAAAGTGTCAATAAATACCAATCACCGCTGGTACCGAACCCAGGACCTTTCGTTTGTCAGCGCACTACTTTACCCCTTGCGCTACAAACCGTTTTGATGATCGATGACCAAGTCGCTTGCAGAGCAGACTTAAAAACGTTCTTGTTTTGTTTTCCTGCAACTCGCGTTTGACAGCGCAGCACTCACTACTTACACCAAGCAGTTTTAAGAATCGCTGTCAAACTCGATTATACTGAGCATTTATTTTTTCGCGTGGCATTGTTTTTGTTCTAAGACATTGGAAGACAATTAATTTGATTACATTTATTTTATATTTGAAAGGAAGAAAAAGAAAAAATTTAAAATAAATGACCATTCGCCGCTAGTACTCGAACCCAGGACCTTTCCTTCGCCAGGGCGTCACTTTACTCCTTACGCCACAAACTGTTTTGATGATCGATGACAAAATCCCTTGAATCCCTGTCAAAAGCTTACATGCGCTTTGGTTTGTTTGCTCATATGCACCTATTTTTCAAAATATTTAATCACGCATGTCTTCGCTGGTTATGACTCAATCGATTTGCGATTTTGCCCATTGATGAGTTATAAGAATATTCAAGTGTACAAGGAAATCTATAGCAATTGCTTTGAATTGCAAAAACCGACTTAGAGTTGTATGGCAGCTATAAGATATAGTGGTCCGATCCGGCCGGCTCTGACCAATGTGCTGTTTCTTTGAATAATACACATCTGTGCAAAGTTTTATCGCGTTAGCTTTGAAAACATGGGATTTATGACCAAAATCGATTTCAAGCTGTGTGGCAGCTATAAGATATAGTGGTCCGGTAAGTATTAAAGTGCTGCGCTGACAGACGGGAGAACTCGGATCAAATGCCAGCCGCGACTTATCACTGATTATACTCTTTTCGAAGAAAATAGTATATTAAGTTTGTGCTGAAGTTTGTAACGCATAGAAGGAAGCGTCGGAGACCCCCAAAAGTTACTACCAGTATGCTTAGAATGACAATACAAATTGATCTAGCCATGTCCGTCTGTCTGTTTGTCTGTCTGTCTGTCTGTCTGTCTGTATGTATGCAAACTAGTCCCTCAGTTTTTGAGCTATCGCGATAAAACTTTGCACAGACACTTATTATTCCAGGGGACAGCACATTGGTCGGTGCCGGCCGGATCGGACCACTATATGTTATAGCTGCCATACAACTCGAAATCGGTTTTGGCCATATATCCCATGTTTTTTAATCTATCGCGATGAAACTTTGCACTGATACCTTTTATTCAAAGAGACATCACATTGGTTGGAGCCGGCTGGTTCGGATCACTATATCTTATAGCTGCCATACAACTCGAAGTCGGTTTTGGCCATATATCCCATGTTTTTTAATCTATCGCTATGAAACTTTGCACAGATACTTATTATTCAAAGAGACATCACATTGGTTGGAGCCGGCCGGATCGGATCACTATATCTTATAGCTGCTATACAACTGGCAATGAATTAAATATTCTTAGAACAAAACAAAAAAATGTTACGCGACAAAACGATTTTGTGCAGCATATGAAATTTCAGTGGTGCAGTTGGCAGAGTTAAAATTGCCTAAAGGTAACTTTTGGGGGTGTCCGACGCTTCCTTCTATGTGTCTATGATCAGCACAAACTGAATATACTATTTTCTTCGAAAAGAGTATAAAAAACAAGTGGGAGAGGATTATCTTCGGCATGCCGAAGATTCTATACTCTTTTCGAACCTTTATTCAATTTTCACTCTGCCAACTGCAGCACTAAAATTTCATTAGTAAGAAATCGGTATATTGCGTAGTATTTATTTTTTGCTCTAAGAATTGGTATCATATGAATTAACATTTTTTTTTTAATTCAAGCCATTTTATATTTGAAAAACAAAAAAAACAAGTGGGGAAGGATTATCTTCGGCGTGCCGAAGATTTTATACTCTTTTCGAACCTTTAGACAATTTTCGCTCTGCCAACTGCAGCACTTTCATAAGCTGTAAAAATTGATATCATATGAATTTGAATTTTCTAGTGATATATTAAATTTATTTTCAGTTGTATGGCAGCTATAAGATATAGTGGTCCGATCCGGCCGGCTCCGATCAATGGGATGTATGTTTGAATACTAAGTATCTGTGCAAAGCATGGGACTTATGATCAATTTGATTACAGTTATTTTATATTTGAAAAGAAGAATAAGAAACAAGTAAGAGTGCTCTAGTCGGGAGTGCCCGACTACAAGATACCCTGAACCCAGTCCTGACAATCATTCATACTAATCTAAACACACACATGCTGCAGTACAAGCAGTGCAAGCGGCTTAAGCAGTTAGTGTGCTTTTTCACTGAGCCCCACATAATGGGAAGTTAGATCTTAAATAACTTCTGTGTTTTTTGTCCGATCTTATTGAAGTTTCTGGGGCAAACAATTGTTAATAATATGTGTCATCAAACCAAATTGCAAGGTCGTACCTTCAACATTTTTTGAACTTGGGGGATTGGGGGGTGGTATCCAAAGTGTGAATAATTTGTTACATGTGTATGCTATTCTAGATTATACATGCCAAATTTGGGGCCTCTGGCTCATATAACTTTGAAGTTGTGTCCCAAAAACGCTAGTCTGACATGGAAATTTTTCGATAACTTTTGATTGGGTCGAGTTATCGATAAAATGAAATGCTCTTGATCTGTCCCGGCACTACGAGAACTAATATTCCAAATATGAAGTCTCTAGCTCTTATAGTCTCTGATATCCGCGTGTTCATACAGACAGACGGACATGGCTAAATCGACTCGGCTGTTGATACTGATTAAGAATATATATACTAAAGTATATATACTATATAAATATAGTCGGAGATGCTTCCTTATGCCTGTTACATACTTTTGCACAAAACTATAATACCCTTTTTACCCATTTTTAATGGGTTCAGGGTATAAAAAGTGTAAATAAATGACCAGTCACCGCTGGTACTGAACCCAGGACCTTTCGTTTGTCAGCGCACTACTTTACCCCTTGCGCCAGAAACCGTTTTGATGATCGATGACCAAGTCGCTTGAAGAGCAGACTGTTAAAAACTTTCTTGTTTTGTTTTCTAAGACATTGGATGACGATGACGCCATGGATGTGCACCACCCTGATGTCGCATCTTTAGAGCTGAACCCTATACCTGCCCTTTCCTTAGGTGCCCCTGGATCGGATACTGGATGCCATCCTATCACTGCGATTTCTTCTAATGGCAAGACTGCCCCTGTAGTTGCGGGTCCGGTCCATAAAGTGTCCTCTCAACCATCCCCTAGACGGCCTGTGTCTCCGCGCTTGACAAATCCAAAGAGTTCTGGCCCGCGTCCCCCTCCCTTTCTTCTAAGGGGTATACCAAACATCAAACGGCTCATTGCCCTGATCAGTACTGCGACCATTGACTTCCGTCTGAAGATCACCGGCCAGTCTTCTTGCAGGATAACCTGTTCAGAAGGTGTATCCTATAGAAGTATTCAAAAGATTTTTACCGAAAATAGAATCCCATTTAGCTCCTTCCAGCTGAAGGAGAACCGTGCTTTTAGGGTTGTTGCCAGGGGATTGCATGCGTCAACCGACATTGAGGATATAAAGGCTGAGCTAAGGGCTCAAGGACACAATCCTCGAAATATTTACAACCCACCAGGTGAGAATGGTGTACAAAATCGAAACACGTTCTACATAGAGCTTGAACCGGCTGCAAATAATACGAAGATGTACGACATAAAAGCTTTGGCATATCAAGTCGTGAAAATCGAGGCCCCCCGTCCGCGATCTGGGGCTCTGAGATGTTTCAGATGTCAAGAGTTTGGTCATTCCAAGAATTTCTGTTCCTTCCCCGCTAAATGTGCCAGGTGTTCGGGTGATCATGAAACACGTGATAAAGACAAGTGTATGGCTACCACTGAAGAACAATACAAGTGCATCAACTGTGGGTCCAATCACAGCGCGGCTTTCAGACGCTGTCCCGCCTATCTGGAGGCGGTTGCAAAGCGCAATGGTAACAACACTGGACGAAGTCTACAGCAAAGGAAGTCTGTCACTCCTGTCTCAGTTCGGAATGCTTGGTCGGCAACCCAGTTGCCCCCAAAGACCTCGAATCTGCCTGTCCCACCCCCGATGGTGTTAAATTCAAGCCACTGGCCTACACCGGGCTATAGTAGGAAGCCTAATGTCCCTGGTTCTAGCATCCCTGGACATTTGCCCTCGGTTTCCACAACTCAGCCTGCTCAGGACAGACTACATAGCTTCATTGACGAACTACGTAGACAGCAGGAAGCTAGTGCTTCAACACAAGCGGCTGCGATTGACAAGCTGCTATCGCGTTTTGACCAGATGATGTCGATAATGACATCTACTTTAGAGATGATGCGATCCCTACTGACGAATGGTACACATATTTCAACGTCTTTGCATCACGATGTCTAATTATGGTCTGAACATCATTATTTGGAACGCCAATGGCATCATTGGCAAGACCCTGGAGGTCGAACATCTTCTCCCGTGCTGACAACAGCGTCATCTCCCCACTGAGGATTGGGTTTTAAAGTTTAAAGTTATACCGGCCTGGAAATAGGGTAAACACCCTATGTAGCTTGCCAAATAAAAATAAAAAAAAAAAAAAATTTATAGTGGGGCGGGGTGGCTGGGGGGCGTTCTAGTGGGCGTGGCCGCAAAAACCAGGTGGTAATATTCTGGGCTGATCAGCTTCAGTCTAAATTCCGAATTTTGAGGCTCTAGCTTCAAAATTGCGGGAAATATACACGTGTTATCGAATTGTGCTTTCATGTATATCGATTTTCGCGATTACGGGGGCAAGAGTGGGCGTAGTCAAATTTTTTCTGTGGTCTGTAGAGGACGACAATTGGGCGTACAATTGGCAATAAAATGTGTGACCAAACCACATTGCAAGATCGTACCTTCAAAACTGCGATTTTTTAACTTTGGGGGGGATTGGGGGGCGGTATTCAAGAACTGAAATGTTTTTTACATGTGTATGCTATTCGAGATAATACATGCCAAATTTGGGGACTCTAGCTCTTGTAAATAATGTATTTTTATTAATTTTTTTATTTTTTTTTGAGGTCTTTCACTGTTTCTAGGCCCGTGTGATTATACTCTTTTCGAAGAAAATAGTATATTAATTTTGTGCAGAGGTTTGTAATGCATAGAAGGAAGCGTTGGAGACCCCAAAAAGTTACCTGCAGTATGCTTAGAATGACAAAACAAATTGATCTTGCCATGTCCGTCTGTCTGTATGTATGTATGCAAACTATTCCATCAAATTTTGAGCTAACGCGATGCAACTTTGCACATACACTTATTATTTAAAGGGATAGCACATTGGTCGGAGCCGGCCGGATCGGACCACTATATCTTATAGCTGCCATACAACTCTTAGTCGGTTTTAGCCATAAATCCGATGTTTTCAAAGCAATTGCTATCAACTCGAAGTCGGTTTTGGCTATATATATATGTGTTTTTAAAGTTATTGCGATGAAATTTTGCACATGTACTTATTATTCAAAGAGACAGCACATTGGTTGGAGCTGGCCGGATCTTATAGCTGCCATACAACTCGAAGTGGGTTTTGGTCATATATCGCCATACTTTTAAGGCTATCGCGATAAAACTTTCAACAGATACTTATTGTTCAAAAAGACAGCACTTTGGTCGTAGCCGGCCGGATCGGATCACTTATCTTATAGCTGCCATATTCCTGGCAATGAATTGAATATTTCAAAAGAAAAATTTAAATTCATATGATACCAATTCTCAATAGTCTCATTCTTGAAGTAATGATGTCACTGTATATTGGTCATCCTTGCCTGCGATGAGGTTGTCGCTTGATGCTATTGGTGTACTTCCACAACGCAAAACCATGTTCCTCGTTAGGGTCGATGGCGCTGAGCTTGTTTACAAGAACTCCGACTTAGCAGACTTAGGCACACGCCTAAAATTAGAAACAGAGGCTTTCCACTTAGCCAGACCAAGCAGATGACGCGTCCTCATCCACGTGCGACGCAGAGAATGCCGTCGTCTAGTCAAATTCGAAGTCTCAGGATTTGAGGAAGAGATGCGCATAGGGGTTCGGTAGCAGGAGGAGCAGCAAGGCGAATCTTGGCAGTCAGATCCTGAGCAAAAGCAACAATATCAGTATGAGTGTCAAGAGGGGTAGGGTTAGCAAAAGCTAGCGTGTAGAGCCTAGTACCAAAGTCCTCTATATTCGAGCCTTGGGCGAGAAGCCTGTCTTTGGCGGTAACCACATAGGCGGACACGCAAAAGTAAACCAGTAACGGGATGTGATCAGATGATAGACTCGTGCACTCCTTTGTAGACTGCGAAGTCAATGGCCGTGGGAAGATGGCGGGTATTTCCCGGAAAACATCATAATGATAGGCCAACGCTTTAAATGTCATACACATTCGTATTATTTACAGCCAGTGCCAGTTCAATGTATAACGTGTTACGATTGGGCACACCATTCTCGCCTGGTGGGTTATTTACATAACGACGATTGTGTTCTTGAACCCTAAGCTCAGTCTTCATATCCATAATGTCGGTTGACGCATGCAATCCCCTGGCAACAACCCTAAAGGCACAATTCTCCTTCAGCTAAAAGGAGCTAAATAAAATTTCATTTTCGGTAAGAGTGCTTGAATTTTTCTATAGGGTACACCATCTGAACAGGTTATCCTGAAAGAAGATGGGACTTTGATCTTCAGTCGGAATTTATTGGTAGCAGTTCAGGGTAATGAGACGTTTGATATTGTGCATACCTTTTAGAAGAAAATGAGGGGGACGCGGGCCAGAACTCTTTTGATTGGCTTGGGTAACTGTATAGCGCGGAGATACAGGCCGGGGAAGGTTGAGAGGACACGTTTTGGACCGGACCCGCAACTACAGGGGCAGTCTTGCCGGACCGGACCCGCAACTACAGGGGCAGTCTTGCCATTAGAAGAAGTCGCAGTGATAGGATGGCTTCCAGCATCCGCAGAAGGAATTCACTGAGATGTTATCTACTCAAACATGTCCAGAAGCACGAGAACAGGGCACTTCCAAATTATTACGGTTCGTAAGACGCTTAGCACAAGTAAGCCGCTCACGGTCAGCAGTAGCCTGACTGAACCACTCAGGAGGCTGGCAAATCGACAACATGTCGATACACCTAAAATCACAATTCGGTAAAACGTGAATATTTCCCACAATTTTGAAACTAGTCATCCAATTTGGTAGGTATATTGCTGGTGACCTGCCCACCCTCTAAAATTTATTTGAAATGCTTATATCTCCCGCAGTTTTAGAGCTAAGGTCACCATATTTGGAATATATATTACTGGTGACGTCCTCTACTGATCACAGAAAAAATTTGACTTCGCCCACTCTTGCCTCCGTAATCGCGAAAATCGATATACATGAAAGCACAATTCGATAACACGTGTATATTTCCCGCAATTTTGAAGCTAGAGCCTCAAAATTCGGAATTTAGAAGCTGAAGCTGATCAGCCCAGAATATTACCACCTGGTTTTTGCGGCCACGCCCACTAGAACGCCCCCCAGCCACCCCGCCCCACTATAAACGGAAGCCTATGTCTCGCAGAGTTTAAGAGCTAGAGCCAACAAACTTTGAGGGTAGACTTTTAGCCAACTCCTCTAAACATCGGTTAACAAATTTTGAGCTCACGCATTATAGCCAATGTTATGTCCTAAAAATTTCAGAAAGATCGGACAATAATAAGAAGTTATTTAAGATTTTACTTTCCATTGTGTGGGTCTCAGTGAAAAAGCAAGCCAACTGCTAAGCCGCTTGCACTGCTTGTACTGCAGCATGTGTGTGTGTTTGTATGTACATATATACACTGATAGATTAGCATGAATGAATGTAAAGACTGGGTTCAGGGTATCTCGTAGTTGGGCACTCCCCACTAGAGTACTGTTGTTAGAGCAAGAGTCATCAAATTTGAAGATAGACTTCTGGTCACCCCCTCTAAAGATCGGTAACAAAATTTTGGGACCACGGCCCCTCCCGCCTCAAAAAATCGCGAAAAAGTATATCTTCCGCAGTTTTAGAGCTAAAGTCACCAAATGTGGAAGGTAGTTTTCTGGTCAACCAAAAACCAAAAACTACCCCACAGAGTCCCGACACAAATATCATCAAGAATCTATAGCCATACCTTAAGCTAAAAATTAGAGAGATCCATATTTCTTCAAAAGTAGGCTTAAAACAGATGCTGCTGGATGAATGGTCCAAAATAGATCCCGAATATTGCCGTAAATTGGTGGAATCGATGTCAAGAAAGCAAGGCACACAAACAAAATAATAACTTAAGCAGCATTATCTAAATTTTTGTAACATAAGTTAATATATATAAGAGCGATGAATACTTTTGTGAGATGCAAATATGCGTTTTTTAGTTTTGTTGCTCTATTCTGATAACTGTTAAACATTTTTCAATAAAAAGAACAAGTGAGAACGTTGCAGTCGGGCGGAGCCGAATACCGATACCATTTTAAGAACAGCTGAAAGCAAGTGAACAGAACATTTTTGCTGGTGTATGGGTGACCCGAAATCGGCCTTCCAAGTTTTTGGGGACGGGAGGGGCGTGGTCGATTAAGAGGGGGTGACCAGAAGTTTTTTTTTTCCAAATTTGGTGATTTTAGCTCCGAAAATTGTGGGGGCGTGGCCCCAAAAATGTTTCCGATCTTTAGAGGGGACAAGAAGTCAATCTTCCAATTTTGGTGACTCTAGCTCTAAAACTGTGGAAGATATAAGCTTTCACGATTTTTGGGAGCGGGAGGGGGCGTGGCCCCAAAAATTTTGGCCGATATTTAGAGGGGCTGACAAGAAGTATATCTTAGAAATTTGATGACTCTAGCTCTAAAACTGTGGAAGATATAAATTTTCGCGATTTTTATGGGCGGGAGGGGGCGTGGCCCCCAAATTTTGGCTGATCTTGAGAGGACTTGGCCAGAAGTCTACCCTCAAAGTTTGGTGGCCCTAGCTCCTAAACTGTGCGAGATATAGGCTTCCGTGTTTCGTGAGGGCGGGGTGGCTGGGGGGCGTTCTAGTGGGCGTGGTCGGAAAATCCAGGACGGAATCTTTTGGGGTGGTGAACAATAGTCTAAATTCCAAATTTGGGGACTCTAGCTTCAAAATTGCGGGAAATACACACGTGTTATCGAATTGTGCATTCATGTATATCGATTTTCGCGATTACGAGGGCGGAAGTGGGCGTGGTCGAATTTTAAATATATATTCCAAATATGGTGACCTTAGCTCTAAAACTGCGGGAGATATAAGCATTTCAAATTAATTTTGGAGGGGGGGGGCTGGAGGGCGTAATAATGGACGTGGCCGATAAACCTAGCATCCAATTTTTTCGGGAGGTCACCAGCAATATACATACCAAATTTGATTACTCTAGTTTTAAAATTGTGGGAGATATTTACGTTTAATCGATTTGTGATTTGAGGTGTATCGACATGTTATCGATTTGCCAGCCTCCCAGTGCGCGTGGCATAAATTTGAAACAAACTTGATCTGAAGCAGATAGCTATAATCATAACACAAAAGATTTCAAGAGTCTATCTAATATCGTTTCGGAAATACGTGCGGTCATCCAGACAGACGGCCTGACGGACATCCGACACAACCAATATACTATGAGTAGTACTCATTGAGTACCTTCGGTATCAGAGTATAAAAATCGCATATTTTCATCTCACAAAAGTATTAGTTTTTCTTATGTATATTTACTTTTTATACTCTTGTTTGGAAGAAAATAGTATATTAAGTTTGTTCTGTAGTGTGTAACGCATAGAAGGAAGTGTCGGAGACCCCCAAAAGTTACTGCCAGTATGCCAAGAATGACAAAACAAATTGATCTAGCCATGTCCGTCTGTCTGTCTGTATGTAAGCAAACTAGTCCCTCAGTTTTTGAGCTATCGCGATGCAACTTTGCACAGACACTTATTATTCAAGGGGACTGCACATTGGTCGGAGCCGGCCGGATCGGACCACTATATCTGATAGCTGCCATACAACTCGAAGTCGGTTTTGGCCATAAATCCGATGTTTTCAAAGTAATTGCTTTCAATTTCCTCGCACACTTGAACATTCTTATAACTCATCAATGGGTAAAATCGCAAAACGATTGCGTCATAAACAGCGAAGATATGCGTCACTAAATATTTTGCAAGAACAGGTGCATTTGAGCAAACAAAGTCAAGCGCAAGTAAGCTTTTGACAGTCTACTCTTAAATGTTATCGATAAATTTCGATTTCAGATAGCGTTTTTGGGCCTTAACTTACAAGTTATAAAAGCTAGAGGCCCCAAATTTGGCATGTATAGTCTCGAATAGCATACAAATGTAATAAATATTTACCTTTTTGGATACCACCCCCCAGTCCCCCCAAAAGTTCAAAAAACTCATTTTTGAAGGTATGACCTTGCAATTTGGTTTGCTCACACTTTTTATGGCCAATGCTATGTCCTTAAAGTTTTAGAAGGATCGGACAATAAACACAGAAGTTATTCAAGATTTTACTTTCCATTTCTTGGGGCTCAGTGAAAAAGCAAGCTTACTGCTTAAGCCGATTGCACTGCTTGCAGTATATGTGTGTTTGTAGGTATGCACACTATTGGGCAAGTATGAATGGATGTCAGAACTGGGTTCAGGGTATCTCCTAGTCGGGCACTCCCGAATAGAGCACTCTTACTTGTTTCTTATTCTTGTTTTCTAATATAAAATAACTGTAATCAAATTGATCATAAGGCCCATGCTTTGCACAGATACTTATTATTCAAACATACATCACATTGATCGGAGCCGGCCGGATCGGATCGGATAATCAAATTCATTTGCTACCAATGCCTTAGAACAAAAGCTATACAGCGCGAAAGAAAAGATCAGTATAATCGAGCGCATCTCAAAACTGCTTGGTGGCGTAGGTATTAGAGTGCTTCACTGACAAACGGGAGAACATGGTTCAAATCCCAGCCGCGACTTATTGCTTTTTATTTTTATACCCTGAACCCATTAAAAATGGGTAAAAAGGGTATAATGAAGTTGTGCAAAAGTATGTAACAGGCATAAGAAAGCATCTCCGACCCTATAAAGTATATATATATTATTGATCAGTATCAACAGCCGAGTCGATCTAGCCATGTCCGTCTGTCTGTCCGTCTGTATGAACACACAGATATCAGAAACTACAAGAGCTAGAGACTTCATATTTGGAACATAAGTTCTCCTAATCGCGGGACAGATCAAGTTTATTTCATTTTATCGATAACTCGTACCGTTTAAAAGTTATCGATGAATTTAGATTTCAGACTGGAGTTTTTGGGACATAACTTCAAAGTTATAAGAGCTAGAGGCCCCAAATTTGGCATGTATAATCCCGAATAGCATACACATGTAACAAATATTTCATTTTTGTTATACCACCCCCCAAACCCCCCAAAATATCAAAAAACGCATTTGAGGGTACGACCTTGCAATTTGGTTTGGTCACACATATTGTTAACAATTGTTTGCGCCAAAAATTTCAATAAGATCGGACAATAAACACAGAAGTTATTTAAGATTTAACTTTCAATTGTGTGGGGCTCAGCGAAAAAGCAAGTAACTGCTTAAACCGCTTGTACTGCAGCATGTGTGTGTTTAGATTAGTATGAATGATTGTAAGGACTAGGTTCAGGGTATCTCGTAGTCGGGCACTCCCGACTAGACCACTCTTACTTGTTTTGCTAATTATTTGTTTCAAATATATATCAAATAGCTTGAATTCAATATTGTAAATGCAAAATTTAAGTTCATATGATACCAATTCTTAGAGCAACAAAATAAATGCCACGCTATAAAACGATTTTTTTCTACTTTTGAAATTTCAGTGGTGCAGTTGGCAGAGTGAAAATTGCCCAAAGGTTCGAAAAGAGTATAGAATCTTCGGCACGCCGAAGATAATCCTTTCCAACTTGTTTTAATTAGATCTGACAATCAACACAGAAGTTGTTTAAGACTTAACTTTTCATAGTGTGGAGCCTTGTGAAGTTAGCCTACATGAATTGCTTGACTGCTTGCAGTATGTGTGTGTTTGTATGATGTGCATTTATAGGTAAGTATGAATGGATGTAAGAACTGGGCTTAGGGTATCTCCGAGTTGGGCACTCCCGACTAAAGCACTCTTACTTGTTTCAAATGGTTTTTTATTGCCTTGTGATCTTAAATATCCGTATTATGCTTTATAAGCTATTTTGAATGAAACTGGTCTACTCAGATAGATGTGCATTAGTCACGGACTATTTTTTAAGCATATGCATAAGCGTTAAATATAAGCTAATAAAATATTTCCAAAGATTCGAAACGAAAGTAAAATTTTAGGCACGCCGAAGAAATTCCTTCCCCGCTTGCATTTATTTTCTTTTGTTTCCTTTCACCTCATATGAGATTGAGGGAAAGTGCAAATAGTGTTTGTGGCGATAGAAGCTTTACGTCAGTAGCTGTCGCAGTGCTCAATTGTGTATTTTTTTTTCGCAGTGTGCTGTTTTAGTGCATTAAAATTACTAAAAAGTTTATTTGTATGCCCCTTTACTTTTTTCAGTGTTTTGCAAAATTGTTATTCACATAGCTATTCACAAACTGCATTTTTAATTCACAAACAAATATAGTACATACAGTGACTCACTAAAGTATTTATTGCAAAGCACATGGAGCATTAACCCAAGTATTTCACCAACTACTTTTTTACATTTTATCTCGTAGAATGATTATCTATTGCGAATCGCTACAAAAAGCTACCATTTTCATTCTGGGAGACTACCATAATCAGCGACGAGAACAAATCCAACATTTTTGGCTCTGGTGGTTACATAGAATGGCGAAAGCCTGGATACGCGCTTAATCCTAAAATTACAACAGTAACTATAAAGGACGGTGGAGGTTCAGTGATGCTTTGGGGCTATATATCCGCACGTGGTATGGGCAATTTGGTGTTAATTGATAGCATTATGGACGCTAATGTGTTCCATAACATATTAAAAACAAGTAAGAGTGCTCAAGTCGGCAGTGCCCGACTAAGAGATACCCTGAACCCAGTCCTAACATCCATTCATACTTACCAATCAATGCACATCCATACAAACACACACATACTGCAAGCAGTGAAATCTCTAGCTCTTATATCTCTGATAGCTCTCTAGCTCTGATATCTGCGTGCTCATACAGACAGACGGACAGACAGACAGGCGAACATGTCTAGATAGACTCGGCTGTTGTTACTGATAAAAAATATATATACTTTATATGGTCGGAGATGCTTCCTTATGCCTGTTATATGCTTTTGCACAACCCTTTTTACCCATTTCTAATGGGTTCAGGGAGCTCAATGATTTGAAGACTCGATTCAATGACATAAAGTCATTGATTGACCCTTCTTAGCAAACATATTTAGTTCTGCATAATTTGCCTTTGAATTTTAGCAGTCCACTTGCATCGGTACTAAATCTGGATCAAACACTGCTGGCGCCTATACTGGGTAATAGTCAGCAGCTTACGAGCTGTGAGTTCTGGGAACAATACTGCCTCGTCTATAAACAGTATTGCTCTTAATTTATTAAGTTGAAAGCCAGAAATGTCCGATGCATCCGTGTATGGTCTTTTGTGCAATGCTCCTAAGCCTTTTGTAGCTGTTGCATCCCGAAAACAAATCTTTGTTTCTTGCCCCTCTGGATGAGGATGTTAAGTCCTATATTTGTGCCAAAATAATTCCACAAAAATATTACTGTGGACAAATTTAAGTTGAAATATGAAACAGAAATTTCTTCTTTTAAATTTAATATTATTTTCTTTATTAAAGCCTGGTTAAAGCCTGATATTTCTCATTTTTATACACTGAACCCATTAAAAATGGGTAAAAAGGGTATTATAGTTTTGTGCAAAAGTATGTAACAGGCACAAGGAAGCATCTCCGACCATATGAAGTATATATATTCTTGATCAGTATCAACAGCCGAGTCGATATAGCCATGTCCGTCTGTCTGTCTGTCTGTCCGTCTGTATGAAGATACAGATATCAGAGACTATAAGACTAAAGACTTCATATTTGGAATATAAGTTCTCGTAGTCCCGGGACAGTACAAGTTTATTTAATTTTATCGATAGCTCGCCCCGTTCAAAAGTTATCGATCAATTTCAAATTCAGACCAGTGTTTTTTGGCCATAACTTGAAAGTTATAAGAGCTAGAGGTCCAAAATGGGCGTGAATAATCTCGAATATCATACACATATAACAAATATTTCACTTTTTGGATACCATCGCCAATCCCCCCAAAAGTTAAAAAAACCCATTTTTGAAGTTATGACCTTGCAATTTGGCTTTGTCAAACATTTTATAGGCAATGTTACGTCCTAAAAATTTCATAATCGGAACATAAACACAGAAGATATTTAAGATTTACTTTCCATTACATGTATGTATACACACCGATTGATTAGTATGAATGTAAGGACTGGTTCAGGGTATCTCCATAGTCGCACTCCCGACTAGAGCACTCTTACTTGTTTAATTATTTCTAATAGATACACATACTCACTAA
The DNA here is from genome assembly GCA_035042425.1 of Drosophila flavopinicola. NCBI lineage: Eukaryota > Metazoa > Arthropoda > Insecta > Diptera > Drosophilidae > Drosophila > Drosophila flavopinicola. The sequence continues at coordinate 268,945 of JAWNLL010000080.1, read as the reverse complement.
AGTATTCATTGCTAAGCATATGGAGCATAAACCCAAGTATTTCAGCATCTTAGCAAATACTTTTTTGCATTTTTTCTTTCTTAGAATGATTTGTACGAAAGAAAAAATTGGAAAACTTTTAACAGTTATCAAAATAGAGCAACGAAACTAAAAAAAACGCATATTTTTATCTCACAAAAGTATTCATTGCTCTCTCTAATATTACGAAAATTTTAGGTAATGCAGCTTAAGCTATTAATTTTTTTTTGTGTCCCTTCTGTCACATATATCCTCCAAGCGTCTTGGCATCGATTCCAAAAAATTTACGGCAATATTCGGGACCTATTTTGGACCATTCATCCTGCAGCACCTGCTATAAGACTACTTTTGAAGAAAACTGGTTCTCTCCAATTTTAGCTTAAGATACGACTATAGGTTTGTTTGATTATTTGGTGTTGCACAAAATCCACATTTGTACTGCCAAGCAGTGGGTTTTGGGTAGGTTTTTTGTTGAAACATAAATTGACCACGCTCAAATCCCATTTTGGTGGCAATAACGGAAAGGTTTTTTTTTAATATGTTAAGGTACACATTGAATTCATAATGCCATCAATAAAACCCAAAATGCGCACACCACGTGCAGACATATAGCCCCTAACCATCACTGAACCTCCACCGTGCTTTATAGTTGCTGTTGTATTTTTAGGATTAAACGCGTATCCAGGCTTACGCCATAATACGTGACGACCGCCATAGCCAAAAATTTTGTATTTGCTCAAGTCGATGAATATAATAGTCGCCCAGAGTGAAAATGTTGTATTTAGTAGCATTTCGCAATTGATAATCTCTTTGTAAAATTTACAGTGGAAATTAGAGTTTTTTCTGAAAACTCAACCATGTATGTATATCGTTCGTTGGGAACACCCTGCGGACAGTTTCATCAAATACGGTTGTGCTAAGGGCTGTTTGGAAGATTTTTTTTTTCGGAGCAGAAAAATGTGTTGTTTAACTTAGCAGCGACCATTTATCGGTATGTACACGCTCTTAAACGTCATAACTGTTTGCTGGCGAGACACTTTTCGGTCAAAAATAAAACATGACTTAACCGGAGATAATGTCTGTGAATTTAAAATGAATCAAGGGAAGAGGCGCGACAAAACGCATTGCATTTCATAACAAAACACCAATTGTTCGTAAGAAACCAATTGTTAGTTGCTGGATTTATTGCTTAAACTTGCCAAGAGAAAACTTGCAAGGGTCGTCTTTTTGTGAAAGACGGTTTATGTTGCTTCGCCCAGCCATTTTATTGGCACATGCATGGAAGCAAAAAAATACGAAATTGGTGAAATTGCTAGCAGAAATGAAAACAAAATGTGCAAAACCATCAGGATCACAAACTACGTCGCAAATATCAGAAGTTAGAAAAATTTTCGAAGATGCCGTACTCAAGTACATACTATAACTTTTTAATGTGAAGTAACTTTATTTTTGATTGTATGGAGTAAAATAAAAAGTAACGTACACACAGCGTCATGCTCACACGGACTCATGCACCCTAATCATTTGCACGCACACATACAAAAGCACTACTGAGAGCGATAAAATACCCGGCTCTCTGGTGCTCAGAATGTGAAATTATGTTAGCTGTTGTTGTTGTAAGCCTGACGTTGGCTTTTTCGTTCGTTTGTGGCTACGGTTGTTGTTAGTTTGAATTTCCAGACTTTTTATACTCTTTTCGATGAAAATAGTATATTAAGTTTAATGCTGAAGTTTGTAACGCATAGGAAGGAAGCGTCGGAGACCCCCAAAAGTTACTGCCAGTATGCTTAGAATGACAATACAAATTGATCTAGCCATGTCCGTCTGTCTGTCTGTCTGTATGTATGCAAACTAGTCCCTCAGTTTTTGAGCTATCGCGATAAAACTTTGCACAGACACTTATTATTCCAGGGGACAGCACATTGGTCGAAGCCGGCCGGATCGGACCACATATCTTATAGCTGCCATACAACTCGAAGTCGGTTTTGGCCAAATATCTCATGTCTTTTAAAATATCGCGATGAAACTTTGCACTGATACTTATTATTCAAAGAGACATCACATTGGTTGGATCCGGCCGGATCAGATCACTATATCTTACAGCTGCCATACAACTCGAAGTCGGTTTTGGCCATAGATCCCATGTTATTAAAGCTATCGATACAACTTTGCACAGATACTTATTATTCAAAGAGACATCACATTGATTGGAGCCGGCCGGATCAGATCACTATATCTTATAGCTGCTATACAACTGGCAATGAATTAAATATTCTTAGAACAAAAAAATAAATATGTTACGCGACAAAACGATTTTGTACAGCTTATGAAATTTCAGTGGTGCAGTTGGCAGAGTGAAAATTGCCTATATGTTCGAAAAGAGTATAAAGAAGATAGTCCTTCCCGACTTGTTTCATTTCGTCAATAAACGTAAATGTAAATAATGTGTACCTTAATACCAACTTTGCTACAGAGGATGCCGAAACTGTCGATGTATTTTTACGCCAAATTTTTAATTTGCAATAAGTACACGCCGAAACATCCCAACCATGGTCCCAACCACTAACTCAAAAACTACAAGTAATGTCTTCTCGCGGTATTAGAATGAACATTAATCAGATGTGTATATTTCATATTTCAGCTGCCGTAGACAATCTTATCCTGATTAAATGATCATTTTTAAAATGCCTTCAACGCAATATATGAATTTCGTGTTCTCTATAATAAAACAAAAGTATTGCGTACATATTTTACATCAAATCGTAGTATGTATTCACTACTTGCTGATTGTTTTTATAATACAAATTATTTCTGTCTTTTCATCAATAAGGGACCAAAATTCTCAGATAGACTTTAATAAGCAACGTCGGAACTTCTTAAAATTAAGAAACAGCAACATTCCAAAACCGCCAACAAACGTGCACAAAGTGATTAACATGACAATGTTGACTACAAGTTTTACAAAGGATCTTATGAATGCGTCGATTTTTCATATAGCTATTTGGCGTCTGACCATGTGATGATGAACATTCGAGCCAATATTCCAATAGACAAACGTGATTTTGTCATGGATGCTACATTTAAGATATGCCCGATGGGACAATCTTATCAGCTTCTGATAGTTTATGTTTCATTTTGTGACCAGGTACAAATACTTACAGCATTCTGATTTCAGCATTAAGCTTATAATTTCGTTTATTGTTTTAACAGGCAATACCACTCATATACGTTTTAATGTAAAAAAAAACAAGGGGAAGGATTATCTTCGGCGTGCCGAAGATTTTATACTCTTTTCGAACCTATTGGCAATTTTCACTCTGCCAACTGCACCACTGAAATTTCATAAGCTGTACAAAATCGTTTTGTCGCGTAACACTTCTTTTTTTTGTTCTAAGAATATTTAATTTATTGCCAGTTGTATAGCAGCTATAGTATAGTGATCTGATCCGGCCGGCTCCAATCAACGTGATGTCTCTTTGAATAATAAGTATATGTGCATAGTTGTATCGCGATAGCTTTAAAAACATGGGATATATGGCCAAAACCGACTTCGAGCTGTATAGTTATAAGATATAGTGGTCCGATCCGGCGGCTCCGACCAATGTGCTGTCCCCTGGAATAATAAGTGTCTGTGCAAAGTTTTATCGCGATAGCTCAAAAACTGAGGGACTAGTTTGCATACATACAGACAGACAGACGGACATGGCTAGATCAATTTGTATTGTCATTCTAGCCATACTGGCAGTAAATTTTGGGGGTCTCCGACGCTTCCATCTATGCGTTACAAACTTCAGCACATACTTAATATACTATTTTCTTCGAAAAGAGTATAAACAGAAGAGTTGTTTATTCATTTGTTTTAAACGCTGAGAGAAATGTTTCCTTTGAATGGATTCCGTGATGACCGATTTTGAAGCAGCGATGCGGAATTAGATACACCATGTTTATCCCACCCTGAAAATGTACGTGTGTTGGTTCCACTTGTGCCAAGCCACAAAACGCAAAGCAAGTCAATTCATGAGCCTTGCATATCACATAAAATCAAATGCGAATATCAGAAGTGCATACTTTAAATTGCTCTGTCTCCCGCTTCTACCGACTTCGGAAATTATTCGAGTTGTACATAAAAAGTCTTTTAAAACTTTTGTTAAATATTTTGAAAAGCAGTGGATTACGAAGGTAATAAAATAATGTTTATACTCTATATATATTCTATTTTATTAAAATATAAAAACTTTAAAACACAGGAGGGTTCGGAAAATATTTCCATCTTCAAACGGACAACAAGAACAACTGGTTCTCTTGAAGCACAGAATGGTTTATTAGGAAAGCGTTTAATGAAACACAGGAATTTCTTTCAATTTATTAGCTTCCTGCTAATTTACGAATTTACACAAAATCAAGGGAGTTCGAGCTATTGATAAAAAGTGGCGGATCAACAGCTTCTTCGAAAAAAACTAGTTGATAAGGTATTCTAATGATTTAAAAAACAAATAATTATTATAAAAACTTATCAAATTTTAAATTGACTTTATTATTGTATTATAAATTTATTAGCAACGCGCCGAACAAATTGCAGAAGCAAGTGAGTTGTTGGAAAATGGAAAAATTACTGGAGCCATATTCTTAAATCGCATGTCATATCATGGGACAAACATTTGCGAGCGGTTGGAAGACTTTTCATGTGTCGATGATACTAATCAGAAAACAAAAATTATGATCTCTCAGACGATGACGATGCAAAAGACAGCTCGCCCGCTTCAGTTCAAAATCAGTTGAAAAAAACATAGACATACATAATAATAATGATCAATAATAAGAAAATAACAAGAAAAATTAGACTGGCGGATCAAATTCATTTTCACAATGAATTAAGGCCGCGATGAAAAATATGAATTTTGGACGCCGAACAAAATACAGCCCGGTCTAATTCACCCGATCTTAATCCATCCATCTAGTCCATCCAAAATTTCCAAATCTGTGCCTATTTCTTATATATATGTATATTGTTTAGAATTCATGTAACCCGCTTAACAGACTCGCAAAATAGTTCAGCCCTCAATCCAAGCAGTGGTTCTGTTCACGTGCGAGCTAGCAGTTCGATATACTCATGTAAGTGAGCTGTTTTAGCTTGACTTACAAATAATTCATTTTCTCTTTAGCCAACACAAAATAATGATCAAATACTACTTAATTTGCATAACAAAATTATCTATAATTTGGTATAGCGTGCATTACTAGGTGTGCTTCGTAAGATGAGATATTTGCGTGCAAATTAAAGACGGATTTTTGCAATCGATTTTGTATGGGGCTTTTTACTTGGTTGGTGCATACATTTTTGTGAATATCTCAGAAAGTAACCCAAAGTTTTTTATAAAATGTACATCAACTTTTTGATGAAAAAAATATGCTTTAACCGTGTGTACTAGGGTTAGCTAGGTGCGACCTGTAAATTGAGCTATTGTAAGAATTGTAAAAACCTTATTTGTTAAAACCATTTTTTTAATGCAGTAAAAGCTTCAATTTCAAAGCTGAAACATTTAAATGGGAGATATTTCTTAACAATTTTTCATTTAAGTTTGTTTAATTGCGTCCTTTTAAACGTAGACTAATAAAAAAAAAAAAAGCCTTGTTCCGAAACCCATAAGAAGTATCGATATTCGACGCTAAGTCGCCGTGGATAACTGGAAGAACATTATTTTTGAATACAACACTTACCTTATTTTGTCATCGACAGTCCAATATGCTCATCATCCCGAACTGCTTCCGATAATCAACAAAATTAGATATTTCTTTAAATAAGCAGTTGATGCTTCACAACTGTTGATAGTGATTCTAGCAATGCATCCGAGACAAGTTACGATTGACAATATTTAATTTTCTATTTATTAATGTTACTTTGAAATGAAATGTAATAAATTCATCGATCCAAAATAAATAAAAATGGTGAATTTGCTGATTTATTAACCTGTTCTTATCCAAACCATGTCATCCAGCTTTGAATTACTATTATGACACCTATTCAAACTTAAAGGTTATGTTTTTGTATGTTTTGCATTAAAGTACACGCTGCCATAAGCCGTCTTAAAATATATTATCTTAAGACATTTTCTGTTTTAACTATGCCAGGATCCAACAGGATCTGCTGATACAGCAGTAAAACGAACCTCAGATACAGCAGTAAGACGAACCTCATAATGGAAGGTGACACAAGCGTCTATCACACATAGCTTGATATCAATCAGCGGGTTTAGTTACTTTTCGATTAACTGTTAAGAACAGATCTTGTCCTATGCAATAGATAACTTTTATTATTTAAAACCGACAAAAAATCCTGAGATATATCATATATCAAACAGTATCTCTGGAAGAATACTCATTTTCGGACCATTGATAAATATAGCAGCAAGTCCCAATACCTAACGAAGACAAACTGATTGGAAAGAGACTGAGGTAGTTTTTATCCCAAAAGCGAGAAAACCCTCTCATGTCAAATCAAATGAGTTCAGAACAATCAGATTATGCTCATTCTCATTAAAATTTTAAACATACCAATACATGTGCTATACCAAAGGCATGCAGAATCTGCACTCCATTGTTTCGCGCATCGAGCGATCAAGGAATTTATCTCAACATTGATGCCCTTATCCCCATGCTCTGTCGGGGGTCAGACCTGCAGCTTTTAGATGGTAGATGGGCTCTTGGTGCAATTCATTAACCTGCTTACAGGCCGGGCCCTGAAAACACGCTTTTTACTGTCACCTCTGATCGCTAAGTCGGACATGAGGCTAACTAACTGAGTGTCGTTGGTCGATGAACTACACAGCTCAGTACAAATATAGTATAGGTGACCGGACACCGAAGCTTGAAGGTAATGGAAAATTAGATGAACTAAATGGACAAGGTACCAAGAAATAGTTCCTCGTCGAGAATAATTAGAAGTGTACTTGTGAACAAATCCATACGCACATATGCGATTTCAATACTCACTTGGCCGACATCCTACATTAAACGCAATAATACCATTTTTTCTATACAATTTTAGTGAAAACTATGACAGGACACTGCCTGATTATAACTAATCCAAGCGAGTTAGCAATACCAAACAATAACTTCTGTACAAGTTGCCATTTCGTTGACAAGGGTTAGGGCGTTAGTGGTTGTGACTTGACCGTTGGGTGAGCTTAACAGTAATCTACCTTTTACGTTTGGCGACTTTAACTGTGGGGAATAAGGATTTTCGGGAATGTTGCGGAGATATAGGCTTCCACGATTCATCGGGGCGGGGAGGCTGGGGGGCGTTGCAGATCGTACTCTTTCAAGCACGTCTGCACCTATTTAATTTCCAAATTCAAAATTCAAAATTGCGGGAAATATACACGTGTTATCGAATTGGGGTTTCATGTATATCGATTTTCGCGATTACGGGGGCGGGAGCGGGAATGGGCGATTTTTTTTTTCTGTGATCTGTGGAGGACGTCACCAGAAATATATATTTCAAATATGGGGACTTTAGCTCTAAGACTGCGGGTCATAAAAGCATTTCCACTTATATTTGGATGGGGGGCTGGTGGGCGTGTCTAGAAAGCCGAATATAAAATTTTTGGGTTAGTCACCGGCGGCATACTTATTCAATTCGATAACTTATCTCCAAATTTGTATGAAATATTCACGTTTGATCGATTTTTGAACTTAGGTGTATAGACATATTGATTTGCCAGCCTTGACCCGAAGCAGATAGCTACAAGCATAACAGTCCAAGTTTCAAGTCACAATCTGCAATAGGTTCGGAAATACGTGCGTTCATACATTGGACATTGCACAAACTCAATATACTATGAATACCTTACGTATCAAAGTATAAAAAGTAAGGTCGGTAGAAACAAAAAATAATTTTGACTTTGGTTATTATATATAAAACTATTTATTTGTCAAAAATTTGAATTCAGTTAATAAGCACAACTGAAGCATATGACTTATTTAAAATTCTTAACGTAGGTAATGATATGAATCTTCTAGAGGAATGAATTATGCACAAGAAAAGTCAAAATTCTTTGATACGTTTTTCCAAGAAAATAGTATATTCACGTTGTGCTGAAGTGTGTAATGAATAAAAGAAAGCGCCGGAGACCCCCTAAAGTTAGCTACAGTGTGATAAGAATGATAAAACAAATTAATCTAGCCATGTCCCTTTGTCTGTCTGTATGTATGCAAACTAGTCCCTCGGGACATCCCATTGGTCGGAACCGGCCGGATCGGACCACTTTAAAATATTATTATACTCTTTTCGAAGAAAATAGTATATTAAGTTTGTGCTGAAGTTTGTAACGCATTGAAGGAAGCGTCTGAGACCCCCAAAAGTTACTGCCAGTATGCTTAGAAAAACAAAACAAATTGGTCTAGCCATCCGTCTGTCTGTCTGTCTGACTGTCTGTATGCAAACTAGTCTCCCTGTTGTTGAGCTATCGCGATGAAACTTTGCACAGATACTTATTATTCAAAGGGCCTGCACATTGGTCGGAGCCGGTAGGTTCGGACTAATATATCGTATGGCTGACATACAACTGGAAGTCGATTTTGGCCATATATCCGATCTTTTCAAAGCTATCGCCTTAAATTTTCTTGTACACTTGAAATAATAACTCATCTTGAGCTCTCCTTTTAAAGGCACTCTTACTTGTTTTTTATACTCTGATACCGAAGGTACTCATAGTATATTGGTTTTGTCCGATGTTCGTCAGGCCGTCCGCCTGTCTGTCTGGATGAACGCACGTATTTCCGAAACGATGTTAGATAGACTCTTGAAATCTTTTGTGTTATGATTAAAGCTATCTGCTTCCGATCAAGTTTGTCTAAAATTTATGCCACGCCAACATGGAGGCTGGCAAATCGATAACATGTCGATACACCTCAAATCACAAATCGATTAAACGTAAATATCTCCCACAATTTTAAAACTAGAGTAATCAAATTTGGTAGGTATATTGCTGGTGACCTCCCGAAAAAATTAGATGCTAGGTTTATCGGCCACGTCCATTATTACGCCCTAAAGCCCCCCTCCAAAATTAATTTGAAATGCATATATCTCCCGCAGTTTTAGAGCTAAGGTCACCATATTTGGAATATATATTTAAAATTCGACCACGCCCACTTCCGCCCTTGTAATCGCGAAAATCGATATACATGAATGCACAATTCGATAACACGTGTGTATTTCCCGCAATTTTGAAGCTAGAGTCCCCAAATTTGGAATTTAGACTATTGTTCACCACCCCAAAAGATTCCGTCCTGGATTTTCCGACCACGCTCACTAGAACGCCCCCCAGCCACCCCGCCCTCACGAAACACGGTAGCCTATATCTCGCACAGTTTAGGAGCTAGGGCCACCAAACTTTGAGGGTAGACTTCTGGCCAAGTCCTCTCAAGATCGGCCAAAATTTGGGGGCCACGCCCCCTTCCGCCCCCAAAAATCGCGAAAATTTATATCTTCCACAGTTTTAGAGCTAGAGTCACCAAAATTGGAAGATAGACTTCTTGTCACCCAGATCGAAAACGCCCTCTCCCGTCCCCGAGAATTTGGAAGGCCGATTTCTGGTCACCCATACACCAGCAAAAATGTTCTGATGCTGCTTTCAGCCGTTCTTAAAATGGTATCGGTATTCGGCTCCGCCCGAATGCAACGTTCTCACTTGTTCTAATAATTGGTATCATATGAATTTATGTTTTAGTTTTGAATTATTATATTCAAGCTACTTTGCGTTTGAGAAAAAAAAATTTGACAAAATCTAAGAAATTGGAAATAAGACCCAAACTCGCTTAAAGAGCAGTCTTGTAAAAACTTATTTGCACTTATCTTTGTTTGTTCGTATGTACCTGTTCTTTCAAAATATTTAATGAGGCATATCTTCGCTATTAATGACCCAATTTTGTTTGCAATTTTAAACATTGATAAGTAATAGGGATGTTCAAGTATGCAATGAAATTGAAGGCATAGCTTTCAAAACATCGGATTGATGGCCAAAACCGACTTCAAGTTGTATGGCAGCTATAAGATATGGTAGGCCGATCCGGCTGTTTCCGACCAATGTGCTGTACATTTGAATAATAAGTCTCTGTTCAAAGTTTCATCGCAATAGCTCAAAAGCTGAGGGACTAGATCCCATACATACAGACAGAGACAGACGGACATGGCTAGATCAATTTGTCTTGCCATTCTAAGCATACTGCAGGTATTTTATGGGGGTCTCCGACGCTTCCTTGTATGTATTACACACTTCAGCACAAAGTTAATATACTATTTTCTTCGAAGAGTATAAAAAGTATAAAAAATCAAAACCATTGTTAAGAGATATTAATATACGATATTCTAAAATTAGTCACATTGAAACATTGCCTTAATTTTCGTTGAAATCGGAGTTTAAATTTTTGGCCGCGAAAACCACTTGTTTTTGTCCCGTGAAAACGATTTGGTTTTTTGCAATTATCTTGAAAACGAGAAATAGTCGTCCGCCTGGATGAACGCAAGTATTTACGCAGCTATTGACTATTGTAGCTATCTGCTTCAGACCAACTTTGCGACACGTCCACTGGGAGGCTGGCAAATCGATAGCATGTCTATACACCTCAAGTCACAAATCGATAAAACGTGAATATTTCCTACAATTTTAAAGCTAGTTATAAAATTTGTGACCAACAAATTGCATCCTGGGTTTTCCGGCCACGACAACTAGTACGCCCAGCAGCCTCCATTCTAAATGTAATAGAAAATTCTTTTATCTCCTGCAGTAATAGAGCTAAAGTCCCCATATTTGGAATATATATTACTGCTGACGTCCTCCACAGATCACAGTAATCACTGTAATCGCGAAATTTGATATACATGAAAGCAAAATCCGATATCACGTGTATATTTGCCGCAATTTTGAAGCAAGAGCACAATATTTGGAATTTAGAATCACGGAAGCCTATATCTCCCACAGTTTAAAAGGTTGAGTCACAAAACTTCGAAGGCTCTGGCTAACCCTTCCAAAGATCAATCAATTTTTGTAGCCATGCCCCCTCCCGCTCCCAAAAATCGCGAGATAGAATCACCAAACTTAGAGCTAGAGTCACCAAACTTGGAATGTAGATTTTTGGTCACCCCCTCGTAAGGGAAAACGCCCCTCCCGCCACCAAAAATCAAGAAAATCCAAATATCCCACTGTTTTAGAGGTAGAGTCACTGAACTTTAAAAGTAGATTACACTTAAGCTTACTCAACGGTCAACCCACGACCACTAACGCCCTCACTCATACACCAGCAAAAAGGTTCTGTTTCACCTGCTTTCAGCTGTTCTTACAATGGTATCAGAGTATTACGCAATCGGTTACGCCCGACTGCAACGTTCTAACTTGCTTTACTTTAAATGTGTTTGACGGTCACATTCGACCCATGTGTAAGCTATTCGAGAGTATACATACTAAATTTAGAGCCTCTAGTTCTTATTACATTCAAGCGATGTCCAAAAACACTGGTATGAAATCGAAGTTTATCTATAACTTTTGAGCATGACGAGTTATCGATCAAATGAATGAAAAGTTAATCTGACCGAGAAAAGCGAGATCTTATATTCAAAATATAAGTCTCCAGTTCTTATACGATCAGTTTATTCATACAGCCAGACAGACAAGTGGACATGTCTAGATCGAGTTGGCTGATACTGATAAGAGTCGGTTGATACTGATAAAAAAAAAACTTTATATGGTCGGAGATGTTTCCTTATACCTGCTATATACTTGTTCCCAGCTTCATATTACCATTTCTACCCATTTTTAATAGATTCAGGGCGTAAAACATAAAAAGTAAGAACTAATAGTACCCGACTAAGAGATACCCTAAGAACAGTCCTTACATTAATTCATAGTTACACACAGGCTGCAAGCAGTTCAAACCCTTTTGCCTTTTCACTGAGTTCTGAGTTTGTTGTCCGATAGTTGTGCATTTTGTAGGACATAAGATGATCAATCAAACGTGTGATGAATATTGCATGGTCATACCTTCGAAAAATAATATTTTACAGTTTAGTGGGAATAGGGGTCGGAATTCAAAGCTTAAATAATCTTAACATCTGTATGTTATTTGACATACATACTAAATTCGGTGCGTCTAGCTCTCATAGCATTTAAGTAATATTAAAAAAGGATTGCTTTTGAGTGGGACGAGTTATCGATACAATAAAATAAACTTGATCTCAATGGAGAATATTTGCATTTCAAATATGAACAAAAACAAATCGGAAAAAATAGGAAAAATAATTTTGAGAAAAATCTTTGTGTTTTATTTTGTTTCTTTTTTTCTCTTGACTGTGTTAATTTATTTCCTTTTCGGCCCCCCAACTTGGGGGACCCCTCCATAGATACATGGCGTCCCCTAAGAATAAGTTTAATCAAAAAATTCTAAAGAACAAGCACCTCAGGTCCAAGGCTGCCAACCAAGTGACTGAAGAGGCTCGCTCTGCCACCAGACGAGCCCTTAGCTTACGTCCCTCGACCCGTCAGCAAGCCCTGGACGTAAGGCGTAATATATCTAGTAACGATTCGGATGCATCTATCTCTAGTCAAATCATCCCGCATGATAAGCATATTTCAAATTCTGCTCCATCCCGCCAGATCCCGGGCTCTGCACACAGGAAGAGTCGTCTGTTGCGGACTCAAGGCGTCCAGGATGCTATTCCTTCCCACAGCGATAAAGAGTTGTTTGATGACTCTCATGAGAATAATGATACATTCCTATCTGGCATCCGCAAATCTGGTGCCAGCACGGCTCTAGACACCATTATAAGCTCTGAATGGTTCAGTCAGGCTGCATCTGACCGTGATCGGCTTACTATCATGAACCGTAAAAATTTGAAAGTGCCCTGTTCTCATGTTTCTGGACATGTTGGTGTAGATAACACCTCAGTGAATTCCTCGCTACTTGGCCCTGTCCTGGATCGCTTCAAGACTGTCTGCCTGGCGGCTAAGCCGGTTACTCATAAGAAGCCCTCATTGTCTACTCGCCCTATTGATGCAGACTCTCCTGGGTCTGCAGACTCAACCTACTCCGGTCGCGGTAACAGCTATGCCATATTGGCTGACGATGACGATGACGCCATGGATGTGCAACACCCTGATGTCGCATCTTTAGAGCTGAACCCTATACCTGCCCTTTCCTTAGGTGCCCCTGGATCGGATACTGGATGCCATCCTATCACTGCGATTTCTTCTAATGGCAAGACTGCCCCTGTAGTTGCGGGTCCGGTCCATAAAGTGTCCTCTCAACCATCCCCTAGACGGCCTGTGTCTCCGCGCTTGACAAATCCAAAGAGTTCTGGCCCGCGTCCCCCTCCCTTTCTTCTAAGGGGTATACCAAACATCAAACGGCTCATTGCCCTGATCAGTACTGCGACCATTGACTTCCGTCTGAAGATCACCGGCCAGTCTTCTTGCAGGATAACCTGTTCAGAAGGTGTATCCTATAGAAGTATTCAAAAGATTTTTACCGAAAATAGAATCCCATTTAGCTCCTTCCAGCTGAAGGAGAACCGTGCTTTTAGGGTTGTTGCCAGGGGATTGCATGCGTCAACCGACATTGAGGATATAAAGGCTGAGCTAAGGGCTCAAGGACACAATCCTCGAAATATTTACAACCCACCAGGTGAGAATGGTGTACAAAATCGAAACACGTTCTACATAGAGCTTGAACCGGCTGCAAATAATACGAAGATGTACGACATAAAAGCTTTGGCATATCAGGTCGTGAAAATCGAGGCCCCCGTCCGCGATCTGGGGCTCTGAGATGTTTCAGATGTCAAGAGTTTGGTCATTCCAAGAATTTCTGTTCCTTCCCCGCTAAATGTGCCAGGTGTTCGGGTGATCATGAAACTTGTGATAAAGACAAGTGTATGGCTACCACTGAAGAACAATACAAGTGCATCAACTGTGGGTCCAATCACAGCGCGGCTTTCAGACGCTGTCCCGCCTATCTGGAGGCGGTTGCAAAGCGCAATGGTAACAACACTGGACGAAGTCTACAGCAAAGGAAGTCTGTCACTCCTGTCTCAGTTCGGAATGCTTGGTCGACAACCCAGTTGCCCCAAAAAACCTCGAATCTGCCTGTCCCACCCCCGATGGTGTTAAATTCAAGCCACTGGCCTACACCGGGCTATAGTAGGAAGCCTAATCTCCCTGGTTCTAGCATCCCTGGATATTTGCCCTCGGTTTCCACAACTCAGCCTGCTCAGGACAGCTTCATTGACGAACTACGTAGACAGCAGGAAGCTAGTGCTTCAACACAAGCGGCTGCGATTGACAAGCTGCTATCGCGTTTTGACCAGATGATGTCGATAATGACATCTACTTTAGAGATGATGCGATCCTTACTGACGAATGGTGCACATATTTCAACGTCTTTGCATCGCGATGTCTAATTATGGTCTGAACATCATTATTTGGAAAAGGATATTGATATCCTCCTTGTTTCAGAAACACACTTCAACAGCCGCTCCTCCTTCCGCATCCATGGTTATGATGTTCACTGTGCCAATCACCCGGGTGGTGGTGCAGTCATCGTGCGGTCATCGTTTGACTTTCACCTCAGTAATACTATTGCTGAGCCTCATCTACAAGCTATTTCTATATCCTTGGTCACTGGTATTGGAAGCGTTTCTTTTGCTGCTGTATATTGCCCACCTGGACATCGTCAATGCTGGACTTCTGGAGAGTATCATCGCCTATTTGGCTCTATGGGCAACCACTTTTTTATTGGCGGCGACTGGAATGCGCACCATCAATTTTGGGGATGCAGGCGGTCGTGTATTAGAGGAGATACTCTGATGTCACTGGTATCAGGCTCCAATCTTCAGGTCTTGGCCACCGGCGCACCCACACATTTTCCGGGAAATACCCGGTATCTCCCCACGGCCATTGACTTTGCGGTCTACAAAGGCATCCCCTGCAACCACCTCGCCATATCAGATTGTAAAGGTATCCTCTGATCACATCCCGTTGCTGGCTTACTTTTGTGTGTCCGCCTATGTGGTTACCGCCAAACCTAGGCTTCTCCCTCGTGGCTCGAATATAGAAGACTTTGGTACTCGGCTCTCGACACTAGCTATTGCTAACCCTCTCCCTCTTGACACTCCTGCTAACATTGACGCTTTTGCTCAGGATCTGGTTGACAAGATTCACCTTGCTGCTCCTTCTGCTACCGGAACCCCATCCGCACCTCCGCCATCTTGGGCATCCTCTAAACCTGAGATTTCGATTTTGGCTAGACGAGGGCATTCTCTGCGTCGCGAGTGGATGACGACGCGTCATCTGCTGGATCTGGCACGGTGGAAGGCCGCTGTCTCAAATCTTAGGCGTGTGCTTAAGTCTGCTAAGTCGGAGTTCTTTGTAAACAAGCTCAACGCCATCGACCCTGACGAGGAACATGGTTTTGCGTTGTGGAAGTGCACCCGCAGCATCAAGCGACAGCCTCTTCGCAGGATCCCTCTCAGACGTAATGATGGTACATGGGCTCGTACTGATGACGATATTGCTGAAGTTTTTGCGAATGAACTCGAAGCACGGTTCACTCCTTTTGATTTCGCGACCAGACAAGAGGTAAGAACCACCGTCTCGAGGATTGGCCTATCCTTCGGCCCCTCCCATTTTGTCCAGCCGGTAACCGAAGATGAGGTTCATTCTCAAATAAAGAGGTTGATTCTCTCTAAGGCACCTGGAATGGATTCTATTGATGGCAAAGTGGCCAAGGCTCTACCCAGCGTAATTGTCTCACAGCTTTGTCGGCTGTTCAATGCCGTACTTGACTTGGGTCATTTCCCGGCCCCATGGAAGCGCGCTCTTATTGTTATGGTGCCAAAGAAAGGCAAGGATCCCCACAATCCGGACTCTTTCAGGCCGATAAGTCTCCTGCCTACTTTTTCGAAGGTCTTTGAGAGAATCTTTTTAACCCGTCTTCTGGCCGTTGACGCTTTTGAAAATGCGCTACCAGACCATCAATTTGGCTTCCGAGGACGCCATAATGCGGTTGAACAAATCCATCGTGTTGTAAGCCACATCCTCAGCGCCTTCGAAAAGAAAAATACTGTGCCGCAGTTTTCCTGGACATTCGGCAGGCTTTTGATAGGGTCTGGCACGAGGGCCTCTGCTACAAGCTAATGCCGCTGCTCCCTGAAGGTCTCTGGAAGGTGCTTGTCTCTTTCCTGGAAGGCAGAGCATTTGCTGTCGAATACAGAGATGCCCGGTCCGGAATGCGTCCTATTCGGGCTGGTGTACCTCAGGGTAGTATTCTTGGACCAATACTATACACTGTATTTACGGCGGATCTTCCCATCCTCAATACACGCGGATCATTGACGGCAACATATGCTGACGACACAGCTTTCCTAGCTTCTAGCAGTTACTCAACGACTGCCTCCAGACGTGTTCAAGGATTCCTAGATGAGTTCGAGTGCTGGGCCTCGCGATGGAATATAGAGCCGAATATTGAAAAAACCCAACACGCCACGTTTGCACTCCGGCCTGGTCGCTCACGTCGGCTTTATCTAGATGGTAAGAGAATCGCGCACACTGATAACATCACTTATTTGGGAGTGAGCCTGGACAGGCGCCTCACATGGAGCAGCCATATTAAAAAAGCATGTGGAACAGTGAACAAAAAACTGGGGAAATTGGACTGGCTTCTCAGACCAGGGAGTGGTCTTTCCCTAAGAGCCAAAGTACGGTTATTTAAGACCATTATACTGCCAACGTTAAATTGGGGTATCACTTGCTGGGGGACTGCATGTGACACTACCCTAAGAAGAGTTCAAGCTACAATAACTAAGTCTTTGCGCCGCATGACCAATATTCAGTGGCATCATTACGTCAAAAATGAGACTATCCTCAACGACCTTCAAATACCAACGGTGTGTGAGGCCATAAGTAAAAGCTCCAACCGGTATCGCGCACGTTTGTTAGACCACTCTAACCGCCTGGCTAGACAACTCGCAAGACCGGCGAGACATAGGCGTCTAAAGCGCAAGCACCCGTCGGACCTCAGGATCCTTGGCCGGTCGCGGAACGGCCGGCTTCTTTAGAAAATTATAGCAATATATATTATAGCATACCCGTGCTGACAACAGCGTCATCTCCCCACTGAGATGGGTTTTTAAACTTCAAAGTTATACCGGCCTGGAAATAGGGTAAACACCCTATGTAGCTTGCCAAATAAAAATAAAAAAAAAAAAAAATATGAAGTCTCTAGTGCTTTTATTTTTGGAATTCGTTTATTTATTATCGACAATAGCAGTTGATACAGAAAAATTAATTTTTTAATTATAAACACTTGAGTATAGACAATATTTTAATTAAAACAAGAGTGCTCTAACCTGAACACAGTCCTTACATCCATTGATACTAACATATCAGTGCAAATATATACAAATACACACTTATTGCTAGCAGTGCAATCAGTTTAAACAATTAGCCTTTTTTTCATAAGGCCCCACACTATGAAAAGGTAAATCTTAAACAAGTGTTTATTGTCCGATCTTATTGAAATTTTTTGGGCATAAAATTGGCAATAAAATGTTAGACCAAACCAAAATGCAAGAACTTATATTCCATATATCTCTTGGAGTCTCTGATATCCGCGTATTCATACAGACAGATGGACGGACTGACAGACGGACAGACAGACGGACATGGCTAGATCGACTCGGCTGTTGATACTTATCAAGAATATATATACTTTATATGGTCGGAGATGCTTCCTTATGCCTGTTACATACTTTTGCACAACTTCATCATACCCTTTTTACCCATTTTTAATGGGATCAGGGAAAAAAAAAATGCATGTAATTGATCAGTCGCCGCTGGGAATTTAACCTGCGCGAACTCGCGTTTGTCAGCGCAGCACTCTACACTACCAAACCGTTTTGAAAATAGCTGACAAACTTGATTATACTGAGGGTTTTTTTGCGTGACCTTGTTTTGTTTTTGTTCTAAGACATTGGTTGTAGCAAATGAATTTGATTACAGTTATTTTATATTTGAGAAGAAGAATAAGAAAAATAATGAAAATAAATGATCAGTCGCCGCTGGCAATCGAACCTGCGCGAGCTCGCGTTTGTCAGCGCAGCACTTAACAACACATGCTGAGCGTGTTTTTCGCGTGACATTGTTTTGTTTTTGTTCTAAGACATGGCTAGCAAATGAATTTGATTACAGTTATTTTATATTTGAAAATAATAATAAAAAAAATGAAACTATGTTCGCAGTCACTGGTGGGAATCGAACCTGAGACCTTGTGTTTGTCAGCGCGCCGCTCTACCCCTTACGATACAAACCGTTTTAATGATCGATGACAAAATCGCCTGAAGAGCAGGCTTACTTGCGCTTGACTTTGATTGCTCGAATGCGCCTGTTCTTTCAAAATATATAGTGACGCATTTCTTTGCTATTTATGACTCAATCGTTTTGCAACTGTAAACATTGATGAGTTATATGGATGTTCAAGTGTATAAGGAAATTGAAGGCAAAAGCTTTGAAAACATCGCATATATGACCAAAACAGACTTCAAGTTGTATGGTAGCTATGAGATATAAATTCCCGATCCGGCAGGCTCCAACCAATGTGCTGTCCCTTTGAATAATAAGTCTCTGTGCAAAGTTGCAGCGCGACAGCTCAAACACTGAGGGACTATATCCAATACATACAGACATACGGACATGGCCAGATCAATTTGTCTTGTCATTCTAAACATACTGGAGGTAACTTTTGGGGGTCTCCGAATCTTCTTTTTTGCTTTACAAACATCAGCCTAAAATGAATATTATTTTCTTCGAAAAGAGTATAAATATATTTTATTTTTATTATAACCTCGTATAAATTGAACGTGTGAGTAAAGGTTGTAAATCTCGACTAAAGACTAAAGTGCTGTTGTGCGCTTAATGTTTGGCTGATGAGCTTTTTAAATGTTGGACTTTAAAAAGACTGAGCTTTCTGCTCTTATATAAACAAAGATCTGATGGATCTCTCTTTTGAAATTATGACGAAAGATTGAGAGTCGGTTGCATCAGCCTGGATTTATGTCAAGTCGACGAATTGACCCTTTGGTAAAAATAGCGATTCAAGCGTGGGAGCGCTTGAATTGTTATTTTCATCAGTGGTATCAAATAACAATATTTGGGTGTGAGTTCATAATACAGATGTGGGTGCGAGTACATAATACATATGTGGGTGCGAATATATAATGGGTTTTGTGTGCAATACATATGTTACTTCCCCATCCATAAAAATCTAGCCTGTCCTCAGGCGATTATCTTAGGATATAGTGTTGGGTCGATTACAATATTTTCGATAGGGTTTGATATCGGAGCTGAGGGTATAATATCTGATTGTGGGGTTTCTGTTTGTTGCTTAAATTTAACAATTATTTTGTGGGGTATATTTTTGTACTTATAGCTAAAATATATCATTAGTGTAATTATAATAATTATAAGAGTTGTTAGAGTTACAATTTGGAGTGTGTTGTAGTGTTTCGTTTGTTCTATTATGATTTCTTTAGTTTGAATGTATGAAATTGGTTCTAACTTAGTTATGTTATTGTTTACATAGACTGTCTGTGTGAAATCTAACATGGTACTAGTCATTAAAATTGCCTCTAGTTGGATTGAACAATTTGATGCTTTTATAATATTATTATTTTCTATTATTATTTCTCTGTCCAAGCAATTTTGATTTAAAATAGTTTTATGTAAATTCCAAGTTAGCATTATATTAGGTTCAACGTATTTAATTTCAAAACTTTTGTGTGCCTTTGAATATCTACATTCGGTTGTAGATTGATTTAATATTCCGGTAATACATTTATTCATAACTATAACTTTATTTTTTACTGTTGGCTGTTCTGTACATAATATTTATCATGTATGATTTCGGTCAAAATGTTTCTATTTTCATCTAGAAATGGATTATTTCAAAAATTGGCGTGTTAATTATTTCGCGAGGAATATAGGAAATTATCAAGATTTCGTTTGTGGTGCTTTTTAGGCATGTTGATTAATGTTTAAAGTTTTTTCGGAATTGACGTGTGATAACGGACTGTGTTTTAGTAATATAGGGTTAAAAATACCTAATCTTGTTAATTGCATTCCTAGCTCTATGTCTTCAATGTATTCTGTGAATTCTTGTAAGTTTAATGTGACTTTTGCTAATTTTTTATCGCCTTCGTTGATTAAGCTTAGAGTGTAAGTTACTTCGATTCCTCGATTTACTGCGTCTATTATTTGGTTTAATTCGTTTGCTTGAACACTATTTTCTGATAAATGATTAATTTTTGTTTCTAGTTCTGCTCTGTCTTCTTGATCTAATGTGCCGAATAGGTATTTATAAAATGTTCCCATAAAATTCATAAGACCTCTTTTACTGTCATATAACTATACTTATGTCGTCCAGGACTCTGACAAGTTTCTGTTAGATGTTGAATTCCAAGGACAACTGTGTCGCCTCATGTGGTTCTGTTTTAGCAAATTGCTGCAAGTGTTGACAATTCATGTAAGGTTAATGGTTAAGTTATGATATTCATAGTTTATTGGTAGATCTATAGTACTTGTTTTATAAATAACGAGGTGACCGTTTTTCGATTGCCTCGGTGTAATAATTCTCTATGAGCTTTCAACTTACGGCTTCGTTGAATTCGGCATACGTTAGTTGGAATGGGCCTAGTAATAGTGTTATTTTATGTTGGAGGTTCCTGATTTGGGTTGTCAGGTTGCTGGTGATCTGGATTATTATCATATGAAGCGCTTAGTAATTGGATTAAACTTTGAGAACTCTGCATTCGTAATGTAAAATATATCTACCTCGCTTTGTCTCTAGTGCACAAATGTTCTTTCATCTGAGTGTCTTTAAAGCACCTGGGTATTGTATCATTTCTTAACGTACTAATAATGATTGTCTGAAATCGGTCTCAATTTCGAATTCTGAACGTATTTTCATTTAGTTTGTGCTGATTTGGTTTGTTTAACGCAATAGAAGTGCTATAATCTGGGGTTCGTGCGTATCCGCAAATATCTGCTGGTGCTGTACCTATTGTATTGCGTTTAGATTTATGGCTATAAGTACAAAGTATGATCTCGCAATTTAGTCACGTTTGTCTGTCTGGATCTGAATGACTATGCATGATTCTAAGTTTCCCGTCAACTGTTTTATGGAGATCTTTCAGCGATCAGCGACGTCATATGCACTTGTTGTGACACTTATATCAACTCCTTCAAGATTGGACAGCACATTTGTGATGCGGAACACATGAATGCCGAGTATTTATCGGACCACTATATCTTATAGCTGTCCCATTTCACAAAAAATTTGAAGTCGTGCTCTTTTGGCTTCATAATCAATCCCATGCCTTTGCCTTGAATCTATGGCGGCGAATTTAGAATACATGTCTATGCACTGATACAAATGGTTTATTATCTACTATGTAAAAGTCTATAACACATTTTTCTCTAGGTTGGAAGCTTCTGGCCGTTGATTCCGAGACCATCTTAGTATCGTTATAGTTCTGCCATAGCAACTGCTGCAAGTCTGGTTTTGGCAATATATCCCATGTTTTTGAATGTAAGTCGCGATGAAACTTGGTGACACTAGGTACTTATTATTCAAAGAACGACATCACATTGGTTGGATGCCTGGCCGGATTGGATCACTATATCTTAATGATGCATGCTATACAATTCTGGCATATGTAATTAAATATCTCTTAGAACTTTAGAAAAAAACAATACCTTTGTTACGCGACTAAAACTGATTATTGCTACTAAGGCAGTTATGGAATTTTCAGTGGTCTGCATCGTTGTGCAGAGTGAAAATATGCTTCAAATAGTGCATCGAAATAGACGTATATAAATTCTTCGGCACGCCGAAGATAATCACTTCCTCGCACATTGTTTGTATTTTGGTTTTATGAAAATAGTTTATTACTTTTACTTCGTTGATATTATTTATAATAAACTTCGATTTGCCTGCTATAGTAATTGATTGGTCTTTCAGTAATTGAAATGTAATTTTGATTGTCTTCCTGTGCGCTATGTATTGTTGCTGCTGTACTATTCGGAGTTTCTCCTAAAAAATTTTCATCCAGTTTAATTCTTGACAAAGCATCTGCCACATGATTTTCTTTACCGGGTACATATTTAATGTGGTAATCAAATTCATTTAATTTGATTCTCCATCTTTGCAACTTCATGTTTGGTTCTTTGACATTGTTTAGCCGGGGCTTATGATCACTGAGGATTTCGAATTTTCTTCCAAAAAGATAGGACCTGAAGTATTTGGTGGCCCATACAATAGCTAAGAGTTCTTTTTCTATTGCGGAATAATTTATTTCGTGATTGTTTAATGTTCTACTTGCATAGCATATTGGCTTATGATTTTGTGATAATACTGCACCTATAGCAATATTACTAGCATCAGTAGTTAGTGAAAATGGTTTTTCGAAATTGGAATAGATTAATATCGGATCAGATGTAATGAGTAGCTTTAACTTCTCAAATGCTGCGATATAATCTTTGCTTTTTTATGTCAATAGTGGCATTCTGTATAAGTTTTAGTGTCATTGGCTTCACAATGTGAGCGAAGCTTGGATGATTTATAGTAACCGCAAAGTCCTAAGAATGACTTGATTTCTTTGGTTGTTTTTGGTGTTGGCAAATTTTTTATTGCGCTAATTTTCAGCGGATTTGGATTTAATACCCTCAGTTGTAATATTCCTCATGTGACCAAGGAATTCAGTTTCCTTTTTCATAAATTCACACTTATCCAACTGTAATTTTAAATTGGCTTCGCTGAGTTTCTTGAAAACTCTTTTTAGTGACAATATGTGTTCTTCCAATGAAGTGGAATACACTATTATGTCATCCATGTAGACCAGACAATCCTTTTAGATTAAATCTTCTAAAAGGTTGTTCATACAACGTTGAAAAGTTGCAGGAGCGTTTTTGAGTCCGAAAGGCATTTGAGTGTATTCGTAATGGCCATTTTTCGTCGAAAAAACGGTCTGTGGGATTGAATCAGAATCCATTTAAATCTGACGAAAGCCTTTTGCGAGGTCAATGGTAGTGAAATATTGACATTTTCCAAGTTTGTCTAATATATCATCCATTATTGGGTTAGGGTATTTATCATCTATTGTGATTTCATTTAAGTTTCGATAGTCAATGACTATTCTGAATTTTTATTTTCTGATGCGTCACTTTTCTTTGGTACGATCCAAATTGATGAGCAGTCAGTAGACTTTGATTTTCGGATTATTACCTGTTTTATCATTTCTTTTATTTGTGTTTCAACCTCTTTGTCATATGCTTGTAGATATTTATAGGGTCGTTTATAAATTTCATCCTGGTGTTTAGTTTGTTTGACATGTTTTATTGTACTTGTGAAAGTCAAATTTTCACTTTCTCTGTACTGTATGTCACTAAACTCAAATAGGATTTTAGTTCATTTGTTCCTTTCTTCATCGTTAAGATGTTCTAATCTGAATTGATTATTTTCTTGAAGCTCGTTTTCGATTGCAAAGTTAAAAAAGGCCTATCTTCAGTAAAAGGTGTGTCGGGTCAAGGCAATCAATATCTGTGTCTATTTTGTTGGGTGGATCAAGGCAATGATCAAATGCGGTCTTGTCCTTTATAAAGTTTTTATGATTGTATTTATTTCTGCTTGTTGGCAAGCTTTAAGATAATCCCTTCCTAATAATACATCGTAATTTTCTGAGAATTCGTGTATGTAAAAGGTTTGATGTGACGGACAAAGTTTGTTTGGGGCTAGGGGAAATACATTGGTTTAATTAAATATTTCCATTTATTGTTTGAACTTTCATTTGGCAAGTTTTAATTGGAAAGTCCGGAAAATTTGATTTCTTTAAATTTATGGAAGAGCCTGTATATATTATGCATTTAAGATGCTCGTCATTCATGATTAATCGAATGAATTGGTTTCTTCTGTTTCTGAGTCCGAGGCTGCTTGATGAAAATTTTCGCTTGTATCCATTTTGGTTTGACCGCTAGTACTTTCGCGTTGTCTTTTGACAGGCGGATTGGTATTAGGAAGAGCTTTATTTGATTGATAATTTATTTGATTTTGGTTTCTACCCTGATTGAGATTTTGTCTGAATTCCTGATGTAATTGTTGGTTGTTTTGGTTTGTGAACTGGAATGGTTGTTAGTATATGAAGGGCCTGCCACTGGGTAGTAATTTTGATTTTCATTTCCCTTATTCTTGCGAGAATCATTATTTTTTGAGGTATTGTTTGAGTTGTTTGGCTTAGTAGGATCGGAAAAAATGTCTTCATACAATCCTTCTCTTTGAGCAACTTTTTTTAATTTTGATACTGTTGTAATGTCATATCTAGCAAGAGTCATGAATATTCTGTCAGGTAATTTTCTTGTAATTACATCTTTGATGGTGTTGTTCATAGCATTTGTGTACAAAATGATATTTGAAGGTCCTTCTAATATTAACTTATTTGAAATTACAAATGACTTATATTCTATTTCCGTTATATTTAGTGTGGTACAATCTGCGGAGTAGTTCTTCAAATGGGGTCTGCGTCTTGAATTCTTCGATGAGGGCGTTCCTTAATTCTTCCCAGGTTGTAGCTGCTGTTAGTTGTGCGACGCGTTGCGCTGCTCCAGTGGCTTGAAGTTCAATTGGTCCAAAGAGTACGCTGTGTTGTCTGATGTCAGTGGTTGGATATAACTGCATAATATAATCCATCCTTCTTACGAATGCTGTTAATTGTTCCGTTTCTCCCTTGAAGACGGGCACTTGCCTGATTTGGCCCAGGGCTTGTTTGAGATGCAACTCAGAATAGCATTATCTGAGTTGTTTAGGATGTCGCCATTTTGAAGTTGTTATTTTATTTTTATACTCTTTTCGAAGAGCTTGTAACGCATAGTAGGAAGCGTCGGAGACCCCCAAAACTTTGCACAGACACTTCTTATTCCAGGGGTCAGCACATTGTTCGATTGAGTCATAAACAGCGAAGATATGCGTCATTGAATATTTTGAAAGAACAGGTGCATATGAGCAAATAAAGTCAAGCGCAAGTAAGCTTTTGACAGTCTGCTCTTCAAGGGATTTTCTCATCGATCATTGAAACGGCATGTGGCGTAAGGTGTGTGTGAACTGACGCCCTAGCAAACGAAATGTCGCGAGTACGAGTCTCAGTGGCGACTGGTCATTTATTTTCATTTTTTCTTATTCTTCGCTTCAAATATAAAATAACTGTAATACAATTCATTTGCTACCAATGCCTTAGAACAAAAACTATACAACACGAAAGAAAAGATCAGTATAATCGAGTTTGTCAGCGCATTTCAAACTGCTTGGTGACGTAGGTATTAGAGTGCTGCACTGACAAACGGGGAGAGCTCGGTTCAAATCCCAGCCGCGACTTATGGATTTTTTTTGTTGCTAATTATTTATTATATATATATCAAATGACTTGAAATCAGTATTTTAAATGCAAAATTTAAATTCATATGATACCAATTCTTAGAGCAAAAAAATAAATGCCACGCGATAAAACGATTTTTTACTACTTTTGAAATTTCAATGGTGCAGTTGGCAGAGTGAAAATTGCTTAAGGGTTCGATAAGAGTATAGAATCTTCAGCACGCCGAAGATAATCTTTTCCCACTTGCTATTTTCTTGAATGGTCACAAAAAGTTTTTTTTTTTTGTTATAATTGTGGCTCAGAATATTTTCTTTAGTGATCACAAAAAGTTTTTTTGTCGTCTTATAAGGTTTACCAGGATTAAATTTATCCTTTTGACGGTTTAATATCACTTATGCACGTTTCGTTAGCGGAGGTGTCAATTAAGTCACTATCACGAACGTTCTTTTGCGGATATGTCAGATTATGTTTCTAAACGTTTTCACTTTGACAACATCCAACCGGCTGCGCCAATAAAATATTCGAAAACAAGATTGTTAAAAAAAAATATATTTTATTTTTATTATAACCTCGTATGAATTGAACATGTGAGTAAAGGCTGTAAATCTCGACTTAAGACTAAAGTGCTGTTGTGCGCTTAATCTTTGGCTGATGAGCTTTTTAAATGTTGGACTTTAAAGAGACTGAGCTTTCTGCTCTTATATAAACAAAGATCTGATGGATATTTCTTTTGAAATTATGACGAAAGAATGAGAGTCGGTTGCATCAGCATTAAATGCATATTGCCAAGTCGACAGAATTGACCCTTTGGTAGCTACCAGTTCGATGTGCTCATGTAAGTGAACTGTCTTATGTTGGCTTACAAATAATTGATTTTCTCTTTAATTAATCCTTTAAAATGTTCAAACTTATCTTACAAAGTGCATAAAATATCTTCAATGTTGTATAGCGTGCATTATGGCGCGCCTTCTGTAAGATGAGATTGCGTGCAAAGTCAAGACTGTATTTTGTATGGGGCTTTTTACGTGGTTGGTGCATATATTTGTAAATATATGAATTAATTAAGCCCAATTTTTCAAAACCATAATTTTAATGCATTTAAAACTGAAATTTTTAAGCTGAAGCATTCAAATGGAAGATAATTTAATTTTTAACAATTTGTTTGTTCGATTTTGTCCTTTTGAACGCAAACTATTTGAAAAACAAAATCCTTGTTCCGAAACCGATACAAAGGACCGATACCGCTCTGACGTAATGATTCCATGTTTATACACATGAATCATTTATTGAGTAAATTCCTTTTCGACCTACTTTTTCACATGTTCACAAAAATTTAAGTTTTATTTTACACTTTTAGCTGAGTTTATTAGCTTCATGTTAGGATTTTAATTTTTCGGAATTTTATTGTTTGATTGTGTCGTAGTTTTGAATGTAATGTATTTGTATTTTATTGAATTGATGTTTTCACATTTCGCTCTAACACTTAACATCAAATTACACAGACATTCAAATTGTTTAGACTAAATATACAATTAAGTATAATTATTTAGTTGTCATATAACCAGACCCTTTAGAAAATGTTTCGTATACACTTTTTAATTTGTAGGTATGCCATGTATGTAAGTACATAGTATGTACGCACGTTTTTCAATAAAATTAGTAATTTCTTGTGAATGTATGCTAATACTTAATTACCTGTGACACAACTGACACAAAGTTGAAAGGTTCTTATGGAATTAACTTTTTGTTTTACTTTTATTTCATTTTTTTTCTTCCATGTTTTATTTGGATATTTTTACTTTTCTTTTGGTTTAAGTGGCATAGCATAAAACATATGTACTATGTACATATGTACATGAAAGTAGTATTGGCAAGCGCATGTAGTTACACTCCCCGAGATACAGTTAAGTCCATAAAAAAAGCAAGGAAAAATTTGTGAGCATTTCATGGTTTTACTTTAGTTAGTTAAATACAAAATATTTCATATTTTCATTATTGACATCAATAACCATACAATACCAGTTTGTTAGAAAAACTCCATTTCAAATGTGCAATTTTATAGAAGGCACTGTGCTTAACTGAGACATAATTTATAAGAAATTGTTTAAAGCATCCAAGCCAATTTGTTGCCTCAAATATTTGATTTGACATCTAATCAATCACTCTGAAAGTGAGATTTAAGCACTTTCCTTTCGTAACCAGATAACATATTCTCAATTGGAATAAAGTCCGGTGATCGTGTTTGCCACTCTAAAACTTGGATCACATTCTCCTTGAATCTTCCACGACTGTTATTGATATCAATAATGTCAATTTGTGCTTATTTAACTAGTTTTCATTTAAACTAACTAATGTGAGACATTCGATAAAAATGTTACTTTTGATTATACTCTTTTCGAAGAAAATAGTATATTAAGTTTGTCCTGAAGTTTGTAACGCATAGAAGGAAGCGTCGGAGACCCCCAAAAGTTACTGCCAGTATGCTTAGAATGACAATACAAATTGATCTAGCCATGTCCGTCTGTCTGTCTGTCTGTCTGTATGTATGCAAATTAGTCCCTCAGTTTTTGAGCTATCGCGATAAAACTTTGCACAGACACTTATTATTCTAGGGGACAGCACATTGGTCGGAGCCGGCCGGATCGGACCACTATATCTTATAGCTGCCATACAACTTGAAGTCGGTTTTGGCCATATATCCCCTGTTTTTTAATCTATCGCAATGAAACTTTGCAGTGATACTTATTATTCAAAGAGACATCACATAGGTTGGAGCCGGCTGGATCGGATAGCTATATCTTATAGCTGCCATAAAACTCGAAGTCGGTTTTTGCCATATATCCCATATTTTTATACCCTGAACCCATTAACAGGCATAAGGAAGCATCTCCGACCATATAAAGTATATATATTATTGATCAGTATCAACAGCCGAGTCGATTTAGCCATGTCCGTCTGTCTGTCCGTCTGTCCGTCTGTCTGTCTGTATGAACACACAGATATCAGAGACTACATATTTGAAACATAAGTTTTCCTAATCCCGGGACAGATCAAGTTTATTTCATTTGATCGATAACTCGTCGCATTCAAAAGTTATCGATAAATTTCTATTTTAGACTAGCGTTTTTGGGACATAGCTTCAAAGATATAAGAGCTAGAGACCCCAAATTTGGCATGCATAATCTCGAATAGCATACACATGTAATAAATATTTCACTTTTTGGATACCACCCCCCAATCCCCCCAAAAGTTAAAAAAAACTCATTTTTGAAGGTACGACCCTGCAATTTGTTTTGGTCACACATATTATTGACAATTGTATGTCCCAAAAATTTCAGTGAGATCGGACAATAAACACAGAAGTTATTTGAGATTCAACTTTCCATTGTATGGGGCTCAGCGCAAAATGCAATCTAACTGCTTAAACCGCTTGCACTGCTTGTACTGCTTGTACTGCAGCATGTGTGTGTTTAGATAAGTACGAATGATTGTAAGGACTTGGTTCAGGGTATTTCGTAGTCGGGCACTCCCGACTAGAGCACTCTTACTTGTTTAATCTATTGCATTGAAACTTTGCACAGATACTTCTTATTCAAAGAGACATCACATTGGTTGGAGCCGGCCGGATCGGATCCCTATATCTTATAGCTGCTATACAACTGGCAATGAAATAAATATTCTTAAAACAAAAAAAAAAATGTTACGCGACAAAACGATTTTGTACAGCTTATGAAATTTCAGTGGTGCAGTTGGCAGAGTGAAAATTGCCTATTGGTTCGAAAAGAGTATAAAATCTTCGGTACGACGAAGATAATCCTTCCCCACTTGTTTTTCTTTGTATAGGAAACAACAAAAATAGACGCAAAATTATTAGTTGTTTGTTATCTTTCATACACACACATGAACTTTGTTTTATGACTCATTTTGCTTTTAGGTTATTTAAATATATAGGAATATGCAAAACGTACACTTAATATAAATAGTATTGTTACTAGTATATAATGCAGCTCTTATAATTTTGTAATTTTTACTTAAAATTTGTGTCGCCATTCAAATACATTCAATTAAATTTCTTCAGAAATATTCAATGCTGAGGTAGTTCATTTATTTTTTTTTTCATAATTTTTTTGTTCTTAAAGTATATTTTAGTTAGTACGTATCGTGTGTCTCTATTATTAAAGTTACTTAACTTATTTTATGGCTGTACTCTTTTTAATGCTTAAGTTTATTTTATTCTTTACTTTTAAAGATAAACATACTATGAAAGTATTAAATTTACAGCTCAGACAATTTTTGCTATAATTTTTTGAGGTAGAATGATTGGAGTGAAACGCCTGACTTAAAAAAACTGAAAATTAAAGTCTAAACCTATACAAATAAAAATCGGAGCTAAAAAGAAGAAAGTTTAACAAAGATTTTTTTCGGTTTTTTTTTATATTTAAAATATTTATAAATATTTAGCTCTGTAATGTAGATACAATGTACAATGAAGATGCATTATGTCGTCTACATTAGTGTAATTATTTATGTAGATTAATGAACCTAACATGTACATGTAGACAAACAAAAAAGTGGAGCTACAAATAGGTACTATAACAAGTAAGAATGATCTAGTCGGGCCCGACTAGGAGATACCCTGAACCAAGTCCTTACAATCGTTCATACTAATCTAAACACACACATGCTGCAAGCAGTACAAGCGGTTTTAGCAGTTAGCTTGCTTTTTCACTGAGCCCCACACAATGAAAAGTTAAATCTTAAATAACTTGTGTTTATTGTCCGATCAAGATTATACATGCCAAATTTGGGGAATCCAGCTTTGATAACTTGTATGTGATAGCCCAAAAACGCTAGTCTGAAATCTAAATTTATCGATAACTTTTGAATGGGTCCAGTTATCGATCAAATGAAACAAACTTGATCTGTCCCGGGACTACGAGAACTTATATTCCAAATATGAAGTCTCTAGTTCTTATAGCCGCTGATATCCGCGTGTTCATACAGACAGACAGACAGACGGACATGGCTAAATCGACTCGGCTGTGGATACTGATCAAGAATATATATATACTTTATGTAGTCGGAGGTGCTTTCTTATGCCTGTTACATACTTTTGCACAAAGCCATAATACCCTTTTTATCCATTTTTAACGGGTTCAGGGTATAACAAGTAAGAGTGCTCTAGTCAGGACTGCCCGACTAGGAATACCCTGAACCAGTTCTGACATCCATTCATACTTGCCTAATAGTGTACATACATACAAACACACCACACATTACTGCAAGCTGTGAAAACGGTTTAAGCAGTTATCTTGCTTTCACTGAGCCCCACACAATGGAAAGTAAAATCTTAAATAACTTCGTGTTTATTGTCCGATCTGTTTAAAATTTGTAGGACATAACATTGGCTATAAAATGTGTGACCAAACCAAATTGCAAGGTCATACCTTCAAAAATGAGTTTTTGAATTTTGGGGGATCGGGGGTGGTATCCAAAAAGTGAAAAATTTGTTACATGTGTATGCTATTCGAGATTATACATGCCAAATTAGGGGCCTCAGCTCTTATAACTTGTAAGTTATAGCCCAAAAACGCTAGTCTGAAATCGAAATTTATCGATAACTTTTGAATGGGTCGAGTTATCGATGCATAATCTCGAATAGCATACACATGTAATAAATATTTCACTTTTTGGATACCACCCCCCAATCCCCCCAAAACTTAAAACAACTCATTTTTGAAGGTACGACCCTGCAATTTGTTTTGGTCACACATATTATTGACAATTGTATGTCCCAAAAATTTCAGTGAGATCGGACAATAAACACAGAAGTTATTTGAGATTCAACTTTCCATTGTATGGGGCTCAGCGCAAAATGCAATCTAACTGCTTAAACCGCTTGCACTGCTTGTACTGCTTGTACTGCAGCATGTGTGTGTTTAGATAAGTACGAATGATTGTAAGGACTTGGTTCAGGGTATTTCGTAGTCGGGCACTCCCGACTAGAGCACTCTTACTTGTTTAATCTATTGCATTGAAACTTTGCACAGATACTTCTTATTCAAAGAGACATCACATTGGTTGGAGCCGGCCGGATCGGATCCCTATATCTTATAGCTGCTATACAACTGGCAATGAAATAAATATTCTTAGAACAAAAAAAAAATGTTACGCGACAAAACGATTTTGTACAGCTTATGAAATTTCAGTGGTGCAGTTGGCAGAGTGAAAATTGCCTATTGGTTCGAAAAGAGTATAAAATCTTCGGTACGACGAAGATAATTCTTCCCCACTTGTTTTTCTTTGTATAGGAAACAACAAAAATAGACGCAAAATTATTAGTTGTTTGTTATCTTTCATACACACACATGAACTTTGTTTTATGACTCATTTTGCTTTTAGGTTATTTAAATATATAGGAATATGCAAAACGTACACTTAATATAAATAGTATTGTTACTAGTATATAATGCAGCTCTTAAAATTTTGTAATTTTTACTTAAAATTTGTGTCGCCATTCAAATACATTCAATTAAATTTCTTCAGAAATATTCAATGCTGAGGTAGTTCATTTATTTTTTTTTTCATAATTTTTTTGTTCTTAAAGTATATTTTAGTTAGTACGTATCGTGTGTCTCTATTATTAAAGTTACTTAACTTCTTTTATGGCTGTACTCTTTTTAATGCTTAAGTTTATTTTATTCTTTACTTTTAAAGATAAACATACTATGAAAGTATTAAATTTACAGCTCAGACAATTTTTGCTATAATTTTTTGAGGTAGAATGATTGGAGTGAAACGCCTGACTTAAAAAAACTGAAAATTAAAATCTAAACCTATACAAATAAAAATCGGAGCTAAAAAGAAGAAAGTTTAACAAAGATTTTTTTCGGTTTTTTTTTATATTTAAAATATTTATAAATATTTAGCTCTGTAGTGTAGATACAATGTACAATGAAGATGCATTATGTCGTCTACATTAGTGTAATTATTTATGTAGATTAATGAACCTAACATGTACATGTAGACAAACAAAAAAGTGGAGCTACAAATAGGTACTATAACAAGTAAGAATGATCTAGTCGGGCCCGACTAGGAGATACCCTGAACCAAGTCCTTACAATCGTTCATACTAATCTAAACACACACATGCTGCAAGCAGTACAAGCGGTTTTAGCAGTTAGCTTGTTTTTTCACTGAGCCCCACACAATGAAAAGTTAAATCTTAAATAACTTGTGTTTATTGTCCGATCAAGATTATACATGCCAAATTTGGGGAATCCAGCTTTGATAACTTGTATGTGATAGCCCAAAAACGCTAGTCTGAAATCGAAATTTATCGATAACTTTTGAATGGGTCCGGTTATCGATCAAATGAAACAAACTTGATCTGTCCCGGGACTACGAGAACTTATATTCCAAATATGAAGTCTCTAGTTCTTATAGCCTCTGATATCCGCGTGTTCATACAGACAGACAGACAGACGGACATGGCTAAATCGACTCGGCTGTGGATACTGATCAAGAATATATATATACTTTATGTAGTCGGAGGTGCTTTCTTATGCCTGTTACATACTTTTGCACAAAGCCATAATACCCTTTTTATCCATTTTTAACGGGTTCAGGGTATAACAAGTAAGAGTGCTCTAGTCGGGACTGCCCGACTTGGAGATACCCTGAACCCAGTTCTGACATCCATTCATACTTGCCTAATAGTGTGCATACATACAAACACACCACACATTACTGCAAGCTGTGAAAACGGCTTAAGCAGTTATCTTGCTTTTTCACTGAGCCCCATACAATGGAAAGTAAAATCTTAAATAACTTCTGTGTTTATTGTCCGATCTGTTTAAAATTTGTAGGACATAACATTGGCTATAAAATGTATCCAAACAATGAAATAGTTGTTACATGTGTATGCTATTCGAGATTATACATGCCAAATTTGGGGCAACTAGCTCATATAACTTTGAAGTTATGTCCCAAAAACGCTAGTGTGAAATCGAAATTTTTCGATCACTTTTAACGGTACGAGTTATCGATAAAATGAAATAAACTTGATCTGTCCCGGGATTACGAGAACTTATATTCCAAATATGAAGTCTCTAGCTCTTGTAGTCTCTGATATCCACGTGTTCATACAAACAGACGGACGGCCGGACGGACGGACAGACAGACAGACGGACATGGCTAAATCAACTCGACTGTTGATACTGATCAAGAATATATATACTTAATATGGTCGGAGATGCTTCCTTATGCCTGTTACATACTTTTGCACAAAACCATAATACCCTTTTTACTCAACGACTGCCTCCAGACGTGTTCAAGGATTCCTAGATGAGTTCGAGTGCTGGGCCTCGCGATGGAATATAGAGCCGAATATTGAAAAAACCCAACACGCCACGTTTGCACTCCGGCCTGGTCGCTCACGTCGGCTTTATCTAGATGGTAAGAGAATCGCGCACACTGATAACATCACTTATTTGGGAGTGACCCTGGACAGGCGCCTCACATGGAGCAGCCATATTAAAAAAGCATGTGGAACAGTGAACAAAAAACTGGGGAAATTGGACTGGCTTCTCAGACCAGGGAGTGGTCTTTCCCTAAGAGCCAAAGTACGGTTATTTAAGACCATTATACTGCCAACGTTAAATTGGGGTATCACTTGCTGGGGGACTGCATGTGACACTACCCTAAGAAGAGTTCAAGCTACAATAACAAAGTCTTTGCGCCGCATGACCAATATTCAGTGGCATCATTACGTCAAAAATGAGACTATCCTCAACGACCTTCAAATACCAACGGTGTGTGAGGCCATAAGTAAAAGCTCCAACCGGTATCGCGCTCGTTTGTTAGACCACTCTAACCGCCTGGCTAGACAACTCGCAAGACCGGCGAGACATAGGCGTCTGAAGCGCAAGCACCCGTCGGACCTCTGGATCCTTGGCCGATCGCGGAACGGCCGGCTTCTTTAGAAAATTATAGCAATATTATTATAGCATACCCGTGCTGATAACAGCGTCATCTCCCCACTGAGATGGGTTTTTAAAGTTCAAAGTTATATCGGCCTGGAAATAGGGTAAACACCCTATGTAGCTTGCCAAATAAAAATAAAAAAAAAAAAAAAAAGGGACAGATCAAGTTTATTTCATTTTATCGATAACTCGTACCGTTAAAAGTGATCGAAAAATTTCGATTTCACACTAGCGTTTTTGGGACATAACTTCAAAGTTATATGAGCTAGATGCCCCAAATTTGGCATGTATAATCTCGAATAGCATACACATATAACAACTATTTCATTGTTTGGATACAAGCCCCCAATCCCCCCAAAAGTTCAAAAAACTCATTTTTGAAGGTATGACCTTGCAATTTGGTTTGGTCACACATTTTATAGCCAATGTTATGTCCTAAAAATTTAAGAAAGATCGGACAATAAACACAGAAGTTATTTAAGATTTTACTTTCCATTGTGTGGGGCTCAGTGAAAAAGCAAGATAACTGCTTAAACCGTTTCCACAGCTTGCAGTAATGTGTGGTGTGTTTGTATGTATGCACACTATTAGGCAAGTATGAATGGATGTCAGAACTGGGTTCAGGGTATCTCCTAGTCGGGCAGTCCCGACTAGAGCACTTTTACTTGTTTTTTTTTAAATTTTAATGGCAAAATGACTATCTTTGCGATCTTCATTCAATAAATTACCGTGCATTTCGGCACGGAATATAGATAAGAAAATGGAAATTATTATTGGTACCAGCAGAATCTTACTCAAAATGGCTAGTTTCCATCTTAGGCAAATGTAAATTTTAAAATTCGAATTTTACTGAATTATACATCAAATATTGATTATATGCTACATCTAAATCTGTGCTTATTTCTTAAATATATATTGTTTAGAATTCAGGTTCACCAGTCACCAGCGTCGCAAAATTGTTCAGCCCTGAATCCAAGTAGTTCACATGCGAGCCAGCAGTTCGATATGCTCATGTAAGTAAACTGTTTTAGGTTGGCTTACAAATAATTTATTTTCTCTTTAACTAATCCTTTTAAAATATTCAAACTTATCTTAAAAAGTGCATAAAATATCTTCAATTTTGTATAACGTGCATTATGGCGCGCCTTCTGTAAGATGAGATTGCGTGCAAATTCAAGACTGTATTTTGTATGGGGATTTTTACGTGGTTAGTGCATATTTTTGCAAATATCTCGAAAAGTAATCCAAGGATTTAGACCAAATTCACATCAATTTGTAGATGAAAAAAAAATTCTTTAATCGTTTAGTGGCACGCGTATTGTAAATTGAGATATTGTAAGAATTAAATAAGTCAAATTTTTCAAAACCATAATTTTAATGCATTTAAAGCTCAAATTTGAAAGCTGAAGCATTCAAATAGAAGATAATTTAATTTTTAACAATTTGTTTGTTCGATTTCGTCCTTTTGAACGCAAAATATTTGAAAGCAAGTGGGAAAGGATTATCTTCGGCGTGTTGAAGATTCTATACTCTTTTCGAACCTTTAGGCAATTTTCACTCTGCCAACAGCACCCCTGAAATTTCAAAAGTAGTAAAAAATCGATTTATCGCGTGGCATTTATTTTTTTGCTTTTAGGATTGGTATCATATGAATTTAAATTTTGCATTTAAATTATTGAATTCAAGCTATTTGATATATATTTAATACAAATTATTAGAAAATAAATAAAAATCAATAAGTCGCGGCTGGGATTTGAACCGTGGTCTCCCGTTTGCCAGCGCAGCACTCTAATACCTACGCCACCAAGCAGTTTTGAAATGAGCTGACAAACTCGATTGTACTGATCGGTTTTTTCGCGTTGTATAGTTATTGTCCTAAGATAGCATATGAATTTGATTACTCTACTCTACTCTACTCTTGTCGAAGAAAATAGTATATTAAGTTTGTGCTGAAGTTTGTAACGCATAGAAGGAAGCGTCTGAGACCCCCAATAGTTACTGCCAGTATGCTTAGAAAAACAAAACAAATTGATCTAGCCATGTCCGTCTGTCTGTATGCATGCAAACTAGTCCCTCAGTTTTTGAGCTATCGCGATGCAACTTTGCACAGACACTTATTATTCAAGGGGACAGCACATTGGTCGGAGCCGGCCGGATCGGACTACTATATCTTATAGCTGCCATTCAACTGGAAGTCGGTTTTGGTCATAAATCCCATGTTTTCGAAGCTATCACGATAAAACTTTCAACAGATAGTTATTATTCAAAGAAACAGCACATTGGTCGGAGCCGGCTAGATCGGACCACTATATCTTATAGCTGCCATACAACTGGAAGTCGGTTTTGGTCATAAGTCCCATGTTTTCAAAGCTATCGCGATAAAACTTTGTACAGATACTTATTATTCAAAGAAACAGCACATTGGCACAACTGTAATCAAATTCATTTGCTACCAATGCCTTAGAACAAAAACAATGCCACGCGAAAAAACAAACAAACAAACAGTATAATCGAGTTTGTCAGCGATTTTTAAGACTGCTTGGTGTAAGCAGTAAAAAGCAAAACAAGTAAGCTTTTGACAGTCTGCTCTTCAAGCGATTTTGTCATCGATCATCAAAACTGCTTGTGGCGTAAGGGATAAAGAGGCGCCCTGTCAAACGAAGGTACAGGTTCAATTCCTAGCGACCAATAATTATTTTAATTTTTTCTTATTCTTCCTTTCAAATATAAAACAACTGTAGTCAAATTCATTTGCTACCAATATCTTAGACCAAAAACTGTACAACGCGAGAAAAAAACGATCAGATAATTGAGTTTGTCAGCGCATTTCAAAACTGCTTGGTGGCGTAAGTATTAGAGTGATGCACTGACAAACGGGGAGACACGGTTCAAATCCCAGCCGCGACATATTGCTTTTTATTTTTTTTATAATTATTTTTATCAAATATTTATCAAATAGCTTGAGTTCAATAATTTAAAAGAAAAATGTAAATTCGTATGATACCAGTTCTTAGAGCAAAAAAATAAATGCCACGCGATAAAACGATTTTTTACTACGATTGAAATTTCAGTGGTGCAGTTGGCAGAGTGAAAATTGCCTAAAGTTTCGAAAAGAGTATAAGATCTTCGGCACGCCGAAGACAATCCTTTCCCATTTGTTTGATATTTGAAAAGAAGAATAAGAAACAAGTGAGAACGTTGCAGTCGGGCGGAGCCGACTGCGTAATACTCTGATACAATTTTAAGAACAGCTGAAAGGAAGTGAACAGAACATTTTTGCTGGTGTATTTGTGACCATAAATCGGCCTTCCAAGTTTTTGGGGACGGGATGGATGGTGGGAGGGATGGGGCGAGGCCCCAACATTTTTTTACTGATCGTAAGAGGGGGTGACCAGAAGCATATCGATATCGATATACATGAATGCACAATTCCTTAACACGCGTATATTTCCCCCCGCAATTTTGAAGCTAGAGTCCCCAAATTTGGAATTTAGACTAGGGCTGACCAGCCCAAAATATTGCATCCTGGATTTTCCGACCACGCCCACTAGAACATGTATGTTGTCAATTGTACCAATTGCAATCACTACTGTTTGGTCGTGACTACCGCCTTGGTCTGACGCGACGCCCATCTAAAACGTCTTCGGATATATGGGAATCGGCACCCGGTTGTATAGCGCAACGCCACGCCGAAAAACAGCTCTACCCGCCTTTGGGTGTTAAACCACAGCCACCACGATACTCCCCGAAGCGCCGCAACTAAAACCAGGACGGAACATACGTTCCATGGGCTCTTGATTACCCGTGGTACCATAATAAAGCCTCTGGTCAGGCCTCGTACCATAATAGATACTCCCAATTCAAACTCCAAAACAGTTTCGGGTTGGTGACCCCAGAATTTAAGGATATTGCTGTATGGAATAGAATGTGAATTGATGTAAACATCAACTCACAGTTGGCACAGTTCATGGGCATGGTTTCCTCACTGTTGGGAGCGAGGCCTATTCCTTCCCCATCCGTCAAACGACGGCATTAACTAATGATCGAAATCAACCGCTAGGTGGCCATCTAATATCCCCCACCATCACAAAGGATTTAGCGCAAGCGAGCAGGAAGCTGGGACCGCTCCTAGAGCTCGCAAACGCCTGTGGTACCAGATCAATTCTCTGGTCAGAACTCGTACACAAAAGGTACT
Source organism: Drosophila flavopinicola (assembly GCA_035042425.1). NCBI lineage: Eukaryota > Metazoa > Arthropoda > Insecta > Diptera > Drosophilidae > Drosophila > Drosophila flavopinicola. Next base: position 230,286 of record JAWNLL010000080.1, on the reverse strand, counting down.
TCCAGTTTTGAATTATTCCAAGCGCACTTAGATCACGAAGATCCTCATACAAGGGGCACTCACAGAGAACATGTTCCCATGTTTCTGCAATCGAGCCACAAAGGCATACTGGACTTGGTCGTATACTTCTCAAATGCAAAAATGCATTCAAAGAGCCATGACCAGTCACCAGGTATCCAAGATCCAGGTTAAACCCAAAATCTGGTCGATTGACGGCAAACGTGACATCACGAATGATCCGATAAGTCACCCTCCCATTTGCACTCGCATCCCATCTGACCTGCCAGTCAGAACGGACACACTCATTCAGCAATCTCTTGCATTCACTAATCCCTAAGTTCTCCACATCTCTATCAGCTAACCACTCATTCTGCAGCAATGGCAACCGCCTCCTGATCCTGAGCCCGACGCCTGACCTCCATGTCAAGAGGGGCTACTTCCAACAGGACCTGCAATGCCTCCGTAGAGACAGTGCGGCACACACGCAAGCAACCTATCATAATCACTCTCTGGCAAGCCAGCACTTTCTTTCTACCTACAACAGTCGTTACTACTTTACCCAACACATCCTCTCACCGACTCTTATGCCGAGGTATTTCACCTCTGTCGCATACGTCAGGCTGACGCCATTAAGTCGCACAGTTGGAGGCCGACTCACTGATAATCTGCTCTTGAGCAGCATTGACACGGTCTTGTCCATTGCCAGACTAACGCCAACCCCAACACCCCATTCATACACAAGACGCAAGCGCGTTGCCGCACTTGCCTCCAGCTCAGCACGCGATTGCCCCTCGAGCTGCCACAACAAGGAATCCATCATTAGGTTCCAAATAAATGGACCACAAATGGAACCCTGCGGACAGCCACGAACCACATCCACACTTACCCTGCCATTCCGCCCTATAGCACACGCTCGTCTGCCACAGAAATAACTCTTTCAGAGAGCCAGTTTCTGGCACTCACGCAATTTCTCCAATACACTCACCCAACTCAGGTAGTCAGAACAATCAGATTATGCTCATTCTCATTAAAATAACATTAAATGTTGGGGGTCAGACCTGCAGTTTTTGGATGGTAGATGGGCTCTTGGTGCAATTCATCAACCTGCTTACAACCAGGGCCCTGAATACACGTGGGCACGCCACATGAAGTTGTCTTCCTCCCTATCTGGGTGGTAACTGTGAGCATGCTGCTACGATCTTTAGAGAGGGAGAGACTACGTAGTTGGCCTACGCGGACGTAGTAACGCAATTGAAATTTATGCAAAGCGGCTTTTTACTTTCACCTCTGATCGCTAAGTCGCACATGAGGCTAACTAACTGAGTGTCGTTGGTCGATGAACTACACAGTTCAGTACAAATATAGTATAGGTGACCGGACACCGAAACATTGAAGGTAATTCAAAATTAGATGTACTAAATGGACAAGGTACCAAGAAATAGTTCCTCGTCGAGAAGAATAATAAGTGTGCTTGTGAACAAACAGCAGCGCACTGGATATCCATACGCACATATGCGATTTCATTACTCACTTGGCCGACATCCTACATAAAACGCAATAATACCATTTTTATACTCTTTTCGAAGAAAATAGTATATTAAGTTTGTGCTGAAGTTTGTAACGCATAGAAGGAAGCGTCGGAGACCCCCAAGAGCTACTGCCAGTATGCTTAGAAAAACAAAACAAATTGATCTACCCATGTCCTTCTGTCTGTCTGTCTGTATGTATGCAAACTAGTCCCTCATTTTTATACCCTGAACCCATTAAAAATGGGTAAAAAGGGTATAATGAAGTTGTGCAAAAGTATGTAACAGGCATAAGGAAGCATCTCCGACCATATAAAGTATATATATTATTGATCAGTATCAACAGCCGAGTCGATCTAGCCATGTCCGTCTGTCTGTCTGTATGAACACACAGATATCAGAGACTACAAGAGCTAGAGACTTCATATTTGAAACATAAGTTCTCCTAATCCCGGGACAGATCAAGTTTATTTCCTTTTATCGATAACTCATACCGTTTGGAAGTTATCGATAAATTTCGATTTCAGACTAACGTTTTTGGGACATAACTTCAAAGTTATAAGAGCTAGAGGCCCCAAATTTGGCATGTATAATCTCGAATAGCATACACATGTAACAAATATTTCACTTTTTGGATACCACCCCCAAACCCCAAAAGTTCAGAAAACGCATTTTTGAAGTTATGACCTTGCAATCTGGTTTGGTCACACATATTGTTTGCCCCAAAAATTTTAATAAGATCGGACAATAAACACAGAAGTTATTTAAGATTTAACTTTCCATTGTGTGAGGCTCAGCGATAAAGCAAGCAAACTGCTTAAACCGCTTGTACTTGCAGCATGTGTGTGTTTATATTAGTATGAATGATTGTAAGGACTGGGTTCAGGGTATCTCGTAGTCGGGCACTCCCGACTAGAGCACTCTTACTTGTTTGAGCTATCGCGATGCAACTTTGCACAGACACTTATTATTCAAGGGGACAGCACATTGGTCGGAGCCGGCCGGATCGGACCACTATATCTTATAGCTGCCATACAACTTGAAGTCGGTTTTGGTCATAAATCCCATGTTTTCAAAGCTATCGCGATAAAACTTTGTACAAATACTTATTATTCAAAGGAACAGCACATTGGTCGGTGCCGGCCGTATCAGACCACTATATCTTATAGCTGTCGTACAACTCTAAGTTGGTTTTGGCCATAAATCCGATGTTTTCAAAGCAATTGCTTTAAATTTCCTTGTACACTTGAACATCCTTATAACTCATCAATGGGTGAAATTGCAAAACGATTGAGTCATAAATAGCGAAGATATGCGTCATTAAATATTTTGCAAAAACAGGTACATATGAGCAAACAAAGTCAATCGCAAGTAAGCATTTGACAGTCTGCTCTTCAAGGGATTTTGTCATCGATTATCAAAGCGGCTTGTGGCGTAAGGGGTTTAGTGACGCCCTAGCAAACGAAAGGTCCCAAGTTCGAGTGTCAGCGGCGACTGGTAATTTATTTTCATTTTATTCTAATTCTTCCTTTCAAATATAAAACAACTGTAATCAAATTAATTTGCTTCCAATGTCTTAGAACAAAAACAATGCCACGCCACGTGACTTGACCGTTGGGTAAGCTTAACAGTAATCTACCTTTTACTTTTGGCGACTTTAACTGTGGGGAATAAGGATTTTCGGGATTGTTGGGGAAATATAGGCTTCCATGATTCGTCGGGACGGGGTGGCTGGGGACGTTTCAGATCGCAATCTTTCGGGCAGGTCTGCACCTATCTAAATTCCAAATTTGTGGACTCTAGCTTCAAAATTGCGGGAAATATACACGTGCTATCGAATTGTGGTTTCATGTATATCGATTTTCGCGATTACGGGGCGGGAGCGGGAGTGGGCGATTTTTTTACTGTAATCTGTGGAGTACGTCACCAGAAATATACATTTCAAATATGGGGACTTTAACTCTAAAACTGCGGGTAATATAAGCATTTCCAATTATATTTGGATGGGGGGCTGGTGGGTGTGTTTAGAAAACCGAAGATCCAATTTTTGGGTAAGTCACCGGCAGCATACTTATTCAATTCGATAACTTATCTCCAAATTTGTATGAAATATTCACGTTTGATTGATTTGAGGTGTATAGACATATCGATTTGCTAGCCTCACAATGGGCGTGGCACAAAACTGTATCCAACTTGATCCGAAGCTGATAGCTACAAGCATAACAGTTCAAGTTTCAAGTCACAATCTGCAATAGGTTCGGAAATACGTGCGTTCATACATTGGACATTGCACAAACTCAATATACTATGAATACCTTACGTATCAAAGTATAAGAAGTAGGGTCGGTAGAATCAAAAAATTATTTTGACTTTGGTTATTATATATAAATCTATTTATTTGTTAAAAATTTGAATTCAGCTAATGAGCACAACTGAAGCATACGACTTATTTAAAATTCTTAACGTAGGTAATGTTATGAATCTTCTAGAGGAATAAATTATGCACAAGAAAAGTCAAAATTCTTTGATACTTCTTTCGAAGAAAATAGTACTATATTCACGTTGTGGTGAAGTCTGTAATGCATTAAAGAAAGCGTCCGAAGCGTCCCCCAAAAGTTAGCTACAGTGTGATTAGAATGACAAAACAAATTGATCTAGCCATGTCGGTCTGTCTTACTTATTATTCAAAGAGATAGCACATTGGTAGGAGCCGGCCGGTTTGGACAACTATATATTATAGCTGCCCTACAACTGGAAGTCAATTTTGGCCATAAATCCGATCTTTTCAAAGCTATCGCCTTAAATTTTCTCGTACACTTGAAATAATAACTCATCTTGAGCCCTCCTTATAAAGCATCAATGTTTAAAATTGCAAAAGAATAGAGTCATAAAAAGCTAAGGTATGCTTGATTTGCTAAACTTGCTCATATTCATACATACACATGATCACAAATGTTCCGATCTCGTTTCCACTTTCTGTAGTGTGAAGAGTACAGCTATACAAACACGCAAATGTGTGTTTTGCGAACAGTAATTTATATCTGCATGTACTATTTGCTGTGGACGTATTAGAAACTTTTGAAATTGGGTATATATGTAGGTTTACAATATATGTTTCGGTATACCAAATGTAGTAAGTTAGCTGAACTTTTAAAATAGGCAATTGGGTACAAACGGTATAGTGAAATTTTGCAAATGTATGTAACATATAAAGTATATATATTCTTGATCAGTATCAACTGTCGAGTTGGTCTAGCCAAGTCCGTCTATCTCTGTAAGCCCGCGTATTTCAAAGACTTTGCAATTTTTAAGTTTTGAGTAATAAAAATGTATGGGGGATAGAATTTAGCAAAATGTCATAGCATATTAACATTTTTATAGCTAAAACAAATTATTTATTAAATATTAAAAAAAAAAATTATTAAAACGTTTGAGCTAACTGTAATGTAATAATAATTTAAAGCCATGTCCCTCCGCTTTTTAATATGTGCTCAACTCTTGTGCGGAATATCCGCCACTAAATTGAAATGTAAATTGCGTTATTATTGGCAACAGCAGAATGTTAAAATGGCTAGTTGAGATCAGGCGTTGCCATCTAAAGCAAATGTAAATATTAAAATGCGACTATCTCAAGAATGAATCCTTCTTTTTCAAAATTGTAATGGCAAAATGACTATTTTTGCTATGTTCATTTAATAAATTACCGTGCAATTCGGCACGGAATATAGATAAGAGAACGAAAATTATTATTGGTACCAGCAGAATCTTACTCAAAATGACTAGTTTCCATCTTAAGCAAATGTAAATTTTTAAATTCGAATTTTACTGAATTATACGTAAAATAGTATATAAATACTACTTCTAAATCTGTGCTTATTTCTTATATATATATTGTATAGAATTCATGTTCACCAGTCGCCAGCGTCGCAAAATTGTCCAGCCCTGAATCCAAGTAGTTCCCATGCGAGCTAGCAGTGCGATATGCTCATGTAAGTCAACTGTCTTAGGTTGGCTTACAAATAATTGATTCCCTCTTTAACTGATCCTTTTAAATTGTTCAAACTTATCTTAAAAAGTGCATAAGATATCTTCAATTTTGTATAGCGTGCATTATGGCGCGCCTTCTGTAAGATGAGATTGCGTGCAAATTCAAGACTGTATTTTGTATGGGGCGTTTTACGTGGTTGGTGCGTATTTTTGTAAATATCTCACATCAATTTGTTGATGAAAACATATTCTTTAATCGTTTAAACAAGATTTAGTGGCACGAGTTCTGTAAATTGAGATATTGTAAGAATTGAATAAGCCCAATTTTTCAAAACCATAATTTTAATGCATTTAAATCTGAAATTTTAAAGCTGAAGCATTCAAATGGAAGATAATTTAATTTTTAACAATTTTCTTGTTCGATTTCGACCTTTTGATCGCAAAATATTTGAAAAACAAAATCTTTGTTCCGAAACCGATACAATGGATCGATATTCGACGCTAAGTGGTCGTTGGTAACTTGACGCACATCATTCAAAACTAAATTTAAAATTTTTCGATACCCTAGGCACTACAAATCACCGCTCTGACGTATTTATTCCATGTTTGTACGTGAATCATTTATTGAGTAAATTCCTTTTCGACCTTTGTTTTCACATGTTCACAAGCATTTAAGTTTTATTTTACACTTTTAGCTGGGTTAATTAGCTTCATGTTAGGATTTTAAGTTTTGTTGTTTGATTGTTTCGTAGTTTTTAATGTAATGTATTTGTATTTTATTGAATTGATGTTTTCACATTTCGCGCTAACATTTAACATCAAATTACACAGACATTAAAATTGTTTAGACAAAATATACAATTAAGTATAATTATTTAGTTGTCATATAACCAGACCCTTGAGATAATGCTTCTTATACACTTTTTAATTTGTAGGTATGCCATGTATGTAAGTACATAGTATGTACGCACGTTTTTCAATAAAATGAGTAATTTCTTGTGAATGTACATACATAGGCTAATACTTAATTACCTGTGAATCTAAACTATGACACAACTGACACAAAGGTGAAAGGTTCTTATGGAATTAACTTTTTGTTTTACTTTTATTTCATTTTTTTTCTTCCATGATTTATTTGGATATTTTTATACCCTGAACCCATTAAAAATGGGTTAAAAGGGTATTATGGTTTTGTGCAAAAGTAAGTAACAGGCATAAGGAAGCATCTCTGACCATATAAAGTATATATATTCTTTATCAGTATCAACAGCCAAGTCAATTTAGCCATGTCCGTCTGTCTGTCTGTCCGTCCGTCCGTCCGTCTGTATGAACACGCGGATATCAGAGACTACAAGAGCTAGACACTTCATATTTGGAATATAAGTTCTCGTAGGCCCGGGACAGATCAAGTTTATTAAATTTTATCGATAACTCATCCCGTTCAAAAGTTATCGATAAATTTCGATAAATTGGCATGTATGATCTCGATGGCATACCCATTTAACAAATATTTCACTTTTTGAATACCACCCCCCAATCCCCCCATAAGTCGGTTTTGGTCATAAATCCCATATTTTCAAAGCTATCGCGATAAAACTTTGTACAAATACTTATTATTCAAAGGAACAGCACATTGGTCGGTACCGGCCGTATCAGACTACTATATCTTATAGCTGTCGTACAACTCTAAGTTGGTTTTGGCCATAAATCCGATGTTTTCAAAGCAATTGCTTTAAATTTCCTTGTACACTTGAACATCCTTATAACTCATCAATGGGTGAAATTGCAAAACGATTGAGTCATAAATAGCGAAGATATGCGTCATTAAATATTTTGCAAAAACAGGTACATATGAGCAAACAAAGTCAATCGCAAGTAAGCATTTGACAGTCTGCTCTTCAAGGGATTTTGTCATCGATTATCAAAGCGGCTTGTGGCGTAAGGGGTTTAGTGACGCCCTAGCAAACGAAAGGTCCCAAGTTCGAATGCCAGCGGCGACTGGTAATTTATTTTCATTTTATTCTAATTCTTCCTTTCAAATATAAAACAACTGTAATCAAATTAATTTGCTTCCAATGTCTTAGAACAAAAACAATGCCACGCCACGTGACTTGACCGTTGGGTAAGCTTAACAGTAATCTACCTTTTACTTTTGGCGACTTTAACTGTGGGGAATAAGGATTTTCGGGATTGTTGGGGAAATATAGGCTTCCATGATTCGTCGGGACGGGGTGGCTGGGGACGTTTCAGATCGCAATCTTTCGGGCAGGTCTGCACCTATCTAAATTCCAAATTTGTGGACTCTAGCTTCAAAATTGCGGGAAATATACACGTGCTATCGAATTGTGGTTTCATGTATATCGATTTTCGCGATTACGGGGCGGGAGCGGGAGTGGGCGATTTTTTTACTGTAATCTGTGGAGTACGTCACCAGAAATATACATTTCAAATATGGGGACTTTAACTCTAAAACTGCGGGTAATATAAGCATTTCCAATTATATTTGGATGGGGGGCTGGTGGGTGTGTTTAGAAAACCGAAGATCCAATTTTTGGGTAAGTCACCGGCAGCATACTTATTCAATTCGATAACTTATCTCCAAATTTGTATGAAATATTCACGTTTGATTGATTTGAGGTGTATAGACATATCGATTTGCTAGCCTCACAATGGGCGTGGCACAAAACTGTATCCAACTTGATCCGAAGCTGATAGCTACAAGCATAACAGTTCAAGTTTCAAGTCACAATCTGCAATAGGTTCGGAAATACGTGCGTTCATACATTGGACATTGCACAAACTCAATATACTATGAATACCTTACGTATCAAAGTATAAGAAGTAGGGTCGGTAGAATCAAAAAATTATTTTGACTTTGGTTATTATATATAAATCTATTTATTTGTTAAAAATTTGAATTCAGCTAATGAGCACAACTGAAGCATACGACTTATTTAAAATTCTTAACGTAGGTAATGTTATGAATCTTCTAGAGGAATAAATTATGCACAAGAAAAGTCAAAATTCTTTGATACTTCTTTCGAAGAAAATAGTACTATATTCACGTTGTGGTGAAGTCTGTAATGCATTAAAGAAAGCGTCCGAAGCGTCCCCCAAAAGTTAGCTACAGTGTGATTAGAATGACAAAACAAATTGATCTAGCCATGTCGGTCTGTCTTACTTATTATTCAAAGAGATAGCACATTGGTAGGAGCCGGCCGGTTTGGACAACTATATATTATAGCTGCCCTACAACTGGAAGTCAATTTTGGCCATAAATCCGATCTTTTCAAAGCTATCGCCTTAAATTTTCTCGTACACTTGAAATTATAACTCATCTTGAGCCCTCCTTATAAAGCATCAATGTTTAAAATTGCAAAAGAATAGAGTCATAAAAAGCTAAGGTATGCTTGATTTGCTAAACTTGCTCATATTCATACATACACATGATCACAAATGTTCCGATCTCGTTTCCACTTTCTGTAGTGTGAAGAGTACAGCTATACAAACACGTAAATGTGTGTTTTGCGAACAGTAATTTATATCTGCATGTACTATTTGCTGTGGACGTATTAGAAACTTTTGAAATTGGGTATATATGTAGTTTTACAATATATGTTTCGGTATACCAAATGTAGTAAGTTAGCTGAACTTTTAAAATAGGCAATTGGGTACAAACGGTATAGTGAAATTTTGCAAATGTATGTAACATATAAAGTATATATATTCTTGATCAGTATCAACTGTCGAGTTGGTCTAGCCAAGTCCGTCTATCTCTGTAAGCCCGCGTATTTCAAAGACTTTGCAATTTTTAAGTTTTGAGTAATAAAAATGTATGGGGGATAGAATTTAGCAAAATGTCATAGCATATTAACATTTTTATAGCTAAAACAAATTATTTATTAAATATTAAAAAAAAAAATTATTAAAATGTTTGAGCTAACTGTAATGTAATAATAATTTAAAGCCATGTCCCTCCGCTTTTTAATATGTGCTCAACTCTTGTGCGGAATATCCGCCACTAAATTGAAATGTAAATTGCGTTATTATTGGCAACAGCAGAATGTTAAAATGGCTAGTTGAGATCAGGCGTTGCCATCTAAAGCAAATGTAAATATTAAAATGCGACTATCTCAAGAATGAATCCTTCTTTTTCAAAATTGTAATGGCAAAATGACTATTTTTGCTATGTTCATTTAATAAATTACCGTGCAATTCGGCACGGAATATAGATAAGAGAACGAAAATTATTATTGGTACCAGCAGAATCTTACTCAAAATGACTAGTTTCCATCTTAAGCAAATGTAAATTTTTAAATTCGAATTTTACTGAATTATACGTAAAATAGTATATAAATACTACTTCTAAATCTGTGCTTATTTCTTATATATATATTGTATAGAATTCATGTTCACCAGTCGCCAGCGTCGCAAAATTGTCCAGCCCTGAATCCAAGTAGTTCCCATGCGAGCTAGCAGTGCGATATGCTCATGTAAGTCAACTGTCTTAGGTTGGCTTACAAATAATTGATTCCCTCTTTAACTGATCCTTTTAAATTGTTCAAACTTATCTTAAAAAGTGCATAAGATATCTTCAATTTTGTATAGCGTGCATTATGGCGCGCCTTCTGTAAGATGAGATTGCGTGCAAATTCAAGACTGTATTTTGTATGGGGCGTTTTACGTGGTTGGTGCGTATTTTTGTAAATATCTCACATCAATTTGTTGATGAAAACATATTCTTTAATCGTTTAAACAAGATTTAGTGGCACGAGTTCTGTAAATTGAGATATTGTAAGAATTGAATAAGCCCAATTTTTCAAAACCATAATTTTAATGCATTTAAATCTGAAATTTTAAAGCTGAAGCATTCAAATGGAAGATAATTTAATTTTTAACAATTTTCTTGTTCGATTTCGACCTTTTGATCGCAAAATATTTGAAAAACAAAATCTTTGTTCCGAAACCGATACAATGGATCGATATTCGACGCTAAGTGGTCGTCGGTAACTTGACGCACATCATTCAAAACTAAATTTAAAATTTTTCGATACCCTAGGCACTACAAATCACCGCTCTGACGTATTTATTCCATGTTTGTACGTGAATCATTTATTGAGTAAATTCCTTTTCGACCTTTGTTTTCACATGTTCACAAGCATTTAAGTTTTATTTTACACTTTTAGCTGGGTTAATTAGCTTCATGTTAGGATTTTAAGTTTTGTTGTTTGATTGTTTCGTAGTTTTTAATGTAATGTATTTGTATTTTATTGAATTGATGTTTTCACATTTCGCGCTAACATTTAACATCAAATTACACAGACATTAAAATTGTTTAGACAAAATATACAATTAAGTATAATTATTTAGTTGTCATATAACCAGACCCTTGAGATAATGCTTCTTATACACTTTTTAATTTGTAGGTATGCCATGTATGTAAGTACATAGTATGTACGCACGTTTTTCAATAAAATGAGTAATTTCTTGTGAATGTACATACATAGGCTAATACTTAATTACCTGTGAATCTAAACTATGACACAACTGACACAAAGGTGAAAGGTTCTTATGGAATTAACTTTTTGTTTTACTTTTATTTCATTTTTTTTCTTCCATGATTTATTTGGATATTTTTATACCCTGAACCCATTAAAAATGGGTTAAAAGGGTATTATGGTTTTGTGCAAAAGTAAGTAACAGGCATAAGGAAGCATCTCTGACCATATAAAGTATATATATTCTTTATCAGTATCAACAGCCAAGTCAATTTAGCCATGTCCGTCTGTCTGTCTGTCCGTCCGTCCGTCCGTCCGTCTGTATGAACACGCGGATATCAGAGACTACAAGAGCTAGACACTTCATATTTGGAATATAAGTTCTCGTAGGCCCGGGACAGATCAAGTTTATTAAATTTTATCGATAACTCATCCCGTTCAAAAGTTATCGATAAATTTCGATAAATTGGCATGTATGATCTCGATGGCATACCCATTTAACAAATATTTCACTTTTTGAATACCACCCCCCAATCCCCCCATAAGTCGGTTTTGGTCATAAATCCCATGTTTGCAAAGCTATCGCGATAAAACTTTGTACAAATACTTATTATTCAAAGGAACAGCACATTGGTCGGTACCGGCCGTATCAGACTACTATATCTTATAGCTGTCGTACAACTCTAAGTTGGTTTTGGCCATAAATCCGATGTTTTCAAAGCAATTGCTTTAAATTTCCTTGTACACTTGAACATCCTTATAACTCATCAATGGGTGAAATTGCAAAACGATTGAGTCATAAATAGCGAAGATATGCGTCATTAAATATTTTGCAAAAACAGGTACATATGAGCAAACAAAGTCAATCGCAAGTAAGCATTTGACAGTCTGCTCTTCAAGGGATTTTGTCATCGATTATCAAAGCGGCTTGTGGCGTAAGGGGTTTAGTGACGCCCTAGCAAACGAAAGGTCCCAAGTTCGAATGCCAGCGGCGACTGGTAATTTATTTTCATTTTATTCTAATTCTTCCTTTCAAATATAAAACAACTGTAATCAAATTAATTTGCTTCCAATGTCTTAGAACAAAAACAATGCCACGCCACGTGACTTGACCGTTGGGTAAGCTTAACAGTAATCTACCTTTTACTTTTGGCGACTTTAACTGTGGGGAATAAGGATTTTCGGGATTGTTGGGGAAATATAGGCTTCCATGATTCGTCGGGACGGGGTGGCTGGGGACGTTTCAGATCGCAATCTTTCGGGCAGGTCTGCACCTATCTAAATTCCAAATTTGTGGACTCTAGCTTCAAAATTGCGGGAAATATACACGTGCTATCGAATTGTGGTTTCATGTATATCGATTTTCGCGATTACGGGGCGGGAGCGGGAGTGGGCGATTTTTTTACTGTAATCTGTGGAGTACGTCACCAGAAATATACATTTCAAATATGGGGACTTTAACTCTAAAACTGCGGGTAATATAAGCATTTCCAATTATATTTGGATGGGGGGCTGGTGGGTGTGTTTAGAAAACCGAAGATCCAATTTTTGGGTAAGTCACCGGCAGCATACTTATTCAATTCGATAACTTATCTCCAAATTTGTATGAAATATTCACGTTTGATTGATTTGAGGTGTATAGACATATCGATTTGCTAGCCTCACAATGGGCGTGGCACAAAACTGTATCCAACTTGATCCGAAGCTGATAGCTACAAGCATAACAGTTCAAGTTTCAAGTCACAATCTGCAATAGGTTCGGAAATACGTGCGTTCATACATTGGACATTGCACAAACTCAATATACTATGAATACCTTACGTATCAAAGTATAAGAAGTAGGGTCGGTAGAATCAAAAAATTATTTTGACTTTGGTTATTATATATAAATCTATTTATTTGTTAAAAATTTGAATTCAGCTAATGAGCACAACTGAAGCATACGACTTATTTAAAATTCTTAACGTAGGTAATGTTATGAATCTTCTAGAGGAATAAATTATGCACAAGAAAAGTCAAAATTCTTTGATACTTCTTTCGAAGAAAATAGTACTATATTCACGTTGTGGTGAAGTCTGTAATGCATTAAAGAAAGCGTCCGAAGCGTCCCCCAAAAGTTAGCTACAGTGTGATTAGAATGACAAAACAAATTGATCTAGCCATGTCGGTCTGTCTTACTTATTATTCAAAGAGATAGCACATTGGTAGGAGCCGGCCGGTTTGGACAACTATATATTATAGCTGCCCTACAACTGGAAGTCAATTTTGGCCATAAATCCGATCTTTTCAAAGCTATCGCCTTAAATTTTCTCGTACACTTGAAATTATAACTCATCTTGAGCCCTCCTTATAAAGCATCAATGTTTAAAATTGCAAAAGAATAGAGTCATAAAAAGCTAAGGTATGCTTGATTTGCTAAACTTGCTCATATTCATACATACACATGATCACAAATGTTCCGATCTCGTTTCCACTTTCTGTAGTGTGAAGAGTACAGCTATACAAACACGCAAATGTGTGTTTTGCGAACAGTAATTTATATCTGCATGTACTATTTGCTGTGGACGTATTAGAAACTTTTGAAATTGGGTATATATGTAGGTTTACAATATATGTTTCGGTATACCAAATGTAGTAAGTTAGCTGAACTTTTAAAATAGGCAATTGGGTACAAACGGTATAGTGAAATTTTGCAAATGTATGTAACATATAAAGTATATATATTCTTGATCAGTATCAACTGTCGAGTTGGTCTAGCCAAGTCCGTCTATCTCTGTAAGCCCGCGTATTTCAAAGACTTTGCAATTTTTAAGTTTTGAGTAATAAAAATGTATGGGGGATAGAATTTAGCAAAATGTCATAGCATATTAACATTTTTATAGCTAAAACAAATTATTTATTAAATATTAAAAAAAAAAATTATTAAAAAGTTTGAGCTAACTGTAATGTAATAATAATTTAAAGCCATGTCCCTCCGCTTTTTAATATGTGCTCAACTCTTGTGCGGAATATCCGCCACTAAATTGAAATGTAAATTGCGTTATTATTGGCAACAGCAGAATGTTAAAATGGCTAGTTGAGATCAGGCGTTGCCATCTAAAGCAAATGTAAATATTAAAATGCGACTATCTCAAGAATGAATCCTTCTTTTTCAAAATTGTAATGGCAAAATGACTATTTTTGCTATGTTCATTTAATAAATTACCGTGCAATTCGGCACGGAATATAGATAAGAGAACGAAAATTATTATTGGTACCAGCAGAATCTTACTCAAAATGACTAGTTTCCATCTTAAGCAAATGTAAATTTTTAAATTCGAATTTTACTGAATTATACGTAAAATAGTATATAAATACTACTTCTAAATCTGTGCTTATTTCTTATATATATATTGTATAGAATTCATGTTCACCAGTCGCCAGCGTCGCAAAATTGTCCAGCCCTGAATCCAAGTAGTTCCCATGCGAGCTAGCAGTGCGATATGCTCATGTAAGTCAACTGTCTTAGGTTGGCTTACAAATAATTGATTCCCTCTTTAACTGATCCTTTTAAATTGTTCAAACTTATCTTAAAAAGTGCATAAGATATCTTCAATTTTGTATAGCGTGCATTATGGCGCGCCTTCTGTAAGATGAGATTGCGTGCAAATTCAAGACTGTATTTTGTATGGGGCGTTTTACGTGGTTGGTGCGTATTTTTGTAAATATCTCACATCAATTTGTTGATGAAAACATATTCTTTAATCGTTTAAACAAGATTTAGTGGCACGAGTTCTGTAAATTGAGATATTGTAAGAATTGAATAAGCCCAATTTTTCAAAACCATAATTTTAATGCATTTAAATCTGAAATTTTAAAGCTGAAGCATTCAAATGGAAGATAATTTAATTTTTAACAATTTTCTTGTTCGATTTCGACCTTTTGATCGCAAAATATTTGAAAAACAAAATCTTTGTTCCGAAACCGATACAATGGATCGATATTCGACGCTAAGTGGTCGTTGGTAACTTGACGCACATCATTCAAAACTAAATTTAAAATTTTTCGATACCCTAGGCACTACAAATCACCGCTCTGACGTATTTATTCCATGTTTGTACGTGAATCATTTATTGAGTAAATTCCTTTTCGACCTTTGTTTTCACATGTTCACAAGCATTTAAGTTTTATTTTACACTTTTAGCTGGGTTAATTAGCTTCATGTTAGGATTTTAAGTTTTGTTGTTTGATTGTTTCGTAGTTTTTAATGTAATGTATTTGTATTTTATTGAATTGATGTTTTCACATTTCGCGCTAACATTTAACATCAAATTACACAGACATTAAAATTGTTTAGACAAAATATACAATTAAGTATAATTATTTAGTTGTCATATAACCAGACCCTTGAGATAATGCTTCTTATACACTTTTTAATTTGTAGGTATGCCATGTATGTAAGTACATAGTATGTACGCACGTTTTTCAATAAAATGAGTAATTTCTTGTGAATGTACATACATAGGCTAATACTTAATTACCTGTGAATCTAAACTATGACACAACTGACACAAAGGTGAAAGGTTCTTATGGAATTAACTTTTTGTTTTACTTTTATTTCATTTTTTTTCTTCCATGATTTATTTGGATATTTTTATACCCTGAACCCATTAAAAATGGGTTAAAAGGGTATTATGGTTTTGTGCAAAAGTAAGTAACAGGCATAAGGAAGCATCTCTGACCATATAAAGTATATATATTCTTTATCAGTATCAACAGCCAAGTCGATTTAGCCATGTCCGTCTGTCTGTCTGTCTGTCTGTCTGTCTGTCCGTCCGTCCGTCCGTCCGTCTGTATGAACACGCGGATATCAGAGACTACAAGAGCTAGACACTTCATATTTGGAATATAAGTTCTCGTAGGCCCGGGACAGATCAAGTTTATTAAATTTTATCGATAACTCATCCCGTTCAAAAGTTATCGATAAATTTCGATTTCAGACCTGAGTTTTTGGGTCATAACTTCAAAAGCTTAAGAGCTACAGGCCCCAAATTTGGCATGTATGATCTCGATGGCATACCCATTTAACGAATATTTCACTTTTTGAATACCACCCCCCAATCCCCCCATAAGTTAAAAAAACGCATTTTTGAAGTTATGACCTTGCAATTTGGTGTGGTCACACATTTTCGTGCCCAGTCTGTGCCCAAAAAATTTCAATAAGATCGGGCTATAAACACACGTTTTTTAGGATTTAACTTTCCATTGTGTGGAGCTCAGTAAGGAATCAAGCTTACTGCTTAGACTGCTTGCACTGCTCGCACTGCTCGCACTGCTTGTACTGCAACATGTATGTGTTTAGATTAGTACGAATTATTGTAAGGACTGGGTTCAGGGTATCTCGTAGTCGGGCACTCCCGACTAGAGCACTCTTACTTGTTACTTTTCTTTTGGTTTAAGTGGCATAGCATAAAACATACATACATGAAAGTAGTATTGGCAAGCGCATGTAGTTACACTCCCCGAAATACAGTTAAGTCCATAAAAAAGGCAAGGAAAAATTTGTGAGCATTGCATGGTTTTACTTTAGTTAGTTTAATACAAAATATTTCATATTTTCATTACTGACATCAATAACCATACGATACCAGTTTGTTAGAAAAATTCCATTTCAACTGTGCAATTTTATAGAAGACACTGTGCTTAACTGAGACATAATTTATAAGAAATTGTTTAAAGCATCCAAGCCTATTTGTTGCCTCAAATATTTGATTTGACATCTAATCAATCACTCTGAAAGTGAGATTAAAGCACTTTCCTTTCGTAACCCGATAACGTATTCCCTATTGGAAGAAAGTCCGGTGATCGTGTTGGCCACTCTAAAACTTGGATCAATTTATTCTTGAATCTTTCTCGACTGTTTGTTATTGATATCAATAATGTCAATTTGTGCTTATTTAACTAGTTTTCATTTAAACTAACTAATGTGAGACATTCTTCAAAAATGTTTCTTTTGGTTTTTTTTTATTTTGGGGAGTGTAGGGTTTATTTTAAATCATGGAATCTGGTTGCTGTTACTCTGTTGCAATTTGGCAACGTTCTCAATTAAAACAGATATAGCATGTATATGTAATTAAATTTGAATTTGTTTGTTTTTTCTTTGTATAGGAAACAACAAAAATGGACGCAAAATTATTAGTTGTTTGTTATCTTTCATACACACACATGAACTTTGTCTTACGACTCATTTTGCTTTTAGGTTATTTAACTATATAGGAATAGTAAAACGTACACTTAATATAAATAGTATTGTTACTAGTATATAAATGCAGCTCTAAAAATGTTGTTGTGTCGCCATTCAAATATATTCAATTAGATTTCTTCAGAAATATTCAATGCTGAGGTTGTTCATTTATTTATTTTTTTCATAATTTTTTTGTTGTTAAAGTATATTTTAATTATTACGTATCGTGTGTCTCTATTAGTAAAGTTACTTAACTTCTTTTTTGGCTGTACTCTTTTTAATGTTTAAGTTTATATATATATAAATATACTATAAAAGTATTAAACTTACAGCTTGACAATTTTTGATATAATTTTTTGAGATAGAATGATAAACTGGAAACGCAATCAAAATTAAAATCGAAACCTATACAAATACAAATCGGAGCTAAATAAAAGAAATTTAGACAAGTGGAGAAGGATTATCTTCGGCATGCCGAAGATTAAATACTCTTTTCGAACCTTTAAGCATTTTCACTATTTTTCCGTGACTGCTTATTTAATTCGCAGATATTAATGTCGCATACATATACCCCTAAATATAAAATAAAATATATAAAGGTATTCATGTCAACAGGGACGTTACACTATCCGCAGCTCGTGGACGCGTCCCTTAGCATTCATAAGTGCTACCGAATTGAACAATAAACAAGTTTCAGTTTTTCCAAAAAGTCAAAACTACATTACATATGTATACTACAATATACATACCAAATTTTGTGCGTTGCTCTTATACCTTTCAAGGCCGCTGTCAGAAATTGAATTGTCATAAAACTTAATCTGAACATACGAGAGCTTATATTCAGAATTTGAGATCCATATTTTTTTTCGCGTGGCATTGGTTTTGCCAATGAATTGAAATTTTTCTTTTGAATTATTCTATTAAAGCTACTTTATGTATGAAAAAAAAATTAGAAACAATTTAGGAAATTGAAAATAAATGATTTTTATTACAGCTATTATATATTTGAAAAGAAGAAAAGGAAAAAATTAAAATAAATGACCAGTCGCCGCTGGCACTTGAACCCAGGACCTTTCGCTCACCAGTTCGCAACTTTACCCCTTACGCCACAAGCCGTTTTGATGATCGCTGACAAAATTGCTTGAAGAGCCGACTGTTACAAATTTCCTTGTTTTGTTTTCCTGCAACCTGCAACTCGCGTTTGTCAGCATTTGCTTTTTCGCGTGGCATTGTTTTTGTTCTACGCCATTGGAAGCAAATTAATTTGATTACAGTTATATATTTGAAAGGAAGAAAAAGAAAAAAGTATTAAATTAACAATCAGTCGCCGCCGAGGCTCGAACTTGCGAAACTTGCGTTCGTTAGCGCGGCTCTTTACGCCTTACGCCACAAACCGTTTTGATGATCGATGACAAAATCCCTTGAAGAGCAGACTGTCAAAAGTTTACATGCGCTTGGGTTTGTTTGCTCATATGCACCTGTTTTTTCAAAATATTTAACGACTCATATCTTCGCTGTTTATGACTCAATCGATTTGCGATTTTGCCCATTGATGAGTTATAAGAATATTCAAGTGTTCAAGGAAATTTAAGTCAATTGCTTTGAAAACATCGGATTTATGGCCAAAACCGACTTATAGTTGTATGGCAGCTATAATATATAGTGGTCCGATCCGGCCGGCTCCGACCAATGTGCTGTCCCCTTGAATAATAAGTGTCTGCGCAAAGTTGCATCGCGATAGCTCAAAAACTGAGGGACTAGTTTGCATATATACAGACAGGTAGACAGGCAGACAGACAGACAGACAGACAGACAGACAGACGGACATGGCTAGATCAATTTGTTTTGTTTTTCTAAGCATACTGGCAGTAACTTTTGGGGGTCTCAGACGCTTCCTTCTATGCGCTACAAACTTCAGGACAAACTTAATATACTATTTTCTTCGAAAAGAGTATAATAAAGATTTTTTTCGGTTTTTTTTATATTTTAAATATTTATAAATATTTAGCTCTGTAATGTTGATGCAATGTACAATGAAGATGCATTATGTCGTCTACATTAGTGTAATTATTTATGTAGATTAATGAACCTAACATGTACATGTAGACAAAAAAAAAAGTTTAAGTTCAAATAGGTACTATAACAAGTAAGAGTGCTCTAGTCGGGAGTGCCCGACTACGAGATACCCTGAACCCAGTCCTTACAATCATTCGTACTAATCTTAACACACACATGCTGCAGTACAAGCAGTACAAGCAGTGCAAGCGGCTTAAGCAGTTAGCTTGCTTTTTTGCTGAGCCCCAAACAATGGAAAGTTACATCTTAAATAACTTCTGTGTTAATTGTCCGGTCCTATGTAAATTTTTGGGACAAACAATTGTCAATAATATGTGTGACCAATCCAAATTGCAAGATCGTACCTTCAACAATGGGTTTTATGAACTTTTGGGGGGTTTGGGGGGTGGTATCCAAAAAGTTAAATAGATGTATGCTATACGAGATTATACATGCCAAATTTGGGGCTTCTAGCTCTTATAACTTTGAAGTTATGTCTAGTCTGAAATCGAAATGTATCGATAACTTTTAAACGGTACGAGTTATCGATAAAATGAAATATACTTGATCTGTCCCGGGACTAGGAGAACTTATATTCCAAATATGAAGTCTCTAGCTTTTGTAGTCTCTGATATCCGTGTGTTTATACAGACAGATGGACAGACAGACGGACAGACAGACGGACATGCCTAGATCGACTCGGCTGTTGATACTGATCAATAATATATATACTTTATATGGTTGGAGATGCTTCCTTATGCCTGTTACATACTTTTGCACAACTTCATTATACCCTTTTTGGCCATTTTTAATGGATTCAGGGTATAAAAATAATTAAAGTAAAAACAAAACAAGTGAGAACGTTGCAGTCGGGCGGAGCCGACTGCGTAATACTCTTATACCATTTTAAGAACAGCTGAAAGCAAGTGAACAGAACATTTTTTCTGGTGTATGGGTGACCAGAAATCGGACTTCCAAGCTTTTGGGGCCGGGAGGGGGCGTTGTCGATCTTAAGAGGGCCAGAAGTATATTCTCCAAATTTGGTGACTTTAGCCTTAAAACTGTGGAAGATATACATTTTCGCAATTTTTGGGGGAGGGAGGGGCGTTGCCCCAAATATTTTTTACCGATCTTAAGAGGGCGTGACCAGAAGTCTATCTTCAAATTTTGGTGACTCGAGCTCTAAAACTGTGGAACATATACATTTTTGCGATTTTTAGGGGTGGGAGTGGGCGGGCGGGGTCGTGACCCCAAAATTGTTTTCCCGATCTTTAGAGGGGGTGATAGGAAGTCTAGTGGGCGTGGCCGGATAATCCAGGACGCAATCAACCCCAGAATAAATTCTAAATTTGGAGACTCTAGCTTCAAAATTGCGTGAAATATACACGTGCTATCGAATTGTGCATTCATGTACATCGATTTTCACGATTACGGGGACGGGAGAGGGCGTGGTCGAAATTTTCTGTGATCTGTAGAGGACGTCCCCAGTAAAATATATTCCAAATATGGTGACCTTAGGTCTAAAACTGCGGGAGATATAAGCATTTCAAATTAATTTTGGAGGGGGGGCTGGTGGGCGTAATAAAGGGCGTGGCCGATTAACCTAGGATCCAATTTTTTCGGGAGGTCACCAGCAATATACCTACCAAATTTGATTACTCTAGCTTCAAAATTGTGGGAGTTATTCACGTTTAATCGATTTGTGATTTGAGGTGTATCGACATGTTATCGATTTGCCAGCCTCCCAGTGGGCGTGGCATAAATTTGGAATAAACTTGATCTGAAGCAGATAGCTATAATCATAACGCAAAAGATTTCAAGAGTCTATCTAATATCGTTTCGGAAATACGTGCGTTCATCCAGACAGACAGACAGACAGACGGACAGACGGACATTCGACAAAACCAATATACTATGAGTACCTTCGGTATCAGAGTATAAAAATATGCCATTTTCTTTAATTTTCTTCCGCATTTTTTAGATTTAATAAATTTTGTTCTTTAAAAAGTACAAACTTTATGGATTTAAGAAATTCTTGATAATTTTGTATGCGTGTGCGTGTACGTAAGTGTACGTGCGTATAAAAATGTCAATCAAAACCATTTTAATTTTCATTTTTTTAGTCATAGTTTAAATAAATGTTAAATTTTTAAACAACTTTATCATACCTTAAACGTTATCAGTTGTTGGCACAACTTACAACACAAAACAGTACTTTAGATCAATTTAATTTTTATACCCTGAACCCATTAAAAATGGGTAAAAAGGGTATTATGGTTTTGTGCAAAAGTATGTAACAGGCATAAGGAAGCATCTCCGACCATATAAAGTATATATATTCTTGATCAGTATCAACAGCCAAGTCGATTTAGCCATGTCCGTCTGTCTGTCTGTCCGTCCGTCCGTCCGTCCGTCTGTCTGTATGAACACGCGGATATCAGAGACTACAAGAGCTAGAGACTTCATATTTGGAATATAAGTTCTCGTAGTGCCGGGACAGATCAAGTTTATTTCATTTTATCGATAACTCCACCCATTCAAAAGTTATCGATAAATTTCGATTTCAGACTAGCGTTTTTGGGCTATAACTTACAAGTTATAAGAGCTAGAGGCCCCTAATTTGGCATCTATAATCTCGAATAGCATACACATGTAAACAATTTTTCACTTTTTGGATACCACCCCCAATCCCCCCAAAAATTCAAAAAACTCATTTTTGAAGGTATGACCTTGTAATTTGGTTTGGTCACACATTTTATAGCCAATGTTATGACCTACAAATTTTAAAAAGATCGGACAATAAACACAGAAGTTATTTAAGATTTTACTTTCCATTGCTCAGTGAAAAAGTAAGATAACTGCTTAAACCGTTTTCACAGCTTGCAGTAATGTGTGGTGTGTTTGTATGTATGCACACTATTAGGCAAGTATGAATGGATGTCAGAACTGGGTTCAGGGTATCTCCTAGTCGGGCAGTCCCGACTATAGCACTCTTACTTGTTACTTTCTCTTGTGGTTGTTGTTTTGGATGAAGAAAAAAACAAAACGCTGTCCCAGTCTCCGTGTGTGTAGACAATGTAAGTACATGTGTGCCTCTGTTTGTGTGATAAATACAAAATATAAACTACAAATAATTGCAAAAGATATTTTAAATGAGAAGGCATCGAATTAAGTTGTACAATTTATAAGTCAGTCCACAGCCATATTCCTATCCGTAATGAGTAACAACTGTTATCGCGACTCGACTCGTAACGGTATCAACTGTATCCGACGAAATACAAGGATTTTTTGCTAACACTGTTCTTTGTTTTTGTGCTGCGTTGTTTTCGTTTCAATTCTTTTCTTTTCAATTTTACTTAAAAATTAGATTTTCTTGTACCCCTATTATCCACTTTTAATGGTCTCATTCTAATGCTCGCTCTCTAGCTGCTATAATAACAATGTAAAATAGCCTACTAAGTACTAATACAATAATTTATTTGCTGCTCTCTAAATTGAGCTTCATAGCTGTCGTTTTCAACGAGCACGCTTAAATATCATGTGATCTTGTCATAAATAAATAAATTTATATATATATATATATATGGGCACTTCCACGGCGAGGTCCACCGAGTCTAAAAAATTAAAAGTTCTTGAAAACACTGCGTTATCATATTTAAGTAGTGAAACAATCAAATTTAACTAATTTCACTAAAAAAAAACTAAAAATTAATTTTGGAGGGGAGGCTTTTGTCTTTTTTGGCTTTTGTTTGTCAGCGCTTTAAAGATCGGTAAAAAAATTGGAGCCACGCCCCCTCCCGTCCCGCAAAAATCGTGAAAATGCATATCTTCCACAGTTTTAGAGCTACAGTCACAAAATTTGTAAGATAGACTTCTTGTCACCCCCTCTAAGGATCGGCAAAATTTTGAAGCCACGCCCCCTCCCGCCCCTAAAAATCGCGAAAATTTATATTTTCCACATTTTTAGAGCTAGAGTCACCAAATTTGTATGATTTGGTCACCCCCTCTTAGGATCGGCCAAAAAATTTGGGGGCCACGCCCCCTCCCGCCCACAAAAATCGCGAAAATGTATATGTTCCACAGTTTTAGAGCTAGAGTCACCAAATTTGTAAGATAGACTTCTGGTCACCCCCTCTTAAGATTGGTAAACGAATTTGAACCACGCCCCCTCCCGCCCCCCAAAAATCGTGAAAATGTATATCTTCTACAGTTTTAGAGCTACAGTCACCAAATTTGTAAGATAGACATCTTGTCACCCCCTCTAAAGATCGGTACAAAAATACGTGTCCATCGCGAAATTTGGAAAATAGACTTCTGGTCACACCCTCTTAAGATGGACCACGCCCCCTCTCGTCCCCAAAATCTTGGAATGCCGATTTCTGGTCGCCCATACCCCAGCAAAAATGTTCTGCTCACTTGCTTTCAGCTGTTTTTAAAATGGTATCAGAGTATTACGCAGTCGGCTCCGCCCGACTTCTCACTTGTTTTTATATTTTATTATGTTTTTTTTTTTGCAACCTTGGGTAAAATTGTAGGACATGTAAACTCTAACGGCTGACTACCGGTATCAGTTATGCTTATATGCTAAACAATTCTAATTAATAGTTATTTAGCTAGAGTTCTATATCATTTCGATAGTAAGTCATATTGAAGTTGTATGTTGTCAGTTAATGATATTGTTGCTGCTATTACATAAGTGCATACTTCATGTCGTACGAGTCAAATATTAATTTGTATACATTTTTAGTTCAGTTGTGTCCTATCCGAGGAGTAACTGTACTAGTTTGGTACTGCTCTAATCTGTTCAAATTTTTCGCCACAATTGTTGTCCAGTTGTTGCCGTAATTATACCCTGAACCCATTAAAAATGGGTAAAAAGGGTATAATGGTTTTGTGCAAATGTATGTAACAGGCATAAGGAAGCATCTCCGACCATATAAAGTATATATATTATTGATCAGTATCAACAGCCGAGTCGATCTAGCCATGTCCGTCTGTCTGTCTGTCCGTCCGTCTGTATGAACACACAGATATCAGAGACTACAAGAGCTAGAGACTTCATATTTGGAACATAAGTTCTCCTAATCCCGGGACAGATCAAGTTTATTAAAATTTATCGATAGCTCGTCCCGTTCAAAAGTTATCGATAAATTTCGATTTCAGACCAGCGTTTTTTGGATATAACTTACAAGTTATAAGAGCTAGAGGCCCCTAATTTGACATGTATAATCTCGAATAGCATACACATGTAACAAATATTTCACTTTTTGGATACCACCCCCCAAACCCCCCAAAAGTTAAAAAAAAACCCATTTTTGAAGGTACGACCTTGCAATTTGGTTTGGTAACACATATTATCGACAATTGTTTGCCCCAAAAATTTCAATATGATCGGACAATAAACACAGAAGTTATTTAAGATTTAACTTTCCATTGTGTGGGGCTCAGCGAAAGAGCAAGCTAACTGCTTAAACCGCTGGCACTGCTTGTACTGCTTGTACTGCAGCATGTGTGAGTTTAGAGTAGTACGAATGATTGTAAGGACTGGGTTCAGGGTATCTCGTAGTCGGGCACTCCCGACTAGAGCACTCTTACTTGTTTTACTGTGCTTTTATTTCTATTTCGTTCCGTCTCATAAGCTGCTGGCTGACTTAAAAGAGAACAAGAACACATTCCAAAAAAAAAAACCACCAATTTGATGTTTTTCTGATGTTTAAAGCTTTACAATTAAAATTTTTTTGCATTTTCTCGACTGTCTGACGTGTTGCTTAGAGTTTAATTTAAATACCATGTTATTATTGTCGTCGCATATAAGCAATCAAGTTCCCTTTTAAACTTCCCGTCTCCTAATAATTGTAAGCAAATTTTATGTTCAAGAACATTTCTAAATTCATTTTATAATAGAAAAAACCAAATAAATAGTGATTTGTACTCATGATGTTTGCACCGCTTAAAATTGTATGTAAACATGTAAATATATGTATATAAAAAAAATGCCATTTTCTTTAATTTTCTTCCGCATTTTTTAGATTTAATAAATTTTGTTCTTTAAAAAGTACAAACTTTATGGATTTAAGAAATTCTTGATAATTTTGTATGCGTGTGCGTATACGTAAGTGTACGTGCGTATAAAAATGTCAATCAAAACCATTTTCATTTTCATTTTTTTAGTCATAGTTTAAATAAATGTTAAATTTTTAAACAACTTTATCACACCTTAAACGTTATCAGTAGTTGGCACAACTTACAACACAAAACAGTACTTTAGATCAATTTAATTTTTACTTTCTCTTGTGGTTGTTGTTTTGGATGAAGAAAAAAACAAAACGCTGTCCCAGTCTCCGTGTGTGTAGACAATGTAAGTACATGTGTGCCTCTGTTTGTGTGATAAATACAAAATATAAACTACAAATAATTGCAAAAGATATTTTAAATGAGAAGGCATCGAATTAAGTTGTACAATTTATAAGCCAGTCCACAGCCATATTCCTATCCGAAATGAGTAACAACTGTTATCGCGACTCGTAACTCGTAACGGTATCAACAGTATCCAACGAAACTGTTCTTTGTTTTTGTGCTGCGTTGTTTTCGTTTTACTTCTTTTTTTTCAATTTCACCTAAAAATTAGATTTTCTTGTACCCCTTTTATCCACTTTTACTGGTCTCATTCTAATGCTCGTTCTCTACCTGCTATAATAACAATGTAAAATAGCCTCTACATACTAAACAATAATTTATTTGCTGCTCTCTAAAATGCGCTTCATCGCTGTCGTTTTCAACGAGCACGCTTGAATATCATGTGACCTTGTGATATACAGTGGCTCACAGCTTATTTCAACCAGCACCTCAAAAATTTTTTAGGCATGTATAAAATCTAAACTAAAAGAGATATCAAAATAATTTAAACGCAGTTTGTTAGTCTGATGCTTTAACTTATAAAATATGACTTCATTTATTTTTCAAATATTTTTAAATCATTTCATATTAATTAAAAACTAAAAAGTCAACCAAAATCAATGTCACAGCTTATTTCAACCACTTTAGAAATTATATTGTTAAAACTATGTTTTTCATCAAACAACAAAAATTAATACTTGCTATGACCACCCATTTGGTCAACCACCATTTTGAGCCTTTTTGGCATGGATTCGACCAACTTTTGTGTAACTTGTGGTGTAATCTTGGCCCTTTCGTCAAGCAATGCAGCTTTAAGGTCAGATTTGTTAGAAATATTGCGTTTTCGGATATTTGTATCCAAAATGGCCCACAAATTTTCAATAACATTCATTTCTGGTGACTGGGCTGGTGGTTTGATAACATGCGGACAGTTGCAGATCAGCCAGGTCTTCCCAATGTCTGCCGTATGTTTCGGGGCATTGTCCTGGTATAATCTGTTGACGTCCCTAAAGCTCAGTTTCCCAGCACTTTCAATCAAATTGGACTTAAAAATTTCAAGATGTTTAGTTTTGTCCATTGTCGTCTCAATAAACTTCAAGTTTCCGACACCGGTTGCCGACATACAGGCCCACACCATAACGTTACCACCGCCATGCTTAACTGTAGCCCTTACATTTTTTGCTTCCAGTTCTGTGTTTGGCTTACGCCACACATATGAGTCTCCATCTGACCCAAAAATATTAAATTTGGACTCATCACAGAATAGCAGTGTATTCCAGAAACCATTATCCTTGTGCAAGTGCTCCTGGGCAAATTTTAGACGACACTTCTTATTTTTTTCGCTTTTAAAAAACTTCTTGCTCGCTATTCTGGCCTTGAAGTCATGCTTCGAATCGTTTCTGGGTGGCATGACTTGCCCAACTATGCCTCAACATCACTGGCCAGTTTTGGAGCCTTGGATCATCCCGTATTTTCCGGACAATATAGCGCTCGTCCGTAGAATTGAAAATTTTGTTCGGAGCAATTCTACCCTTATCATGGGTTCTATTTTCTCGGACAAATCGGTAAATGTTGCTCTGGACTGTGGAATCACTTAGTCCAACCATCTCACCAATTTTCCTGCGCGAGCAGCCCGTTTTAAAATGCCTGAGAACAAGTTCTCGCTGCTCATTAGTTGTGCGTGGTCCCATTTCGATAAATACACTTTTCTGCAAGATCCACTGTCAAAATTCAGCAGAAATAGATTTCACCATACTCCGAAAACAATGACTAAAGCATAGAAAAAGATACTACCGTTGCATTGTAAAATAACGGATCTTGGCTCAGCTGCAAAGTATGTGGTTGAAATAAGCTGTGGCATTGATTTTGGT
The DNA here is from genome assembly GCA_035042425.1 of Drosophila flavopinicola. Taxonomy (NCBI): domain Eukaryota; kingdom Metazoa; phylum Arthropoda; class Insecta; order Diptera; family Drosophilidae; genus Drosophila; species Drosophila flavopinicola. The sequence continues at coordinate 202,730 of JAWNLL010000080.1, read as the reverse complement.
TGATTTTTTAGTTTTTAATTAATATAAAATGTTTTAAAAATATTTGAAAAATAAATTATGTAATATTTTATAAGTTAAAGCATCAGACTAACAAATAGCTCTTAAATTATTTTGATATCTCTTTTAGTTTAGATTCGATACATGCCTAAAATTTTTTTGAGTTGCTGGTTGAAATAAGCTGTGAGCCACTGTATATATACATATATTTATTTATTTATGACAAAATCACATGATATTCAATATTATATATATATATATGGGCACTTCCGAGGTCCACCGAGACTAAAAAATTAAAAGTTCTTGAAAACACTTTGTGTTATCATATTTAAGTATTGAAACAATCAAATTTAACTAATTTTAAAAAAATTGAGTTTATTTAAAACGCTCTTCGAGGTAATTGAATGCAAAGTCGCGCAATTTTTATCAATTGGGTCATTTTGCTGCATGTTTTGTTTGATAAAATATTATGAAGAGAATCATCATGCATTGACTCTTGCTCTCTTAAAATCTTTCTGAAGGTAAAGGGTGTAAAAAAAGTGCATAAGAAACTATGCGACAGTAAATAACTGTAAGTGTTGCCATTGCCTTATCGCATATTTTGATCGCCGCCCAACCGACGAAAAGCAACATTTGTTGTCAGTGCGTCGAAAGTTCTTGCAGACAGATCATTAAATTTTGCGACTAAACAGAGATTTTAATAACAATTAATATAAAAAAACCTTGCTGAAAAATAATAACATTTGCGATATTGGCTCTTATATAAAGTTGCAAGCGTCTGACAGATTTGGTGTGAAATCGAAATATTTCGAAACATTTTTTTTTCTTAGATCAATTTTTTGAGGATTACAGGCTTCCAAGGCAAATTAATATCGATACTGCTAAGTTTAGCTATGGTCAGGTGTCTTTTTTACTTGAGTAGCTTGGTTTGTTGTCATAAGTGCAAATTTTGTTTATAAATTTCTTAATTAAAATTACGAAATCTTATTATTGCTTTTTGTTTGCTCCCACTTGCTCCGCACTCAGTTTATTAACAAATTTATACAAATCAAGCCTAGTTGATTTTACAAAACAATGTTTCCCAGTAGAATATACATAACTTTTTATTTTAATCATACTACATATTTTTGTTGAGTTCGTTGTTATTATGTCAAAATTAATACATTTAATACTTCTCTTGATTTAAAAACATTTTTACTAAGGTTATTTAGAACCAACATTAATATCATAATGGAAAACAAGTAAGAGTGCTCTAGTCGGGAGTGCCCGACTACGAGATACCCTGAACCCAGTCCTTACAATCATTCGTACTACTCTAAACTCACACATGCTGCAGTACAAGCAGTACAAGCAGTGCAAGCGGTTTAAGCAGTTAGCTTGCTTTTTCGCTGAGCCCCACACAATGTAAAGTTGAATCTTAAATAACTTCTGTGTTTATTGTCCGATCCTATTGAAATTTTTGGGGCAAGCAATTGTCGATAATATGTGTGACCAAACCAAATTGCAAGGTCGTACCTTCAAAAATTTTTTAACTTTTGGGGGATTGGGGGGTGGTATCCAAAAAGTGAAATATATGTTATATGTGTATGCTATTCGAGATTATACATGCCAAATTTGGGGCCTCTAGCTCTTATAACTTTGAAGGTTTGTCCCAAAAGCTCTAGTCTGAAATCGAAATTTATCGATAACTTTTAAACGATACGAGTTATCGATCAAATGAAATAAACTTGATCTGTCCCGGGATTAGGAGAACTTATGTTCCAAATATTAAGTCTCTAGCTCTTGTAGTCTCTGATATCTGTGTGTTCATACAGACAGACAGACGGACAGACGGACAGACAGACGGACATGGCCAAATCGACTCGGCTGTTGATACTGATCAATAATATATATACTTTATATGGTCGGAGATGCTTCCTTATGCCTGTTACATACATTTGCACAAAACCATTATACCCTTTTTACCCATTTTTAATGGGTTCAGGGTATAAAAATGTCCCAAAATCAAGCTTAGCACCTATTATAGGACTACTGAAGAGCTATAAGTTAAGCCAGTTGTCAGAATAAAATCCGTTTTATTTTGCCCGTTTTTACTTCAAGTGCGTACGATTGCAAAAATATGACACCATGGAAACGCCCATATGTTTCTTCCTTGAAGAATTTTTTAAAAATTAACTTTATTTTCAGTGCTACTTTAGAACTAACTTATGTTACGAAATTTGAATTATCTTAAAGCTGCTTCTGCCGTCGCTGTCACTGCTGCCGTTGTTGTTGCTGTGGCATCGGGGCCGTGATTGAAGCGATGTAAAAGCGTTTTTGGTTTGGAGCTACATTCTCATATGCGGTTGTTGATATTGACTTCTTTCAACATTTGAAGTGAGAGTCCCTCGTCCACTTGTAAAGAAGTTAGTAGCCGGGGTGGAAGTTACAATTCCGCTCAGGTTGAACTTCCGCAAGAAAAATTGAAGAATTGCTGAGACAACCGCTACGAGGTATAATTTCCCCAATTTATATCTCAAAAGTCAATACTGTTAAATTACTCAGAAAATACGAGGCTGGTCGACAGTCTCTTTAGTGTCGAGCTTTTAGTATTAAGACAAAATACGTATATACATATATATATATATACATATATATATATATATATATATATATATATATATATATATAATTTTCAAAAAAAAACGTAAAACTAGTTTTTCCAAACAAAAATTAAAAAAAAGTAAACTAGATAATAAGGCAATGTTTTTGCACTTGCATAGTTTTTGTTTTGCATAAAATTCCAAAATCTGAAGCCAGAAAAAAAACAGATACCTGTTATATTGATATTTCTTATTTCGACCGAATTGAACACTTGTATGTTTTGCTTTGGGGTGGTTACACGGCAGATTGCTTAGTTTCCTGTTCTTTATTTAAACCCCTGTCGTCTGATTTGTGTTTTGCAAACAAGCTGTTACAATTTTTTAAATTTGCAAATGCAACATGCTTAAAAAAAGTAAAGCATGGTTTTGTCGGATGTCCGTCAGGCCGTGCGTCTATCCGTCTGGCCGTCTGTCTGTCTGGATGAACGCACGTATTTCCGAAACGATATTAGATAAACTCTTGAAATCATTTGTGTTATGATTATAGTTATCTGCTTCAGAACAAGTGTGTTCCAAATTTATGCCACGCCCATTGGGAGGCTGGCAAATCAATAACATGTCGATACACCTCAAATCACAAATCGATTAAACGTGAATATCTCCTACAATTTTAAGGCTAGAGTAATCAAATTTAGTAGGTATATTGCTGGTGACCTCCCGAAAAAATTGGATCCTAGGTTAATCGGCCACGCCCATTATTTCGCAAACCACCCCCCCTCCAAAATTAATTTGAAATGCCTATATCTCCTGCAGTCTTAGAGCTAAGGTCACCATTTTGGAATATATATTACTGGTGACGTCCTCTACAGATCACAGAAAATATCGACCACGCCCACTTCCGCCCCCGTAATCGCGAAAAATCGATATACATGAATGCACAATTCGATAACACGTGTATATTTCCCGCAATTTTGAAGGTAGAGTCCCCAAATTTGAATTTAGACAAGGGCTGACCAGCCCAAAAGATTGCGTCCTAGATTTTCCGGACACGCCTACTAGAACTTATATCTTCCACAGTTTTACAAGTTTTACAAGTCACCAAATTTGTAAGATAGAATTCTGGTCACCCCGTCTTATGGCCACGCTCCCTCCCGCCCCCAAAAACTTGGAAGGCCGATTTCTGGTCACCCATACACCAGCAAAAATGTTCTGTTCACTTGCTTTCAGCTGTTCTTAAAATGGTATCAGAGTATTACGCAGTCGGCGCGACTGCAACGTTCTCCCTTGTTTTTTTGGTTAATGTACGATTGCGAAATGATTTAAATAAAGTAAAAAAATCATAAAAAATTATGTTTTATATTTTTATATATAAGAAATGAATTTGCTTTATATTTGTCTTTGCTTTTGTTGATTATTTGTTGCTTTTATTATTATTATTTTGTAAGTATTTTATTTTCTTAAAAGGGTTGACTGTGACTCTTGCATACATTTCAGATGTGTTTTTATTGTTCTTAGTCCTTAGTCCAGTTAAACTTATTTTTGGCTCCGTGAAATAAGGCAAGGTTAATAATGTCGCGCTAAAAAAAATGAATTTTAAAAATGAACTATGACCGCGATCAAAAAAATTAATTAAGGCCGCTCGGTCTAAATTCATTTTGAAAATGAAATAAGGCAGCAATAAAAAAAATAAATTATGGCGCGGTCTAAATTAATTTTCAGAATGAATGGCGATACACTTTTCGGTCAAAAATAAAACATGACTGAGCCGCAAGGAGGTAATGTCTGTGAATTTAAAATGATTAAAGGAAAGAGGAGCGACAAAACGTGCGGCATTTCATAACAGAACACCAATTGTACGTAAGAATACAACTGTTATTTGATTGCTTATACTTGCCAAGAGAAAACTTGTAAGGCTCGTCTTTTTGTGAAAGACGGTGTATGTTGCTTCGCCCAGCCATTTTCTGGGCACATGCATGGAAGCAAAAAAATACGAAATTTGTGAAATTGCTGGCATAAATTAAAACAAAATGTGCAAAAACATCAGGATCACAAACTACGTCGCAAATATCAGAAGCTAGTGATATTTTCGATGATGCCGCACTCAAGTAAGTAACTTAAGCACACGATCATTACATATGTACATATAACTTTTTGATGTGAAGTAACGGGATCGTCACTTAAACACAGCGTCGTGCTCACACGGACTCACGCACCCTAAGCATGTGCACGCACACATGCAAAAGCACTACTGAGAGCGAGAAAATACACGGCTCTCTGGTGCTCAGAATGTGAAATTATGTTAGCTGTTGTTGTTGTTAGGTTGTTGTTAGTTTGAATTTCCAGACTTTTTTCATTTTGTCAATAAACGTAAATGTAAATAATGTGTACTTTAATACCAACTTTGCTACAGAGGATGCCGAAACTGTCGATGTATTTTTACGCCAAATTTTTAATTTGCAATAAGTACACGCCGAAACATCCCAACCATGGTCCCAACCACTAACTCAAAAACTACAAGTAATGTCTTCTCGCGGTATTAGAATGAACATCAATCAGAAGTGTATATTTCATATTTCAGCTGCCGTAAACAATCTTATCCTTAACAAAAGTATTGCGTACATATTTTAAATCAAATGTATGTAGTATGTATTCACTACTTGCTGATTGTTTTTATAATACAAATTATTTCTGTCTTTTCATCAATAAGGGACCAAAATTCTCAGATAGACTTTAATAAGCAACGTCGGAACTTCTTAAAAATAAGAAACAGCAACATTCCAAAACCGCCAACAAACGTGCACAAAGTGATTAAGGCATATAATAACGAAACTGTTGTCGAACATTATTACCGCACGAAACATGACAATGTTGACTACAAGTTTTACAAAGGATCTTATGAATGCGTCGATTCTTATACCCTGAACCCCTTAAAAATGGGTAAAAATGGTATTATGGTTTTGTGCAAAAGTATGTAACAGGCATAAGGAAGCATCTCTGACAATATAAAGTATATATATTCTTGATCAGTATCAACATCCGAGTCGATCTAGCCATGTCCGTTTGTCTGTCTGTCTGTCCGTCCGTCCGTCCGTCCGTCCGTCCGTCTGTATGAACACGCGGATATCAGAGACTACAAGAGCTAGAGACTTCATATTTGGAATATAATTTTTGGTAGGCCCGGGACAGATCAAGTTTATTAAATTTTATCGATAACTCATCCCGTTCAAAAGTTATCGATAAATTTCGATTTCAGACCTGAGTTTTTGGGACACGACTTCAAAGTTATAAGAGCTAGAGGCCCCAAATTTGGCATTTATAATCTCGAATGGCATACCCATGTAACAAATATTTCACTTTTTGGATACCACCACCCAATCCCCCCAAAAGTTAAAAAAACGCATTTTTGAAGTTATGACCTTGCAATTGGTGTGGTCACACATTTTAGTGCCCAGTCTGTGCCCAAAAAATTTCAATAAGATCGGGTTATAAACACAGACGTTTTAAGGATTTAGCTTTCCATTGTGTGGAGCTCAGTAAGGAATCAAGCTTACTGCTTAGACTGCTTGCACTGCTCGCACTGCTTGTACTGCAGCATGTGTGTTTGGATTAGTACGAATGATTGTAAGGACTGGGTTCAGGGTATCTCGTAGCGGGCACTCCCGACTAGAGCACTCTTACTTGTTCATATAGCTATTTGGCGTCTGACCATGTGATGATGAACATTCGAGCCAATATTCCAATAGACAAACGTGATTTCGTCATGGATGCTACATTTAAGATATGCCCGATGGGACAATTTTATCAGCTTCTGATAGTTTATGTCTCATTTTGTGACCAGGTACAAATATTTACAGCATTCTGATTTCAGCATTAAGTTTATAATTTTGTTTATTGTTTTAACAGGCAATACCACTCATATACGTTTTAATGTAAAAAAAAACAAGTCGTGAAGGATTATCTTCGGCGTGCCGAAGATTTTATACTCTTTTCGAACCTATAGGCAATTTTCACTCTGCCAACTGCACCACTGAAATTTCATAGGCTGTACAAAATCGTTTTGTCGCGTAACATTTTTTTTTTTTTTCTAAGTTATTTAATTCATTGCCAGTTGTATAACAGCTATAAGATATAGTGATCCGATCCGGCCGGCTCCAATCAAGGTGATGTATCTTTGAATAATAGGTATATGTGCAAAGTTTCATCGCGATAGCTTTAAAAACATGAGATATATGGCCAAAACCGACTTCGAGTTGTATGGCAGCTATAAGATATAGTGATCCTATCCGGCCGGCTCCAACCAATGTGATGTCTCTTTTGAATAATAAGTATCAGTGCAAAGTGTTATCGCGATAGCTCAAAAACTGAGGGACTAGTTTGCATACATACAGACAGACAGACGGACATGGCTAGATCAATTTGTATTGTCATTCTAAGCATACTGGCAGTAAATTTTGGGGGTTTCCGACTCTTCCTTCTATGCGTTACAAACTTCAGCACATACTTAATATACTATTTTCTTCGAAAAGAGTATAAACAGAAGAGTTGTATATTCATTTGTTTTAAACGCTGAGAGAAATGTTTCCTTTGAATGGATTCCGTGATGACCGATTTTGAAGCAGCGATGCGGAATTAGATACACCATGTTTATCCCACCCTGAAAATGTACGTGTGTTGGTTCCACTTGTGCCAAGCGACAAAACGCAAAGCAAGTCAATTCATGAGCCTTGCATATCACATAAAATCAAATGCGAATATCAGAAGTGCATACTTTAAATTGCTCTGTCTCCCGCTTCTACCGACTTCGGAAATTATTCGAGTTGTACATAAAAAGTCTTTTAAAATCTTTTGTTAAATATTTTGAAAAGCAGTGGATTAAGAAGGTAATAAAATAATGTTTATACTCTATATATATTCTATTTTATTAAAATATAAAAACTTGAAAACACAGGAGGGTTCGGAAAATATTTCCATCTTCAAACGGACAACAAGAACAACTGGTTCTCTTGAAGCACAGAATGGTTTATTAGGAAAGCGTTTAATGAAACACAGGAATTTCTTTCAATTTATTAGCTTCCTGCTAATTTACGAATTTACACAAAATCAAGGGAGTTCGAGCTATTGATAAAAAGTGGCGGATCAACAGCTTCTTCGAAAAAAACTAGTTGATAAGGTATTCTAATGATTTAAAAAACAAATAATTATTATAAAAACTTATCAAATTTTAAATTGACTTTATTATTGTATTATAAATTTATTAGCAACGCGCCGAACAAATTGCAGAAGCAAGTGAGTTGTTGGAAAATGGAAAAATTACTGGAGCCATATTCTTAAATCGCATGTCATATCATGGGACAAACATTTGCGAGCGGTTGGAAGACTTTTCATGTGTCGATGATACTAATCAGAAAACAAAAATTATGATCTCTCAGACGATGACGATGCAAAAGACAGCTCGCCCGCTTCAGTTCAAAATCAGTTGAAAAAAACATAGACATACATAATAATAATGATCAATAATAAGAAAATAACAAGAAAAATTAGACTGGCGGATCAAATTCATTTTCACAATGAATTAAGGCCGCGATGAAAAATATGAATTTTGGACACCGAACAAAATACAGTCCGGTCTAATTCACCCGATCTTAATCCATCCATCTAGTCCATCCAAAATTTCCAAGTCTCTCTGTCAGAGAGAGATCTCAGCTTGAGTGTAATTGACGTGTTTTATTGTGCTCTGCAACTTTTATTATACTCTTTTCGAAGAAAATAGTATATTAAGTTTGCACTGAAGTTTGTAACGCATAGAACGAAGCGTCGGAGACCCCCAAAAGTTACTGCCAGTATGCTTAGAATAACAATACAAATTGATCTAGCCATGTCCGTCTGTCTGTCTGTATGTATGCAAACTAGTCCCTCAGTTTTAGAGCTATCGCGATAGAACTTCGCACAGACACTTATTATTCCAGAAGACAGCACATTGGTCGGAGCCGGCCGGATCGGACCACTATATCTTATAGCTGCCATACAACTCGATGTCGGTTTTGACCATATATCCCATGTTTTTGAATCTATCGCGATGAAACTTTGCACAGATACTTATTATTCAAAGATACATCACATTGGTTGGAGCCAGCCGGATCGGATCACTATATCTTATAGCTGTTATACAACTGGCAATGAATTAAATATTCTCAGAACAAAAAAAAAATGTTACGCGACAAAACGTTTTTGTACAGCTTATGAAATTTTAGTGGTGCAGTTGGCAGAGTGAAAATTGCCTATTAGTTCGAAAAGAGTATAAAATCTTCGGCACGCCGAAGATAATCCTTCCTCACTTTTTATACTCTGATACCGAAGGTACTCATAGTATATTGGTTTTGTCGAATGTCCGTCAGGCCGTCCGTCTGTCCGTCTGTCTGTCTGGATGAACGCACGTATTTCCGAAACGATATTAGATAGACTCTTGAAATCTTTTGCGTTATGATTATAGCTATCTGCTTCAGATCAAGTTTATTCCAAATTTATGCCACGCCCACTGGGAGGCTGGCAAATCGATAACATGTCGATACACCTCAAATCACAAATCGATTAACCGTGAATAACTCCCACAATTTTGAAGCTAGAGTAATCAAATTTGGTAGGTATATTGCTGGTGACCTCCCAAAAAATCCTAGGTTAATCGGCCACGCTCATTATTACGCCCACCAGCCCCCCCTCCAAAATTAATTTGAAATGCTTATATCTCCCGCAGTTTTAGAGCTAAAGTCACCATATTTGGAATATATATTACTGGTGACGTCCTCTACAGATTACAGAAACAAAATTTCGACCACGCCCACTCCCGCCCCCGTAATCGCGAAAATCGATATACATGAATGCACAATTCGATAACACGTGTATATATCCCGCAATTTTGAGGCTAGAGTCCCCGAATTTAGAATTTAGATTAGGGCTGACCAGCCCAAAAGATTGCGTCCTGGATTTTCCGGCCACGCCCACTAGAACGCCCCCCAGCCACCCCGCCCCCACGAAACACGGAAGCCTATATCTCGCACAGTTTAAGAGCTAGGGCCACCAAACTTTGAGGGTAGACTTCTGGCCAAGTCCTCTAAAGATCGGACAATTTTGGGGCCCTGCCCCCTCCCGCCCTCAAAAATCGAGAAAACTCTTATCTTCCACAGTTTTAGAGCTAGAATCACCAAATTTGTGAGATAGACTTCTTGTCAACCGCTCTAAAGATCGGCCAAAATTTTTGGGGCCACGCCCCTCCCGCCCCCAAAAATCGCGAAAGCGTATATCTTCCACAGTTTTAGAGCTAGAGTCACCAAAATTGGTAAATAGACTTATGGTCACCCCTTCTTAAGATCGACCACGCCCCTCCCGTCCCCAAAAACTTGGAAGGCCGATTTCGGGTCACCCATACACCAACAAAAAGGTTCTGTTCACTTCCTTTCAGCTGTTCTTAAAATGGTATCAGAGTATTACGCAGTCGGCTCCGCCCGACTGCAACGTTCTCACTTGTTTTTTCTTCTGCTTATCTTGTTTCGGTGCTTTCGTTTGCAAGCATCTGTTTGTGCGTGTGTTCGCCTGTGCATATTCTCTTTGTGCATCGCGCTCACCTAACTTTTTGTTGTTGTTTTGTTCTTCACACGCATTATTATTTGTGTATTGACTCTAGTTTTGAGTTAAACTTGAGTGCTTTTTTTTTGGTCGCTTCAATTTCTACGCCTCTCTTTGCTTTGCGCTCTTGCAAATTTTTGTATCATATTTGTGTAATTTGTTAGACCCCAGTAGTCAATATGTCGTGCTGCAAACTAAATTGCACTTTTAAGCAGGCTGATGATGCTGCACAGCCACAATTTATTTTCTGTTGGTTGTGTGATAATATTATGCATGCTAAATGTGCAGGACTTACTGGTCGCGAATGTGACAAGGTCACCGCAATTGCTAAAAAAGGCAGCGGTGGCTTGAAATGGTCGTGCCCAGTATGCATAGACATACAAACTGACTTCTCACGCATGTATAATTCCGTGAGAAATCAGTTTACTAAATTGCAAACTGTGGCTAAGCTTCTTGCGAATGATTTCGAATCAAGCGCTGAACTGCTTAGCCAATATAAATTTGAGTCCCCCCTGCTCGCCAGTTAGAGTCGCACTTCGTAAGTGTGCCTGTATCTGTGCCGCCTTCTGCTGTCCAGTGTACTCCGACTCTTTTGGCAACTCCAAAAATGTGGACGTTTCGCCAGTACTTTCTTTGTCTCCTTCTCCATCCCTCCAAATTACTCCACTACCGACCACAGTGGATCCTATCATAGCCCCTTCTGTAGATCTGTCAGCATCCAGCAATCCCTCAAAAAACTGAATTTTGATTTAACTACCATTCAATATCAGAATGTTAGAGGCCTTATGTCTAAACTTCAAAGTCTATTCTCTAATAGCACATCTTTTGAGTCAGATATTATCGCTTTCTCTGAAACTTGGTTAAACACTACTGTTTCTGATTGCGAAATTTTTTCAAATAATTTTAATATCTATAGACGTGACCGGCCGACTAGAGGTGGTAGTGTTTTACTAATTGCCATTAAAGCCACGCTCCAATCGGAAATTTTTAATTTTACTATGCCCGCTGATGTAGAAATTGTTGCTGTTAAAGTAATATTCCCATCAAAGGCTCTTTTTATTACTTGCTCTTATATCACTCCATCTTCTGATATTCAAGTTTATATGAGACACATATCTTATATCAGAGAAGTTTCTACCCATGTGCGTGATAATGACATTTTTGTGGTTTTGGGCGATTTTAATCTGCCAAATATCATATGGTCATTTTTCAGCAGCACAAATTATCTTATTCCGTCAGCTCAGCATGATTTTCTTGATGGCATGCTTGATCTTTCGATGTTTCAGATCAATTCAATTCATAACCAATTGAATAGAATACTTGATCTCGTTTTTATCAACGACTGTCCCAGTGCTTCTGTGTCTAGGTCACTTCCAATAACAGTCCCTGAAGATTCTTACCATCCCACTTTAGAAATGTCTCTTTTCTGTTCAAAGGCCTCCGCCTTACCTTCACCAACCTCAAATATGCCAATATTTTGTTTTCGTAAGGGGAATTACACCCTACTTAATCAGCTTATTAATCAACTGATTGGTATTTTTTAGACAATGCTGTTGATATAGATGTAGCTATTAAAAGATTCTACGATAACATATATGCGCTCTTTGGCGTTTGTATACCAAAATACGTTCGAACATCTGGTTTAAAGAAACCACCATGGTTCACGCCAAGACTTTCTTACTTAAAAAACCAAAAATCAAAATTTTTTAAAAAATTTAAGAAGTCTTACTCTAATTTCGATTAGTCTAAATACTCTATAGCCAAGTCAAACTTTTTCTTCTAAACTCTCAATGCTACGAGAATTATCTTGCTCGCTGCAAACGTCAGTTTAGTCAGGATCCTAGACAATCTTACAATTTTGTGAATTCTAAGCGCAAATCTTCTGGTTTGCCTTCATCGTTTTTTCTTGGGATGGAAAAAGCTAGTAATGATTCTGCTGCTTCTGACCTATTTTCTAAATTTTTTCAGTCAACCTATTCCTCTGTCACCCCTACTAATGTGTCTTATCCTTTTCAAATTTCATCTTCTAACCAAATATTTACTAAAACCATCTGTAACACTTCACTTCTATCTTCTATTAAATCTCTAAAATCTTCTTTCTCTCCAGGGCCTGACAACATCCCTAGTTGTGTGCTTAAGGAGTGCTGTACTTCACTTACTCAACCATTGCTTAAGCTTTTTAATCTATGCCTTGATTCTGCAGTCTTCCCATCTATATGGAAGGAATCGTTTGTGATTCCTTTACATAAACAAGTGAGAACGTTGCAGTCGGGCGGAGCCGACTGCGTAATACTCTGATACCATTTTAAGAACAGCTGAAAGGAAGTGAACAGAACACTTTTGCTGGTGACCCGAAATCGGCCTTACAAGTTTTTGGGGACGGGAGGGGCGTGGTCGATCTTAAGAAGGGGTGACCATAAGTCTATTTTCCAAATTTGGTGATTTTAGCTCTAAAACTGTGGAAGATATACATTTTCGCGATTTTTGGGGGCGGGAGGGGGCGTGGCCTCAAAAATTTGGTCCGATCTTTAGAGGGGTTACAAGAAGTCTATCTTCCAATTTTGGTGACTCTAGCTCTAAAACTGTGGAAGATATACGCTTTCGCGATTTTGGGGGCGGGAGGGGGCGTGGCCCCAAAAATTTTGGCCGATCTTTAGAGCGGTTGACAATAAGTCTATCTCACAAATTTGGTGATTCTAGCTCTAAAACTGTGGAAGATAAAAGTTTTCGCGATTTTTGGGGCGGGAGGGGGCGGGGCCCCAAAATTTTTTGCCGATCTTGAGGGGGGCTGACAATAAGTCTATCCTCCAATTTTGGTGACTCTAGCTCAGAACTGTGGAAGATATACATTTTCGCGATTTTTGGGGGCGGGCGGGGGCGTGGCCCCAAAATTTTTTGTCCGATCCTTAGAGGACTTGGCCAGAAGTCTACCCTCAAAGTTTGGTGGCCCTAGCTCTTAAACTAAAATAGTATATTAAGTTTGCACTGAAGTTTGTAACGCATAGAACGAAGCGTCGGAGACCCCAAAAGTTACTGCCAGTATGCTTAGAATAACAATACAAATTGATCTAGCCATGTCCGTCTGTCTGTCTGTCTGTCTGTATGTATGCAAACTAGTCCCTCAGTTTTTGAGCTATCACGATAGAACTTCGCACAGACACTTATTATTCCAGAAGACAGCACATTGGTCGGAGCCGGCCGGATCGGACCACTATATCTTATAGCTGCCATACAACTCGATGTCGGTTTTGACCATATATCCCATGTTTTTGAATCTATCGCGATGAAACTTTCCACAGATACTTATTATTCAAAGAGACATCACATTGGTTGGAGCCAGCCGGATCGGATCACTATATCTTATAGCTGTTATACAACTGGCAATGAATTAAATATTCTTAGAAAAAAAAAATGTTACGCGACAAAACGATTTTGTACAGCTTATGAAATTTCAGTGGTGCAGTTGGCAGAGTGAAAATTGCCTATTAGTTCGAAAAGAGTATAAAATCTTCGGCACGCCGAAGATAATCCTTCCTCACTTGTTATACTCTGATACCGAAGGTACTCATAGTATATTGGTTTTGTCGAATGTCCGTCAGGCCGTCCGTCTGTCCGTCTGTCTGTCTGGATGAACGCACGTATTTCCGAAACGATATTAGATAGACTCTTGAAATCTTTTGCGTTATGATTATAGCTATCTGCTTCAGATCAAGTTTATTCCAAATTTATGCCACGCCCACTGGGAGGCTGGCAAATCGATAACATGTCGATACACCTCAAATCACAAATCGATTAACCGTGAATAACTCCCACAATTTTGAAGCTAGAGTAATCAAATTTGGTAGGTATATTGCTGGTGACCTCCCAAAAAAATCCTAGGTTAATCGGCCACGCTCATTATTACGCCCACCAGCCCCCCCTCCAAAATTAATTTGAAATGCTTATATCTCCCGCAGTTTTAGAGCTAAAGTCACCATATTTGGAATATATATTACTGGTGACGTCCTCTACAGATTACAGAAACAAAATTTCGACCACGCCCACTCCCGCCCCCGTAATCGCGAAAATCGATATACATGAATGCACAATTCGATAACACGTGTATATATCCCGCAATTTTGAAGCTAGAGTCCCCGAATTTAGAATTTAGATTAGGGCTGACCAGCCCAAAAGATTGCGTCCTGGATTTTCCGGCCACGCCCACTAGAACGCCCCCCAGCCACCCCGCCCCCACGAAACACGGAAGCCTATATCTCGCACAGTTTAAGAGCTAGGGCCACCAAACTTTGAGGGTAGACTTCTGGCCAAGTCCTCTAAAGATCGGACAATTTTGGGGCCCTGCCCCCTCCCGCCCTCAAAAATCGAGAAAACTCTTATCTTCCACAGTTTTAGAGCTAGAATCACCAAATTTGTGAGATAGACTTCTTGTCAACCGCTCTAAAGATCGGCCAAAATTTTTGGGGCCACGCCCCTCCCGCCCCCAAAAATCGCGAAAGCGTATATCTTCCACAGTTTTAGAGCTAGAGTCACCAAAATTGGTAAATAGACTTATGGTCACCCCTTCTTAAGATCGACCACGCCCCTCCCGTCCCCAAAAACTTGGAAGGCCGATTTCGGGTCACCCATACACCAGCAAAAAGGTTCTGTTCACTTCCTTTCAGCTGTTCTTAAAATGGTATCAGAGTATTACGCAGTCGGCTCCGCCCGACTGCAACGTTCTCACTTGTTTTTTCTTCTGCTTATCTTGTTTCGGTGCTTCGTTTGCAAGCATCTGTTTGTGCGTGTGTTCGCCTGTGCATATTCTCTTTGTGCATCGCGCTCACCTAACTTTTTGTTGTTGTTTTGTTCTTCACACGCATTATTATTTGTGTATTGACTCTAGTTTTGAGTTAAACTTGAGTGCTTTTTTTTTTGGTCGCTTCAATTTCTACGCCTCTCTTTGCTTTGCGCTCTTGCAAATTTTTGTATCATATTTGTGTAATTTGTTAGACCCCAGTAGTCAATATGTCGTGCTGCAAACTAAATTGCACTTTTAAGCAGGCTGATGATGCTGCACAGCCACAATTTATTTTCTGTTGGTTGTGTGATAATATTATGCATGCTAAATGTGCAGGACTTACTGGTCGCGAATGTGACAAGGTCACCGCAATTGCTAAAAAAGGCAGCGGTGGCTTGAAATGGTCGTGCCCAGTATGCATAGACATACAAACTGACTTCTCACGCATGTATAATTCCGTGAGAAATCAGTTTACTAAATTGCAAACTGTGGCTAAGCTTCTTGCGAATGATTTCGAATCAAGCGCTGAACTGCTTAGCCAATATAAATTTGAGTCCCCCCCTGCTCGCCAGTTAGAGTCGTACTTCGTAAGTGTGCCTGTATCTGTGCCGCCTTCTGCTGTCCAGTGTACTCCGACTCTTTTGGCAACTCCAAAAAATGTGGACGTTTCGCCAGTACTTTCTTTGTCTCCTTCTCCATCCCTCCAAATTACTCCACTACCGACCACAGTGGATCCTATCATAGCCCCTTCTGTAGATCTGTCAGCATCCAGCAATCCCTCAAAAAACTGAATTTTGATTTAACTACCATTCAATATCAGAATGTTAGAGGCCTTATGTCTAAACTTCAAAGTCTATTCTCTAATAGCACATCTTTTGAGTCAGATATTATCGCTTTCTCTGAAACTTGGTTAAACACTACTGTTTCTGATTGCGAAATTTTTTCAAATAATTTTAATATCTATAGACGTGACCGGCCGACTAGAGGTGGTAGTGTTTTACTAATTGCCATTAAAGCCACGCTCCAATCGGAAATTTTTAATTTTACTATGCCCGCTGATGTAGAAATTGTTGCTGTTAAAGTAATATTCCCATCAAAGGCTCTTTTTATTACTTGCTCTTATATCACTCCATCTTCTGATATTCAAGTTTATATGAGACACATATCTTATATCAGAGAAGTTTCTACCCATGTGCGTGATAATGACCTTTTTGTGGTTTTAGGCGATTTTAATCTGCCAAATATCTTATGGTCATTTTTCAGCAGCACAAATTATCTTATTCCGTCAGCTCAGCATGATTTTCTTGATGGCATGCTTGATCTTTCGATGTTTCAGATCAATTCAATTCATAACCAATTGAATAGAATACTTGATCTCGTTTTTATCAACGACTGTCCCAGTGCTTCTGTGTCTAGGTCACTTCCAATAACAGTCCCTGAAGATTCTTACCATCCCACTTTAGAAATGTCTCTTTTCTGTTCAAAGGCCTCCGCCTTACCTTCACCAACCTCAAATATGCCAATATTTTGTTTTCGTAAGGGGAATTACACCCTACTTAATCAGCTTATTAATCAACTGATTGGTATTTTTTAGACAATGCTGTTGATATAGATGTAGCTATTAAAAGATTCTACGATAACATATATGCGCTCTTTGGCGTTTGTATACCAAAATACGTTCGAACATCTGGTTTAAAGAAACCACCATGGTTCACGCCAAGACTTTCTTACTTAAAAAACCAAAAATCAAAATTTTTTAAAAAATTTAAGAAGTCTTACTCTAATTTCGATTAGTCTAAATACTCTATAGCCAAGTCAAACTTTTTTCTTCTAAACTCTCAATGCTACGAGAATTATCTTGCTCGCTGCAAACGTCAGTTTAGTCAGGATCCTAGACAATCTTACAATTTTGTGAATTCTAAGCGCAAATCTTCTGGTTTGCCTTCATCGTTTTTTCTTGGGATGGAAAAAGCTAGTAATGATTCTGCTGCTTCTGACCTATTTTCTAAATTTTTTCAGTCAACCTATTCCTCTGTCACCCCTACTAATGTGTCTTATCCTTTTCAAATTTCATCTTCTAACCAAATATTTACTAAAACCATCTGTAACACTTCACTTCTATCTTCTATTAAATCTCTAAAATCTTCTTTCTCTCCAGGGCCTGACAACATCCCTAGTTGTGTGCTTAAGGAGTGCTGTACTTCACTTACTCAACCATTGCTTAAGCTTTTTAATCTATGCCTTGATTCTGCAGTCTTCCCATCTATATGGAAGGAATCGTTTGTGATTCCTTTACATAAACAAGTGAGAACGTTGCAGTCGGGCGGAGCCGACTGCGTAATACTCTGATACCATTTTAAGAACAGCTGAAAGGAAGTGAACAGAACATTTTTGCTGGTGTATGGGTGACCCGAAATCGGCCTTACAAGTTTTTGGGGACGGGAGGGGCGTGGTCGATCTTAAGAAGGGGTGACCATAAGTCTATTTTCCAAATTTGGTGATTTTAGCTCTAAAACTGTGGAAGATATACATTTTCGCGATTTTTGGGGGCGGGAGGGGGCGTGGCCTCAAATTTTTTGCCAATCTTTGGGGGGGGGGCTGACAATAAGTCTATCCTGCAATTTTGGTGACTCTAGCTCTAAAACTGTGGAAGATATACATTTTCTCGATTTTTGAGGGCGGGAGGGGGCGTGGCCCCAAAAATTTGGTCCGATCTTTAGAGGGGTTACAAGAAGTCTATCTTCCAATTTTGGTGACTCTAGCTCTAAAACTGTGGAAGATATACGCTTTCGCGATTTTTGGGGGCGGGAGGGGGCGTGGCCCCAAAAATTTTGGCCGATCTTTAGAGCGGTTGACAATAAGTCTATCTCACAAATTTGGTGGTTCTAGCTCTAAAACTGTGGAAGATAAAAGTTTTCGCGATTTTTGGGGGCGGGAGGGGGCGGGGCCCCAAAATTTTTTGCCGATCTTGAGGGGGGCTGACAATAAGTCTATCCTCCAATTTTGGTGACTCTAGCTCAGAACTGTGGAAGATATACATTTTCGCGATTTTTTGGGGCGGGCGGGGGCGTGGCCCCAAAATTTTTTGTCCGATCCTTGGCCAGAAGTCTACCCTCAAAGTTTGGTGGCCCTAGCTCTTAAACTGTGCGAGATATAGGCTTCCGTGTTTCGTGGGGGCGGGGTGGCTGGGGGGCGTTCTAGTGGGCGTGGCCGGAAAATCCAGGACGCAATCTTTTGGGCTGGTCAGCCCTAGTCTAAATTCCAAATTTGGGGACTCTAGCTTCAAAATTGCGGGAAATATACACGTGTTATCGAATTGTGCATTCATGTATATCGATTTTCGCGATTACGAGGGCGGGAGTGGGCGTGGTCTAAATTTTGTTTCTGTAATCTGTAGAGGACGTCACCAGTAATA
Organism: Drosophila flavopinicola; assembly: GCA_035042425.1. Taxonomy (NCBI): domain Eukaryota; kingdom Metazoa; phylum Arthropoda; class Insecta; order Diptera; family Drosophilidae; genus Drosophila; species Drosophila flavopinicola. The sequence goes on along the minus strand of JAWNLL010000080.1, from coordinate 184,339 downwards.
TATATTCTAAATATGGTGACTTTAGCTCCAAAACTGCGGGAGATATAAGCATTTCAAATTAATTTTGGAGGGGGGCTGGTGGGCGTAATAATGGGCGTGGTCGATTAACCTAGAATCCAATTTTTTCGGGAGGTCACCAGCAATATACCTACCAAATTTTATTACTCTAGCTTCAAAATTGTGGGAGTTATTCACGTTTAATCGATTTGTGATTTGAGGTGTATCGACATGTTATCGATTTGCCAGCCTCCCAGTGGGCGTGGCATAAATTTGGAATAAACTTGATCTGAAGCAGATAGCTATAATCATACCGCAAAAGATTTCAAGTCTATCTAATATCGTTTCGGAAATACGTGCGTTCATCCAGACAGACGGACGGACGGACAGACGGACAGACGGACGGCCTGACGGACATTCGACAAAACCAATATACTATGAGTACCTTCGGTATCAGAGTATAAAAAGATGGGAAGTCAGATATTTCGAATTATAGCGGTATTGCAAAGTTATCAGCCATCCCAAAATTATTTGAAAAAATCCTTACTTTGACTTTGCAACATCTTTGTAAGTCGATTATTTCCCCTGCCCAACATGGTTTTATTAAGAGTCGGTCCACTACGACCAACTTGCTTGAATTTACCTCCCTGGTAAATGATGCATTTCTATCGAAAATGCAAACTGACGTTATATATACTGACTTCAGTAAAGCATTTGACTCTGTTAACCATGATATATTGCTATATAAGCTTGATTGTTTAGGATTCCCTCCCTCATTTATTTTATGGATTGCCACCTATTTGAAAGGTCGCACTCAAAGAGTATTGCTTAGGTCGACTACCTCGAAAATGGTTCACGTTACTTCTGGTGTACCTCAAGGTAGTCATCTTGGACCTTTATTGTTTACTCTTTACATTAATGACCTGCCTTCGATTGTATCACACTCTCGTATTCTTATTTACGCAGATGATGTGAAACTTATTTTTTCGTACACCGATCCCTTGTGTCATACTCATCTGCAAGATGATTTGAACTCTATGCAGCGCTGGTGTTCTAATAGCTAATAACTAATAACTATTTCTTATATATATGTATATTGTTTAGAATTCATGTAACCCGCTTAACAGGCTAGTTCAGCCCTAAATCCAAGCAGTGGTTCTGTTCACGTGCGAGCTAGCAGTTCGATATACTCATGTAAGTGAGCTGTTTTAGCTTGACTTACAAATAATTCATTTTCTCTTTAGCTAACACAAAATAATGATCAAACACTACTTAATTTGCATAGCGTGCATTACTAGGTGTGCTTCGTAAGATGAGATATTTGCGTGCAAATTAAAGACGGATTTTTGCAATCGATTTTGTATGGGGCTTTTTACGTGGTTGGTGCATACATTTTTATGAATATCTCAGAAAGTAACCCAAAGTTTTTTATAAAATGTACATCAACTTTTTGATGAAAAAAATATGCTTTAACCGTGTGTACTAGGGTTAGCTAGGTGCGACCTGTAAATTGAGCTATTGTAAGAATTGTAAAAACCTTATTTCTTAAAACCATTATTTTAATACAGTAAAAGCTTCAATTTCAAAGCTGAAACATTTAAATGGGAGATATTTCTTAACAATTTTTCATTTAAGTTTGTTTAATTGCGTCCTTTTAAACGTAGACTAATAAAAAAAAAAAAAGCCTTGTTCCGAAACCCATAAGAAGTATCGATATTCGACGCTAAGTCGCCGTGGATAACTGGAAGAACATTATTTTTGAATACAACACTTACCTTATTTTGTCATCGACAGTCCAATATGCTCATCATCCCGAACTGCTTCCGATAATCAACAAAATTAGATATTTCTTTAAATAAGCAGTTGATGCTTCACAACTGTTGATAGTGATTCTAGCAATGCATCCGAGACAAGTTACGATTGACAATATTTAATTTTCTATTTATTAATGTTACTTTGAAATGAAATGTAATAAATTCATCGATCCAAAATAAATAAAAATTGTGAATTTGCTGATTTATTAACCCGTTGTTACCCAAACAATGTCATCCAGCTTTGAATTACTATTTTGACACCTATTCAAACTTAAAGGTTATGTTTTTGTATGTTTTGCAATAAAGTACACGCTGCCATAAGCCGTCTTAAAATATATTGTCTTAAGACATTTTCTGTTTTAACTATGCCAGGATCCAACAGGATCTGCTGATACAGCAGTAAAACGAACCTCAGATACAGCAGTAAGACGAACCTCATAATGGAAGGTGACACAAGCGTCTATCACACATAGCTTGATATCAATCAGCGGGTTTAGTTACTTTTCGATTAACTGTTAAGATCAGATCTTGTCCTATGTAATAGATACCTTTCATTATTTAAAACCGACAAAAAATCCTGAGATATATCATATATCAAACAGTATCTCTGGAAGAATACTCATTATCGGACCATTGATAAATATAGCAGCAAGTCCCAATACCTAACGAAGACAAGCTGGTTGGAAAGAGACTGAGGTAGTTTTTATCCCAAAAGCGAGAAAACCCTCTCATGTCAAACCAAATGAGTTCAGAACAATCTGATTATGCTCATTCTCATTAAAATTTTAAGCATACCAATACATGTGCTATACCAAAGGCATGCAGAATCTGCACTCCATTGTTTCGCGCATCGAGCGATCAAGGAATTTATCTCAACATTGATGCCCTTATCCATGCTCTGTCGGGGGACAGACCTGCAGCTTTTAGATGGTAGATGGGCTCTTGGTGCAATTCATCAACCTACAAGCAGTTCGGTGAATACACGTTAGGGGCACGCCACATGCCGTTGTCTTCCTCCCTACCTGGGTGGTAACTGTGAGCATGCTGCTACGAACTTTAGGGAGGGAGAGACTACGTAGTTGGCCTACGCGGACGTAGTAACACAATTGAAATTTATGCAAAGCGGTTTTTTACTGTCACCTCTGATCGCTAAGTCGCACATGAGGCTAACTAACTGAGTGTCGTTGGTCGGTGAACTACACAGCTCAGTACAAATATAGTATAGGTGACCGGACACCGAAACATTGAAGGTAATGGAAAATTAGATGAACTAAATGGACAAGGTACCAAGAAATAGTTCCTCGTCGAGAAGAATAAGAAGTGTCCTTGTGAACAAATAGCAGCGCACTGGATATCTATAAGCACATATGCGATTTCCAGGCTCACTTGGCCGACATCCTACATAAAATGCGAAAATACCATATTTTCTATAATATTTTAGTGAAAACTCTGACAGGACACTGCCTGATTATAACTAATCCTAGCGGGTTAGCAATACCAAACAATAACTTCTGTACAAGTTGCCATTTCGTTGACGAGGGTTAGGGCGTTAGTGGCTGTGACTTGACCGTTGGGTAAGCTTAACAGTAATCTACCTTTTACGTTTGGCGACTTTAACTGTGGGGAATAAGGATTTTCGGGAATGTTGGGGAGATATAGGCTTCCACGATTCGTCGGGGCGGGGTGGCTGGGGGGCGTTCCAGATCGCAATCTTTCAAGCACGTCTGCACCTATCTAATTTCCAAATTTGGGGACTCTAGCTTCAAAATTGCGGGAAATATACACGTGTTATCGAATTGTGGTTTCATGTATATCGATTTTCGCGATTACGGGCGCGGGAGCGGGAGTGGGCGATTTTTTTTTTTGTGATCTGTGGAGGATGTCACCAGAAATATATATTCCAAATATGGGGACTTTATAACTTATCTCCGAATTTGTATGAAATTTTCACGTTTGATCGATATTTGAATTTAGGTGTATAGACATATCGATTTGCCAGCCTCACAGTGGGCGTGGCACAAAACTGTATCAAACTTGACCCGAAGCAGATAGCTACAAGCATAACAGTCCAAGTTTCAAGTCACAATCTGCAATAGGTTCAGAAATACGTGCGTTCATACATTGGACACTGTACAAACTCAGAATACTATGAATATCTTAGGTATCAAAGTATAAAAAGTAGGGTCAGTAGAAACAAAAAATAATTTTGACTTTGGTTATTATATATAAAACTATTTATCTGTCAAAAATTTGAATTCTGTTAATAAGCACAACTGAAGCATATGACTTATTTAAAATTCTTAACGTAGGTAATGATATGAATCTTCTAGAGGAATGAATTATGCACAAGAAAAGTCAAAAATCTTTGATACGTTTTTCGAAGAAAATAGTATATTCACGTTGTGCTGAAGTGTGTAATGAATAAAAGAAAGCGCCGGAGACCCCCTAAAGTTAGCTACAGTGTGATTAGAATGACAAAACAAATTGATCTAGCCATGTCGGTCTATCTGTCTGTATGTATGCAAACTAGTCTCCCAGTTGTTGAGCTATCGCGATGAAACTTTGCACAGAGACTTATTATTTAAAGGGCCAGCACATTGGTAGGAGCCGGCCGGCCTGGACAACTATATATTATAGCTGTCTTACAACTGGAAGTCGATTTTGGCCATATATCCGATCTTTTCAAAGCTATCACCTTAAATTTTCTCGTACACTTGAAATAATAACTTTTTTTCTTCGAGTTTGAATCTAGTTCTCGTACTGAACAGACTACTTTTTTGTTCCCAAAAATTTTCTCCAAATTTTCCAAAAACAAATCGGAAAAAATAGGAAAAATAATTTTGAGAAAAATCTTTTTGTTTTATTTTGTTTCTTTTTTTTTTTCTCTTGACTGTGTTAATTTATTTCCTTTTCGGCCCCCCAACTTGGGGGACCCCTCCATAGATACATGGCGTCCCCTAAGAATAAGTTTAATCAAAAAATTCTAAAGAACAAGCACCTCAGGTCCAAGGCTGCCAACCAAGTGACTGAAGAGGCTCGCTCTGCCACCAGACGAGCCCTTAGCTTACGTCCCTCGACCCGTCAGCAAGCCCTGGACGTAAGGCGTAATATATCTAGTAACGATTCGGATGCATCTATCTCTAGTCAAATCATCCCGCATGATAAGCATATTTCAAATTCTGCTCCATCCCGCCAGATCCCGGGCTCTGCACACAGGAAGAGTCGTCTGTTGCGGACTCAAGGCGTCCAGGATGCTATTCCTTCCCACAGCGATAAAGAGTTGTTTGATGACTCTCATGAGAATAATGATACATTCCTATCTGGCATCCGCAAATCTGGTGCCAGCACGCCGGCTCTAGACACCATTATAAGCTCTGAGTGGTTCAGTCAGGCTGCATCTGACCGTGATCGGCTTACTATCATGAACCGTAACAATTTGAAAGTGCCCTGTTCTCATGTTTCTGGACATGTTGGTGTAGATAACACCTCAGTGAATTCCTCGCTACTTGGCCCTACAACACCCTGATGTCGCATCTTCAGAGCTGAACCCTATACCTGCCCTTTCCTTAGGTGCCCCTGGATCGGATACTGGATGCCATCCTATCACTGCGATTTCTTCTAATGGCAAGACTGCCCCTGTAGTTGCGGGTCCGGTCCATAAAGTGTCCTCTCAACCATCCCCTAGACGGCCTGTGTCTCCGCGCTTGACAAATCCAAAGAGTTCTGGCCCGCGTCCCCCTCCCTTTCTTCTAAGGGGTATACCAAACATCAAACGGCTCATTGCCCTGATCAGTACTGCGACCATTGACTTCCGTCTGAAGATCACCGGCCAGTCTTCTTGCAGGATAACCTGTTCAGAAGGTGTATCCTATAGAAGTATTCAAAAGATTTTTACCGAAAATAGAATCCCATTTAGCTCCTTCCAGCTGAAGGAGAACCGTGCTTTTAGGGTTGTTGCCAGGGGATTGCATGCGTCAACCGACATTGAGGATATAAAGGCTGAGCTAAGGGCTCAAGGACACAATCCTCGAAATATTTACAACCCACCAGGTGAGAATGGTGTACAAAATCGAAACACGTTCTACATAGAGCTTGAACCGGCTGCAAATAATACGAAGATGTACGACATAAAAGCTTTGGCATATCAGGTCGTGAAAATCGAGGCCCCCGTCCGCGATCTGGGGCTCTGAGATGTTTCAGATGTCAAGAGTTTGGTCATTCCAAGAATTTCTGTTCCTTCCCCGCTAAATGTGCCAGGTGTTCGGGTGATCATGAAACACGTGATAAAGACAAGTGTATGGCTACCACTGAAGAACAATACAAGTGCATCAACTGTGGGTCCAATCACAGCGCGGCTTTCAGACGCTGTCCCGCCTATCTGGAGGCGGTTGCAAAGCGCAATGGTAACAACACTGGACGAAGTCTACAGCAAAGGAAGTCTGTCACTCCTGTCTCAGTTCGGAATGCTTGGTCGGCAACCCAGTTGCCCCCAAAGACCTCGAATCTGCCTGTCCCACCCCCGATGGTGTTAAATTCAAGCCACTGGCCTACACCGGGCTATAGTAGGAAGCCTAATGTCCCTGGTTCTAGCATCCCTGGACATTTGCCCTCGGTTTCCACAACTCAGCCTGCTCAGGACAGACTACATAGCTTCATTGACGAACTACGTAGACAGCAGGAAGCTAGTGCTTCAACACAAGCGGCTGCGATTGACAAGCTGCTATCGCGTTTTGACCAGATGATGTCGATAATGACATCTACTTTAGAGATGATGCGATCCCTACTGACGAATGGTGCACATATTTCAACGTCTTTGCATCGCGATGTCTAATTATGGTCTGAACATCATTATTTGGAACGCCAATGGCATCATTGGCAAGACCCTGGAGGTCGAACATCTTCTCCAGGAAAAGGATGTTGATATCCTTCTTGTTTCAGAAACACACTTCAACAGCCGCTCCTCCTTCCGCATCCATGGTTATGATGTTCACTGTGCCAATCACCCGGGTGACCGTCTCCGTGGTGGTGCTGCAGTCATCGTGCGGTCATCGTTTGACTTTCACCTCAGTAGTACTATTGCTGAGCCTCATCTACAAGCTATTTCTATATCCTTGGTCACTGGTATTGGAAGAGTTTCTTTTGCTGCTGTATATTGCCCACCTGGACATCGTCAATGCTGGACTTCTGGAGAGTATCATCGCCTATTTGGCTCTATGGGCAACCACTTTTTTATTGGCGGCGACTGGAATGCGCACCATCAATTTTGGGGATGCAGGCGGTCGTGTATTAGAGGAGATACTCTGATGTCACTGGTATCAGGTTCCAATCTTCAGGTCTTGGCCACCGGCGCACCCACACATTTTCCGGGAAATACCCGGTATCTCCCCACGGCCATTGACTTTGCGGTCTACAAAGGCATCCCCTGCAACCACCTCGCCATATCAGAGTGTACAGGTCTATCCTCTGATCACATCCCGTTGCTGGCTTACTTTTGTGTGTCCGCCTATGTGGTTACCGCCAAACCTAGGCTTCTCCCCCGTGGCTCGAATATAGAGGACTTTGGTACTCGGCTCTCGACACTAGCTATTGCTAACCCTCTCCCTCTTGACACTCCTGCTAACATTGACGCTTTTGCTCAGGATCTGGTTGACAAGATTCACCTTGCTGCTCCTTCTGCTACCGGAACCCCATCCGCACCTCCGCCATCTTGGGCATCCTCTAAACCTGAGATTTCGATTTTGGCTAGACGAGGGCATTCTCTGCGTCGCGAGTGGATGAGGACGCGTCATCTGCTGGATCTGGCACGGTGGAAAGCCGCTGTCTCAAATCTTAGGCGTGTGCTTAAGTCTGCTAAGTCGGAGTTCTTTGTAAACAAGCTCAACGCCATCGACCCTGACGAGGAACATGGTTTTGCGTTGTGGAAGTGCACCCGCAGCATCAAGCGACAGCCTCTTCGCAGGCTCCCTCTCAGACGTAATGATGGTACATGGGCTCGTACTGATGACGATATTGCTGAAGTTTTTGCGAATGAACTCGAAGCACGGTTCACTCCTTTTGATTTCGCGACCAGACAAGAGGTAAGAGCCACCGTCTCGAGGATTGGCCTATCCTTCGGCCCCTCCCATTTTGTCCAGCCGGTAACCGAAGATGAGGTTCATTCTCAAATAAAGAGGTTGATTCTCTCTAAGGCACCTGGAATGGATTCTATTGATGGCAAAGTGGCCAAGGCTCTACCCAGCGTAATTGTCTCACAGCTTTGTCGGCTGTTCAATGCCGTACTTGACTTGGGTCATTTCCCGGCCCCATGGAAGCGCGCTCTTATTGTTATGGTGCCAAAGAAAGGCAAGGATCCCCACAATCCGGACTCTTTCAGGCCGATAAGTCTCCTGCCTACTTTTTCGAAGGTCTTTGAGAGAATCTTTTTAACCCGTCTGCTGGCCGTTGACGCTTTTGAAAATGCGCTACCAGACCATCAATTTGGCTTCCGAGGACGCCATAATGCGATTGAACAAATCCATCGTGTTGTAAGCCACATCCTCAGCGCCTTCGAAAAGAAAAAATACTGTGCCGCAGTTTTCCTGGACATTCGGCAGGCCTTTGATAGGGTCTGGCACGAGGGCCTCTGCTACAAGCTAATGCCGCTGCTCCCTGAAGGTCTCTTGAAGGTGCTTGTCTCTTTCCTGGAAGGCAGAGCATTTGCTGTCGAATACAGAGATGCCCGGTCCGGAATGCGTCCTATTCGGGCTGGTGTACCTCAGGGTAGTATTCTTGGACCACTACTATACACTGTATTTACGGCGGATCCTCCCATCCTCAATACACGCGGATCATTGACGGCAACATATGCTGACGACACAGCTTTCCTAGCTTCTAGCAGTTACTCAACGACTGCCTCCAGACGTGTCCAAGGATTCCTAGATGAGTTCGAGTGCTGGGCCTCGCGATGGAATATAGAGCCGAATATTGAAAAAACCCAACACGCCACGTTTGCACTCCGGCCTGGTCGCTCACGTCGGCTTTATCTAGATGGTAAGAGAATCGCGCACACTGATTACATCACTTATTTGCGAGTGACCCTGGACAGGCGCCGCACATGGAGCAGCCATATTAAAAAAGCATGTGGAACAGTGAACAAGAAACTGGGGAAATTGGACTGGCTTCTCAGACCAGGGAGTGGTCTTTCCCTAAGAGCCAAAGTACGGTTATTTAAGACCATTATACTGCCAACGTTAAATTGGGGTATCACTTGCTGGGGGACTGCATGTGACACTACCCTAAGAAGAGTTCAAGCTACAATAACAAAGTCTTTGCGCCGCATGACCAATATTCAGTGGCATCATTACGTCAAAAATGAGACTATCCTCAACGACCTTCAAATACCAACGGTGTGTGAGGCCATAAGTAAAAGCTCCAACCGGTATCGCGCACGTTTGTTAGACCACTCTAACCGCCTGGCTAGACAACTCGCAAGACCGGCGAGACATAGGCGTCTAAAGCGCAAGCACCCGTCGGACCTCTGGATCCTTGGCCGGTCGCGGAACGGCCGGCTTCTTTAGAAAATTATAGCTATATATATTATAGCATACCCGTGCTGACAACAGCGTCATCTCCCCACTGAGAATTGGGTTTTAAAGTTTAAAGTTATACCGGCCTGGAAATAGGGTAAAGACCCTATGTAGCTTGCCAAATAAAAATCAAAAAAAAAAAAAAAAAAAGAAATAATAACTCATCTTGAGCCCTCCTTATAAAGTATCAATGTTTAAAATTGCAAAAGAATAAAATCATCAAAAGCTAAGGTATGCTTGATTTGCTAAACTTGCTCATATTCATACATACACATGATCACAAATGTTACGATCTCGTTTCCACTTTCTGTAGTGTGAAGAGTACAGCTATACAAACACGCAAATGTGTGTTTTGCGAACAGTAATTTATATCTGCATGTACTATTTGCTGTGGACGTATTAGAAACTTTTGAAATTGGGTATATATGTAGGTTTACAATATATGTTTCGGTATACCAAATGTAGTAAGTTAGCTGAACTTTTAAAATAGGCAATTGGGTACAAACGGTATAGTGAAATTTTGCAAATGTATGTAACATATAAAGTATATATATTCTTGATCAGTATCAACTGTCGAGTTGGTCTAGCCAAGTCCGTCTATCTCTGTAAGCCCGCGTATTTCAAAGACTTTGCAATTTTTAAGTTTTGAGTAATAAAAATGTATGGGGGATAGAATTTAGCAAAATGTCATAGCATATTAACATTTTTAAAGCTAAAACAAATTATTTATTAAATATTAAAAAAAAAATTATTATTAAGTTTGAGCTAACTGTAATGTAATAATAATTTAAAGCCATGTCCCTCCGCTTTTAAAAATGTGCTCATCTCTTGTGCGGAATATCCGCCACTAAATTGAAATGTAAATTGCGTTATAATTGGCACCAGCAGAATGTTAAAATGGCTAGTTGAGATCAGGCGTTGCCATCTAAAGCAAATGTAAATATTAAAATGCGACTATCTCAAGAATGAATCCTTCTTTTTCAAAATTGTAATGGCAAAATGACTATTTTTGCTATCTTCATTTAATAAATTACCGTGCAATTCGGCACGGAATATAGATAAGAGAACGAAAATTATTATTGGTACCAGCAGAATCTTACTCAAAATGGCTAGTTTCCATCTTAAGCAAATGTAAATTTTTAAATTCGAATTTTACTGAATTATACGTAAAATAGTATATAAATACTATTTCTAAATCTGTGCTTATTTCTTATATATATATTGTATAGAATTCATGTTCACCAGTCGCCAGCGTCGCAAAATTGTCCAGCCCTGAATCCAAGTAGTTCCCATGCGAGCTAGCAGTGCGATATGCTCATGTAAGTTAACTGTCTTAGGTTGGCTTACAAATAATTGATTCCCTCTTTAACTGATCCTTTTAAATTGTTCAAACTTATCTTAAAAAGTGCATAAAATATCTTCAATTTGTATAGCGTGCATTATGGCGCGCCTTCTGTAAGATGAGATTGCGTGCAAATTCAAGACTGTATTTTGTATGGGGCGTTTTACGTGGTTGGTGCGTATTTTTGAAGATAATTTTAATTGAAGATAATTTAATTTTTAACAATTTTTTGTTCGATTTCGTCCTTTTGATCGCAAAATATTTGAAAAACAAAATCCTTGTTCCGAAACCGATAAGAAGGATCGATATTCGACGATAAGTGGTCGTCGGTAACTTGACGCACATCATTCAAAACTAAATTTAAAATTTTTCGATACCCTGGCACAACAAATCACCGCTCCGACGTATTTATTCCATGTTTGTACGTGAATCATTTATTGAGTAAATTCCTTTTCGACCTTAGTTTTCACATGTTCACAAACATTTAAGTTTTATTTTACACTTTTAGCTGGGTTAATTAGCTTCATGTTAGGATTTTAATTTTTGTTGTTTGATTGTGTCGTAGTTTTTAATGTAATGTATTTGTATTTTATTGAATTGATGTTTTCACATTTCGCGCTAACATTTAACATCAAATTACACAGACATTAAAATTGTTTAGACAAAATATACAATTAAGTATAATTATTTAGTTGTCATATAACCAGACCCTTAAGATAATGTTTCTTATACACTTTTTAATTTGTAGGTATGCCATGTATGTAAGTACATAGTATGTACGCACGGTTTTCAATAAAATGAGTAATTTCTTGTGAATGTACATACATATGCTAATACTTAATTACCTGTGAATCTAAACACAACTGACACAAAGGTAAAAGGTTCTTATGGAATTAACTTTTTGTTTTACTTTTATTTCATTTTTTTTCTTCCATGTTTTTTTTGGATATTTTTACTTTTCTTTTGGTTTAAGTGGCATAGCATAAAACATACATACATGAAAGTAGTATTGGCAAGCGCATGTAGTTACACTCCCCGAAATACAGTTAAGTCCATAAAAAAGGCAAGGAAAAATTTGTGAGCATTGCATGGTTTTACTTTAGTTAGTTTAATACAAAATATTTCATATTTTCATTACTGACATCAATAACCATACGATACCAGTTTGTTAGAAAAATTCCATTTCAACTGTGCAATTTTATAGAAGACACTGTGCTTAACTGAGACATAATTTATAAGAAATTGTTTAAAGCATCCAAGCCTATTTGTTGCCTCAAATATTTGATTTGACATCTAATCAATCACTCTGAAAGTGAGATTAAAGCACTTTCCTTTCGTAACCCGATAACGTATTCCCTATTGGAAGAAAGTCCGGTGATCGTGTTGGCCACTCTAAAACTTGGATCAATTTATTCTTGAATCTTTCTCGACTGTTTGTTATTGATATCAATAATGTCAATTTTTGCTTATTTAACTAGTTTTCATTTAAACTAACTAATGTGAGACATTCTTCAAAAATGTTTCTTTTGCTTTTTTTTTATTTTGGGGAGTGTAGGGTTTATTTTAAATCATGGAATCTGGTTGCTGTTACTCTGTTGCAATTTGGCAACGTTCTCAATTAAAACAGATATAGCATGTATATGTAATTAAATTTGAATTTGTTTGTTTTTTCTTTGTATAGGAAACAACAAAAATGGACGCAAAATTATTAGTTGTTTGTTATCTTTCATACACACACATGAACTTTGTTTTACGACTCATTTTTTTAGGTTTTTAGGTTATTTAACTATATAGGAATATGTAAAACGTACACTTAATATAAATAGTATTGTTACTAGTATATAAATGCAGCTCTAAAAATGTTGTTGTGTCGCCATTCAAATATATTCAATTAGATTTCTTCAGAAATATTCAATGCTGAGGTAGTTCATTTATTTATTTTTTTCATCATTTTTTTGTTGTTAAAGTATATTTTAATTAGTACGTATCGTGTGTCTCTATTAGTAAAGTTACTTAACTTCTTTTTTGGCTGTACTCTTTTTAATGTTTAAGTTTATTTTATTCTTTACTTTCAAAGATAAACATACTACAAAAGTATTAAATTTACAGTTCAGACAATTTCTGCTATAATTTTTTGAGATAGAATGATTGGAATGGAACGCCGGACCTTAATAAAGTGGAAACGCAATCAAAATCGGTACAAATAAAAATCGAAGCTAAAAAAAAGAAAGTTAAATAAAGATTTTTTTCGGTTTTTTTTTTATATTTAAAATGTTTATAGATATTTAGCTCTTTAATGTAGATACAATGTACAACGAAGATACATTATGTCATCTACATTAGTGTAATTATTTATGTAGATTAATGAACCTAACATGTACATGTAGACGACAAAAAAAAAGTTAAACTACAAATAGGTACTATAAAAATAATTAAAGTAAAAAAAAAAAAAAAGTGTTATTTTTATGTCTAATTTTTTTATTTTACTTTTATTTGTATTATTTACTTTTCATATTTTTTTCCAATATATATTTATGGATTCCTACTTTGGTCGCCATTTAAATGCTATGTAGTATTAGGGCGGGGTAGAAGATCCAGCGAACGGTTTTATTTATAAACTACTATCACACAGGTAAACCATTCGCAGGATATGGTTTTTTGTTGTTGTTTGTTATTGTTGGGAAAAGATTTAAATGCTTAACAAAATGGCGTAGGCCTTTAACGAATTTAATAAATATATGAAATTTAAATTATTTAGCGAGAATTCCAGACATATTATTATATATGTATATATGCAGATATTGTTTGATTCTTTTATAATTGGTTAGGTTCTATGTATTTTTTAGTTTTTCTGTGATTGATTATGTTTTATACATGTTTGTAAATATGTGGATGCGAGTGTAATGATACCCAAACTAGTTGGCCAATTTTCAACTATGTTGATGCATCATTGGTTTTAACTGCAATAAACATAACGGTAACTAAATTTACGTTGTAGCTCAGACTTCAGTTGATTACCGTATAGATTTATTACAGTTCAAGGAAAGGTAATATTTAACACAATATAAATTCCATAAATAGACATAAAAAATGCAAAATATTTATACGGAAAATAAGCGAAAATCGATAATTCCGACGTGTTTCCTATCATAAATTTTCGATTGGATGTACACAATATATGTTGCTTTTCTCTTGTATTTTATAACACTATTTTAGAACCAATTTATTAATGGAATTAAGCAAAATTATTCAGAATTTTTGTTACATGCCTCTTGTTTCTAATTATTTATATAGAATCATATTGAATACGTACATAAAGAACTTAGTGGGCTCGCTTCACATATGTGTCATATAGTTTGCATTTAAGTAGTGGGCGTTTTTTTTTATATTTTATTATTATCATTTTTGTTCAACCTTGGGTAAAATTGTAGGACATGTAAACTCTAACGGCTGACTAACGGTTTCAGTTATGCTTATGTGCTAAACAATTTATTGATATACTAATTCATAGTTATTTAACTTGAGTTTTATTTCATTTCGGTAGTAAGTCATATTGAAGTTGTATGTTGTCAGTTAATGATGTTGTTGCTGCTTTGACCACAGCTATAACATACGTGCATACTTCATGTCGTACGTTTCAAATATTAATTTGTATACATTTTTAGTTCAGTTGTGTCGTATCCGAGGAGTTATTACTGTACTAGTTTGGTACTGCTCTAATCTTTTCAAATTTTGCCCCACAATTGTTGCCCAGTTGTTGCCGTAATTTTACTGTGCTTTTATTTCCATTTCGTTCTTTCTCATAAGCTGCTGACTGACTTAAAAGAGAACAAGAACACATTCAAAAAAAAAACCACCAATTTGATGTTATTCTGATTTTAAGCTTTACAATTTTCTCTTTTTTTTTAATTTTTTCGACTGTCTGACGTGTTGCTTAGACTTTCATTTAAATACCATGCTTTCATGTGAGTGTCGGCCTTGGGCTATTTCTGCTTGCTTAATTTGTTGTTAAGCCTACTTTGAAACTCATTTTATTTAGTTATTGTTATCATCGCATATAAGCAATCAAGTTAACTTTTTAACTTCCCGTCTCCTAATAATTGAAAACAAATTGTATGTTCACGAACATCTCTAAATTAATTTTAAAGTCGAAAAAAAAACCAAATAAATAGTGATTTGTACTCATGATGTTTGTACCGCTTAAAATTTTATGTAAATATGTAAATATATGTATATAAAAAAATTATCCCCTTTTTTTTAATTTTCTTCCGCATTTTTTAGATTTAATTAATTTTGTTATTTAAAGAGTACAAACTTTATGGATTTAAGAAATTATATAAAAAAAATATTAGATTAATAAATTTAACAGTTTGTTGTAGCTGTCAAAAAATGTATGTCAAAATACTTTTGAAGTCTAGTGAGTTGGTGTGTTTGTGTGCTTGATACATTTTGTATGCGTGTGCGTATGCGTAAGTGTACGTGCGTATAAAAATGTCAATCTAAACCATTTTCATTTTCATTTTTTTAGTCATAGTTTAAATAAATGTTAAATTTTTAAACAACTTTATCACACCTTAAACGTTATCAGTACTTGGCACACCTTACAACACAAAACAGTACTTTAGATCAATTTAATTGTTACTTTCTCTTGTGGTTGTTGTTTCGGGTGTAGAGAAAAACAAAACGCTGTCCCAGTCTCCGTGTGTGTAGACAATGTAAGTACATGTGTGTCTCGGTTTGTGTGATAAATTCAAAAAATAAACTTCAAATAATTCCAAGATATTTTAAATGAGAACGCATCGAATTTAGTTGTACAATTTATAAGCCAACCCACTGCCATATTCCTATCCGTAATGAGTAACACCTGTTATCGCGACTTGACTCGTAACGGTATCAACTGTATTCGACGACACTGCTGCCCTTTGTTGTAATTGCTAACCCATGCTAACGGTATCAACTGTATCCGACGAAACTGTTCTTTGTTTTTGTGCTGCGTTGTTTTCGTTTTCGTTTTACTTCTTTTCTTTTCAATTTCACGTACAAATTAGATTTTCTTGTACTTTTACTGGTCTCATTATAATGCTCGTTCTCTAACTGCTATAATAACAATGTAAAATAGCCTCTAAATACTAAACAATAATTTCTTTGCTGCTCTCTAAATTGCGCTTCATCGCTGTCGTTTTCAACGAGCTCGCTTAAATATCATGTGATCTTGTCACAAATTATAATTCATACATCTTTCATAATAATTATTATTTTCTAATAGTGCCGGTAATCTCCCTTCTTAAACAAAGCAATCAATAGTTAATAGGTAGTTAACTTAACCACTCTTCTCTTTCATTTTTTTTTCTTTTTTCTGGGATCAGAATTTGGAATTTTATGCAAAATCAAAACAATGCAAGTTCAAAAACATTGCCTTATTTTTCTAGTTTACTTTTTCTGAATTTTTGTTTGGAAAACCTCGTTTTGTTTTTTTTTTTTGTGACGTTTGTGTGTTGTTAATATATATATTTATATATTATATATACATATATATAAATATGTAATACATACATAAATATACAAAAACATATAATATATAAATAAAATGCTTAGGCATCAGATAATTTTTGTTTGCTATATAGTTTATATAAGTATATGCTCTTTGTATTGGCAATTTTTGACATTTTTCCCATGCTCTACGCAAACTTGAAGATGTCACAGAAAAAAATAAAATTATTTATATTTATATATATGTATGAACGTTACAAAATACACTCAATTATAACAAAACAAGTTTTCTTTGCATTTTCCACGTAAGCACATACATACATATGTATATTTATATAAATATTTATAAATGTTTATGTTATGCTTAGGAAAACTCCTTTTATATACACGTCTATTTAAATAGATTGTAAAAGTTTTCTTATACCGGAAATACCATAACAATTTTTTTATTTTTTATTTTATAATGAGTCTGGTGGATCTGGTTCTGAGTCTGCGTATGTTTTCGTACTCTTTTTTTTACATAAAAAAGGCTTATCACTTTCATATATTTACACCTGTGAACTTGTATGTGTTCGATTTCAGGGCAGTGGAAACTTGCTTTGGCTTACACTGTTTTTGCTCCTATTGATATGCCTTTTAGTTATAGTTCATGTTCGTGAATTTGCGTTGGTGTTGTTATACTTTTGTTTATTAGTTGTTTCAAACATTGTCTTTCAGGTTTTGCATTGCTTAAAAAGTATCAAAATTATCATCTTTATGAATTGTGTTTTCTCTGATATTTTTTTTTTTAGTTATTATTTTAGTATCTGCTGTTTTTGTTTAGCTCACATTTTACATATTCGTTAAATTTGCTCTTTTGTTAAGCTTTTAGTTTAGTTTTTAACATTTGTTTCTAAATTTTTAACTGGTTTTCGTTTTTGTGTTTGTCATAGAAGATAATGCACTTACATTGAGGTATTTTAATTACTTTTTCAATCTTCATCAATAAACCTTTTACACATGTTTCTTTTTTTTTTTGTATGTATGTTGCTGTTGATGCATTTATCGCTTTGTCATTTCCGAATTTCATTTTCTTTTTAATGTTTCGATAATGTTTACAAAACAAAATTGCTTGGTTGTTAATATGTGGCCGAAATGTTGACTTTAGTTGTTCGTTACATATTGTTTAAAATGCACGAATATAACAGTATAAAATTAAAGGGTTGTAATAGCAAAAGAAACGCAGAAACAGCACTGTTAACTTTCTATTGAATTGTAATTTACATATATATTCCATATAAATATATAAATACATATATGCATATATATATGTATATATACATATATGTATATATATATATATATATATTATTTATATATTTACATATTTACTTTATGTATACAACTAACTTAATGCAGTACGCAACAAAACAAATAAAAAGGAAATATATCTAAATATGTATTCGAGTATGTATTTATGTAATGTATGCATGTATGTATTTAATGTGAACAAAAAATGGTAATAAGAAAATGTCACATTATTCATTTATGTATATTTGAACAAAATTGGGATATTGTTTGATTGCTTGTTGCTCTGATTCAGTTAAAATTTTTGCAGCTATGGAAAACACTGTTATATTCTATGTTTTATGATCTATGTTTGTATGGTGTTTCAATAATGTTGTTTTAATAAAAAGGGGAGAAGTATGTACACAATTATGTACGACAACATTTAAACCACGAAAATCTATACTATGGACGCAGTTAATATTGATCATTATATATCAGGTAATCTATCAGGGATCATATTATTCAGGTGAGTGGTCCACAATTTGTTAGCTACATATGTATAAAATAGTAGTGGCGTTGTGTTGTGTTGTAAATTATATAAGTATTTGTTTTGTCCCTTTTTCTTTTAATATAAAACTTTATGTTGCTCGTTTTTCGTTCTATTAAAATGAACATTTCAGCACCTTTTTTGTTTTTTTTTTTTTGTTTAAACCACTTTAATGATATCTCTTTCCCGCTCGCTTATTCGCTCTATTCTTCTTTCTTTCTCTCTCTCGGTTAGTTTAGTTAGCAAAATTAACAATTTAGCTTTTTATATATGCTCGAAATCGCCAATTCTTAACTTTCAAAAGCTATTATACATTTTTCCGTTATGTTGTGTGGCGCACATAACAGATAACTGTTATATGGATAACTCTTATTTCGACCGAATTGAACACTTGTATGTTTTGCTTGGGGGTGGTTACACGGCAGATTGCTTATTTTAAAGTTTAGTTATTTGGAGAGGTGGGCCAAAGATTACACCTGTTTGCCATTTAAAACGAGTTAAGAAATACGAAAAATGATAATAGTAGTAATATTTATAAGTTTTAGTTTCCTGTTCTTTTTTTAAGTTACTGTCGTCTGATTTGTGTTTTTGTATACATGCTGTTACAATTTTTAAAATTTTCGAATGCAACATGCTTAAAAAAGTAAAGCAATAAAGCAAACACACAAACAAACAGGTTGGTTTTCTCATCACTTTGTTTTTTTTTTGCTTAATGTACGATTACTATATGATTTAAATAAAGTAAAATAAATCATAAAAAAAATGATGTTTTATATTCCTATATATAAGAAACGAATTTGCTGATTTCACGGCTATATATTTGTATTTGTTTTTGTTGATTTTTTTGTTGCTTTTGTTATTATTAATTTTTTTTTAACTTTTTGTAGTTGTGTGTAAGTATTTAATTTTCTGAAAATGGTTGACTGTGACTCTTGCATACATTTTCTGATGTGTTTTTATTGTTCTTAGTCCAGTTAAACTTATTTTTACCATTTTCTTTTAGTATTATTCAATTTTTTTTTTAAATGATAGCTGGTAAATAATAGTTTTATTGAAATTTTAGCAAGGCATTGACGACCAAAATGCTTACATAAATAATCGCAGTCGAATCACAAAGAATAATAAACATGTCAACGTCACAATGGGCCGATCATGAAAAGGCAACTGTTTTCTTTTATTAGTAATCATTCGGAAGTTGTACACAATGTACACTACCCTTGCTGGGCTGAACAAGTTTTCAAATGAAACTGCTACTGCTCCTGTCTTCTCATGCTGATATTGTCGTTGTCATGTTGCTTTGTTTCTATCGCACTGCTTTTTGGTCACTTTCTGTCGCCTATGCCAGCAATTGAGGGGCGGGCATAACTTTCGGAGGTGTTGGAGTTGAGGGAAACGAGAGTTGTTTTGCGGATTAAATCGGAAATAAACTGCCCTGACTACAAATGCGAATATGTGATTTTGAAGCTATTGATATTATTATTGCTGATGTTGCTGATGTTATGAAAGTAGCTTGTTGTTATATTTGGGTTTCCCCCACCCCCGTCCCCCACCTCACGGTTGCATCTTACTGCTGTGAGCTCGCCAGCTGCTGCTGCTGCTGCTGAGTGGCGGCCGATTCATTTCCAGGCGGCGGCGACGGCTGCTGCTGCTGCAATTGATGTGAGGACGCTGTCGACGACGCCTGCTGCTGATTATGCGCAGGTGGCGTTGACGACGACGACGCCGACGATTGATGATGCGATTGCGGCGGCAGCGGCTGTTGCTGCTGCTGCTGAACCGGCGACGACTGTTGCTGAATCCCACTTGACGCAGCGCCGGCTAAGGTCTGTTGTTGCTGTTGCAATTGTTGTTCTTTGGCAGCTTTTTGTTTTTTGGTCACTGGCGGCGGATTCGTAGATAGCATCATGGCGCGAATGCGGCGCTGTGCGGACTGCAACAAATTAAAAAAAAAAGTTAAGTTAAACTTTTCTAAAGGATATAAGGATATATTCACCGCCACTCACCTGAACACTGTAGAATGGCCCAATGATGTGGACAGGTGTCTCCTCATCGCCGCCTGAAGGGGGCGCCAGCGCATGTTCTGGCAGCTTAATGACGCTACCTGTCACACGTTGCAACTCACGCACGTTCTGTCCGCCCTTGCCAATGATGCGTCCGACCTTTAATACACAAAAATTATTATTAAATAAAGCTGGTTGTTCTTGTCATATTCTTTTTGCGCTGAAGCTTAAATAATGGTTAGATGTTGTGTCCGATTTGATTTTACAAGTGGTTGATAGCAAATACTCCACTTAGCAAATACTCCACTTAGATAGCAAATACTCAACTTTACATAACAAATTTAAATTAGATGTTTGGGACACATTTTCTTTTTAATTGTTGCATAGTCTTATTAGCTTTTAAACAAGTGGGGAAAATTATCTACGGCGCTCCGAAGATTTTTATGCATTTTTCGAGTCTGTGGATAGATTTCAGTAGCATCTATTTTACGCATGCATATGGTGTTTTATAGTTCGCGACTAATTCGCACCTATCCCTCTGCACATGCTTCTTCCAAAAATGATTAAAACAAAAAGAAATTTATTTTTACCACTTACACCACCAAACCGTTTTGATAATCGATGACAAACTCGCTTAAAGAGTACTCTGCTCAAAACTAACTTGCATTTGGCCATATTTGCTCGAATACATCTGTTCTTTCCAAATATTTAATTACGAATATATCTTCGCTATTTATGACTCAATCGATTTGCAATTTTAAACATTGATGATTTATAAGGATGTTCAAGTATACAAGAAAATTTAGGGCAATAGCTTTTAGAACATATGATATATGGCCAAAACCGACCTCGAGTTGTATGGCTCCTACCAATGTGCTGTCGCTTTGAATATTAGGTCTCTGTGCAAAGTTTCATCGCGATGGTTCAAAAACTGAGGGACTAGTATCCATACATACCGATAGACAGACAGACATAGAGACGAACATTATCAGATAAATTTGTTTTGACACCATAAGCAAACTGGAGGCAACTTTTGGAGGTCTCCGATGCTTCCTTATATGCATAACAAGCTTCATCACAACGTGAATACACTATTTTTATACCTGAACCCATTAAAAATGGGTAAAAAGGGTATAATGAAGTTGTGCAAAAGTATGTAACAGGCATAAGGAAGCATCTCCGACCATATAAAGTATATATATTCTTGATCAGTATATACAGCCGAGTCGTTCTAGCCATGTCCGTCTGTCTGTCTGTCCGTCTGTCTGGATGAACACGCGGATATCAGAGACTATAAGAGCTAGATAGAGACTTCATATTTGGAATATAAGTTTTCGTAGTCCCGGGAGAGATCAAGTTTAATTCCTTTTATCGATAACTCGTCCCGCTCAAAAGTTATCGATACATTTCTTTTTCAGACTAACGTTTTTGGACCGTAACTTAAAAGTTATAGTAGCTAGAGGCCCCAAATTTGGCATGTATAGTCTCAAATATCATACACATGTAAAAAATATTTTACATTTTGGATACCACCCCCATCCTCTCACAAGTTCCAAAAACACATTTTTGAAGGTACGGCCTTGCAATTTGGTTTTGTCAATTGGTCAATTTATTGCCAATTGTATACCCAACAAATTTCAATAAGAACGGACAATAAACGCGGAAGCTATTTAGATTTAACTTTCCATTGTGTGGGGCTTAGTAAAAACAAGCTTACTGCTTAAACCGCTTGCTGCTCGTACTGCAGCATGTGTGTTTAGATTAGTATGAATGATTGTAAGCACTCCCGACTAGAGCACTCTTGTTAAACAATATTTTCGCATTCGAGTAGTTAATAAACGCAAAAAGCTTCATCTCATTTGTCCACCAAAATAACTTTATACGATGTGGCGAGCTCCAAACTTATTTTGAATATGATATCAGAAATATTGAGGCTGGAATGTGCATTCGTCACTAGGTCTTTACTTCGTGTACGTGTTTTTTTTACCAGATATTTTTTAGATTTGTTTATGTCAGTGTTACTTTGTCAAGAAGTTTTTAGTTGTGATACTAACGAATAACGGGACGAATAATCGATCAAATAAAATAAACTTGATCTGTTATATATTATATTCCACATGCCGGTTCTGAACAATGTGCTGTCCCGTTGAATAATAAGTCTCTGTGGAAAGTTTTATCACGATAGTTTTATCAAAAGCTGATGGCTAAATCAATTTGTTTTGTCATTCTAAGCATACTGGCAGTAACTTTCGGGAGTCTCCGACGCTTCCTTCTATGCATTGCAAACTTCTGCACAACCTGAATATACTATTTCTTCGAAAAGAGTATAAATATAAGCATGGGTATAAGTTTTTGCGGATTTTGACATTTTCCCGCTAAATTAGCGGTCAGAAAAATATCTCAACGCTTTGATTTTTGGTCGTGGCAAAAGATTTTTCATCTCATTTTGGGAAAGACATCAAAAATTTAAAATCTTAAGAGCTTTTGAATAAAATATCTAATTGAAAAGAATGAGAAACCGTTCAGCGCGTATTTGAAACACACATGATTATTTATTTGCATACGGGAGCTTCCAACAGGCTCCACAATCTTCAATAATGTAAATTTTGCCCAAAACAAATACACCTTAATACCTCATGAATCACATGAGTTATCAACATTTCTAAGTTAAAACAATACAGATTTATACATAATTTAAATTGATTTTGTCAAGGTTCACGCATATATATATATATATATATATATATATATTTATAGTAAAAAAGGGCATAAGAAACTATGAGATAGTAAATAACTGTAAGAACCAAGTCCTTATAATCATGCATACTAATCTAAACACACACATGCTGCAGTTCAAGCAGTACAAGCAGTGCAAGCGGTTTAGGCAGTTAGCTTGCTTTTCACAGAGCCCCACACAATGGAATGTTAAATCTTAAAAAACTTCTGTGTATACATGTATACATGCCAAATTTGGCCTCTAGCTCTTATAACTTGTAAGTTATAGCCCAAAAACGCTAGTCAGAAATCTAAATTTATCGATAACTTTTGAATGGGTCAAGGTATCGACAAAATTAAATAAACTTGATCTGTCCCGGCACTACGACAACTTATATTGCAAATATGAAGTCTCTAGCTCTTTTAGTCTCTGAGATCCGCGTGTTCATACAGACGGACAGACGGACAGACAGACAGACAGACGGACATGGCTAAATCGACTCGGCTGTTGATACTGATCAAGAATTTATATACTTTATATGGTCGGAGATGCTTCCTTATGCCTGTTACATACTTTTGCACAAAACCATAATACCCTTTTTACCCGTTTTAAATGGGTTCAGGGTATAAAAAACCTTGCTGAAAAATATAAAGATTTGTGATCCTGGCTCTTATATAAAGTTGCGAGCGTGTGACACCTTAGGTGTAAAATCTAAATATTTTGAAAAA
Organism: Drosophila flavopinicola; assembly: GCA_035042425.1. NCBI lineage: Eukaryota > Metazoa > Arthropoda > Insecta > Diptera > Drosophilidae > Drosophila > Drosophila flavopinicola. Next base: position 160,871 of record JAWNLL010000080.1, on the reverse strand, counting down.
CTTTTTTTTTTTAGATACATTTTGTTGAGGATTACAGGCTAAAAAAGCAAAATGAGATCGAAACTGATAATTTTAGCTATCGTCAGGTGTCCAATTTTACTTGTGTAGCTTCGTTTGTTTTCATAAGTGCAAATTTTTGTTTATAAATTTCTTAATTAAAATTACGAAATCTTATTATTGCTTTTTGTTTGCTCCGCACTCAGTTTAGTTACAAATTTATACTCTCAAGTCTAGTTGATTTTACAAAACAATGTTTCCCAGTAGAATATAACTTTTTTATTTAAATCATACTACATATTTTTGTTAAGTTCGTTGTTATTATGTAAAAATTAATACATTTAATACTTCTGTTGATTTAACAACATTTTTACTAAGGTTATTTATAAAAAATGTTGTTAAACAGCAACAGAAACAACATTAATATCATAATGGAAAAAATGCAGCATCGAACACTACGCATCATGACACAAATTGCAACTCTATTTTAAAAAAAACTTGAAATAATTTTTGCGTAAAATCAAAAGCATTTTCAATTGAAATGAATGCATTACATTCTAAAATTAATCGCATTGAAATATTGCTTCAGGTTTCGCTGAAATCGGCTCTTGAATTGTTGGCCGCGAAAACCACTTCTATATTTGTGATGTGTAAACCCGTCGATTTTTTGCAAATATCTCGAAAACAAAAAATGTCCCAAAATCACTCTTAGCATCTAATATAGGACTACGGAAGAGCTATAAGTTAAGCCAGTTGTCAGAATAAAATCCGTTTTATTTTGCCTGTTTTTACTTCAAGTGCGTCCGATTGAAAAAATATGACACCATGGAAACGCCCATATGTAAATATATATATATATATATTTACATTTTGTGACATTAACATAAGAAATATATACATACCTGAGAGCTAGCAACGAGTAGCTCGACGGTGAGACGAACATCATCGGTGCCGCACATGAATCCTTCCTCACGCATCTTTTCATATATCATATACTGCGACTTCCACTGACCCTCCGGTGTGCCAACAATCGTGACCTTGCGCTCAGTTTGTTGGTCCAGCGGCTTGTCGGCGTCGAGGGGCGCAATCTTAAGGGATGCGCTTGAGAAGCGCATTATGCTACGAATGTGCGAGCCCTTGGTACCAATGATTGCCCCAACGGCATTGTTCGGTATATACAGAAATGTCGTCTCCTGCATATCATTGGGGAACGCCGGCGGCACCACGCTGGCCGGTGTCTTGGACATGGCAAAGCTTTGACACGAGGGGAACGGCATGCTCGCGTTAAAGACCATGCCGTTGCCCGGTGTCGACATCATTGCCATGGGATGCAGACCGGGGAACATGAGGCTCTGCGGCGCCATTGCCTGCAGATCGTTCTCATAGCTTTGGCGCAGCTTGGTGCTAATTTGGTTTTCTGCCCGCGACATATTCTCAATCAGGCCCTTTACCGTTATGATGCGCTCTAGATTGAAGCTGTTAATGTCATTAATGGAACTAACGGTTATCTTCGTGTCCGTGTCCTGCATAATGCGCTTAATAGTGTTGCCACTCTTGCCAATGATGCGACCAATTAAATTATTATGGGCGAGTATTTTCAGGCAGATCTCACTAAAATTCGGATTGAGGCAAAAAATTAACCATTTAGTATGTGTATAGATATATATATATATAAAGCGGGTTGAAATCTTACCCCTTATTCGTGGATAGCGCTTCCTGTTGCATAACCTCAAGTATGCGCTTGCATGCATTAGTGCAGTTCTCCGGATTGCCATAGATCGTAATGGACTTCTCCAGTGAGCCAACGTTCTCTTTTCGATGCACATCGACACGGGCACGACTCTGTTGTGTGATGGTGCGTATAGTGCTACCCTGTCGTCCAATAATCGCACCAACCATCTCACTCTGTACCAGAATACGCAGCGGGAAGTCCGCCTGGCGGCCGGGTCCCGGCATGCCCGGATATGGATTGCGTTGATTACGTATGCTGCGACGTTGATTTTTGTCCAATTGCTCCGCGTGCAGTTTACTGCCCTCGAACTCGATGCCGTTTAGACCAACAGCAGCTCTAAAGAACATATAAGATGAGGAAGAGCGCAAAAAAAACCACAAACAAAAAATGTAGAATAAAAATAGTAGAGTAAGAAAGTCTTTACAAATGTAAGGACAAAATTTGCTTGATGATGCACATATGTATGTATTGCAGTGTTTTTAAATCGACCATATGCATATAGTAAGAAATTCAGATCAGGAGTCAGATAAAACAATATTACAAGCAATAGTATAGCCACACAAAAAACGACCTAAGCACACCACACAAACCCCGACCCAACAGTCACCGCCTCCCTCAGACAAACATGTAATCATACTAATAATTTTGTAATAAAAAACACAAATGTATTATTATGGGTTCGGGTTTGAATATATATATACAATTGTGTGCAATGAAAAAGTAAAGCCGTTGCGTCCGACCTATTTCACTGCCAAATTACATGTTAAGTGAAGTTTTGGTATAGTAAGTTATTAAAATAGTAATTGGTTATTATTTTCAAGATAATTTGAAGTTGACTACATAGTTTTCATACCAGAGCCAAATTACAAAAAAAAATTAGGTTTGCGCTTTTCATTAAAAAAGTAGTGCCAACTATTTTGATGAACAAAAATTTGTAAGCTTGTGCAAACGTAAATATTTTATATTTTATTTTTGGGTCTAATACATTAATATAAATTATCTTGGGAGATAAACGGTCCGTTGCAGAGGGGCATATGCGTAATTCGTAAGCCATTGGTCAAGCCGACTCGTAGGCACTTTGTGTCCCACACCCAAATTGTCAAATTGTGTGGCCTCCACGTGGTATCTCCCGGAGTACTAGATCCAGTGTGTATCTGGCTATGTACGCTAATTCGAGCGACGAAAAATATATTTTGTAATCAATATAATACAATTGCCGTGGCGTTTACCCCGTTTTACAACGGGGTCGGCCAAATAAATCCATTTTACCCAGGGGTACCTTGGTAACTTAAGCCACAAAAAAAAACAAGTGGGAAAGGATAATCTTCGGCGTGCCGAAGATTCTATACTCTTTTCGAACCTTTAGGCAATTTTCACTCTGAAACTGCACCACTGAAATTTCAAAAGTGGTAAGAAATCGATTTATCGTGTGGCTTTTATTTTTATACCCTGAACCCATTAAAAATGGGTAAAAAGGGTATTATGGTTTTGTGCAAATGTATGTAACAGGCATAAGGAAGCATCTCTGACCATATAAAGTATATATATTATTGATCAGTATCAACAGCCGAGTCGATTTAGCCATGTCCGTCTGTCTGTCTGTCCGTCCGTCTGTATGAACACGCGGATATCAGAGACTACAAGAGCTAGAAACTTCATATTTGGAATATAAGTTCTCCTAATCCCGGGACAGATCAAGTTTATTAAAATTTATCGATAGCTCGTCCCGTTCAAAAGTTATCGATAAATTTCGATTTCATACCAGCGTTTTTTGGATATAACTTACAAGTTATAAGAGCTAGAGGCCCCTAATTTGACATGTATAATCTCGAATAGCATACACATGTAACAAATATTTCACTTTTTGGATACCAGCCCCCAAACCCCCCAAAAGTAAAAAAAACCCATTTTTGAAGGTACGACCTTGGTAACACATATCATCGACAATTGCTTGCCCCAAAAATTTCAATATGATCGGACAATAAACACAGAAGTTATTTAAGATTTAAATTTCCATTGTGTGGGGCTCAGCGAAAGAGCAAGCTAACTGCTTAAACCGCTTGCACTGTTTGTACTGCTTGTACTGCAGCATGTGTGAGTTTAGAGTAGTACGAATGATTGTAAGGACTGGGTTCAGGGTATCTCCTAGTCGGGCACTCCCGACTAGAGCACTCTTACTTGTTTTGATTTAAGGATTGATATATGAATTTAAATTTTTCTTTTAAATTATTGAATTGAAGCTATTTGATATATATTTAACACAAATAATTAGACAACAAATAAAAAGCAATATGTCGCGGCTGGGATTTGAACCGTGCTCTCCCGTTTGGCAGCCTAGCACTCTAATACTTACGCCACCAAGCAGTTTTGAAATGCGCTGACAAATTCGGATATACTGACATATTCTTTTGCGTTGTATAGTTTTTATTATGACCAGTCGCAGCTGAGTTTCGTACCCGCGAGCTTTTGTTTGTCAGCACAAGCACAAGCAGTTTTGATGATCGATGACAAAATCCCTTGAAGAGCAGACTGTCAAAAGCTAACTTGTTTTGTTTTCCTGCAACCTGCAACTCGCGTTTGTCAACGCAGCACTTAACTACTTACACCAAGCAGTTTTAAAAATCGCTGACAAACTCGATTATACTGAGCATTTGTTTTTTCGCATGGCATTGTTTTTGTTCTACGACATTGGAAGTAAATTAATTTGATTACAGTTGTTTTATATTTGAAAGGAAGAATAAGAAAAAAATGAAAATAAATGACCAGTCGCCGCTGAGACTCGAACTTGGGACCTTTCGTTTGCTAGGGCGTCACTTAAACCCCTACGCCACAAGCCGTTTCAATGATCGATGACAAAATCCCTTGAAGAGCCGACTGTCAAAAGCTTACTTGCGCTTGACTGTTTTTGCAAAATACTTAACGACGCATATCTTCGCTATTTATGACTCAATCGTTTTGCAATTTTAACCATTGATGTTCAAGTGTACAAGGTAATTTAAAGCAATTGCTTTGAAAACATCGGACTTATGGCCAAAACCGACTTAGAGTTGTATGGCAGCTTAAGATATAGTAGTCCGATCCGGCCGGCACCGACCACTGTGCTGTTTCTTTGAATAATAAGTATCTGTGCAAAGTTTTATCGCGATAGCTTCGAAAACATGGGATTTATGACCAAACCGACTTCAAGTTCTATGGCAGCAATAGGATATAGTGGTGCGATCCGGCCGGCTCCGACCAATGTACTGTCTCCTTGAATAATAAGTGTCTGTGCAAAGTTGCATTGCGATAGCTCAAAAACTGAGGGACTAGTTTGCATACATACAGACAGACAGACGGACATGGCTAGATCAATTGGTTTTGTTTTTCTTAGCATACTGGCAGTAACTTTTGGGGGTCTCCGACGCTTCTATGCATTACAAACTTCAGCACAAACTTAATATACTATTTTCTTCGAAAAGAGCATAAAAAATAAAATATTATCTTTGGTTTAGTGGGGCCCATGCACTGGGGCATAGAGTCATTACAACCTTTCACGGTGATTTTAGCCAATATCTCTTAGCCCTGTCGATGAAAGTGTATGGAACGTAATTTATTTATTGTTATAATGATTCGTTTGACAGCTCCTAATAAATGTTCCATTACTTTCATGTCCAGAGGCTGAGCAAGGCGTGACATTGTGACGGTTTTCGGAGATGCAAGATACTCTTGACCTGTATTACTAATATACTAGGGGCGGCTATCCTGTTGAAACACCGATTTTAATTGCGTTTCCTAACTAGAATTTATTTGCAGAACATCTTTTAATAGTTAAATAATTACTACTTGGCCCTGACTACCATAGATCGAAATTATGTGGACAAGGTCTGTTCACGAAATGCAGGGCCTTCACGTATAAACATACTATGATGCCAAAACGGGTGGCAGTCTGGAACATTTCGCACTTAAATTATATGAAACAGGTCGATGACAAATAGTCAGAGTACTGACCCTTTACTTTATTCATGTTTGGGGGCATCAAAAGGGGATGGTCTCCCTATATCGCATAGTTTGCCTGCCATCAAAAATCGTCTAGTGCAGTAAATTTATAGTTGCTTACAATTGTGTTTGGAATTAAAATGCATAAATGAAAGGTATATAACCAATTTTCAATTTCCTGATGGGCGTGACCATGATTCTTAGCACGATTTCCTACGCTAACTATAAATTCCCACTCCTCAATGGAAAAATGCTCCCTCTATATCACAAAAAAGGAAGAGTACCCAGAAGCCATTAAATTTATATTAGAAAATGATTAAATTATTAAATAACCTTTACTAACATCAAGTTTTGTGTAATTTTTAATCGCTACTATTTTAATGTAGCCGATTTTTGGAGCGAATCTCAATTGATTTTCATAACACCATCCAACAATTTAAAAATAGTTGTACCCCGCTTTTTTTCATGACAAATCGTCCAGTGAAATCATAAAATATATTTGCTAAAAGTACTCTACAAACAACTAAGAGTGCTCTAGTCGGGAGTGCGCGATTAAGAGATACCCTCAACATTGATTCATACTAACCTATCAGAGTACATACATTTTACGGACAACCTATAAACCAGCCATATATAAATTTTCAATAGGCATATTCATTAATGCGCTTTTTAAGACTTAACTGGGAATTTAGAATCAAAACGAGTCAGGTTTAAATAAAGGCGATGGTCAAACGCTATTTTATGCTAAAACGACATATCCTTTAAACAATTAGTTCTTGAAAATGTATGAATAGAAACACTTTATTTTTGTATGTAAATACATTAAAACAAGTAAGAGTGCTCTAGTCGGGAGTGGCAGACTAGGAGATACCCTGAACCCAGTCCTTATATTCAATCATACCTACATATCCATGCATACACATACACATACTGAAAGCAGTTTAAGCTGGCTAATTATCGAAAGTTGAATCCTTAGAGTCCGATCCTTGTGAAATTTTCAGGACATAAAATTGGCTATAAAATAGTCTATCAAACCAAATTGCATGTGCATGTGTATGTGTATGTGTATGTGTATGTGTATGTGTATGTGTATGTGTATGTGCATGTGCATGTGCATGTGCATGTGCATGTGCATGTGCATGTGCATGTGCATGTGTATGTGTATGTGTATGTGTATGTGTATGTGTATGTGTATGTGTATGTGTATGTGTATGTGTATGTGTATGTGTATGTGTATGTGTATGTGTATGTGTATGTGTATGTGTATGTGTATGTGTATGTGTATGTGTATGTGTATGTGTATGTGTATGTGTATGTGTATGTGTATGTGTATGTGTATGTGTATGTGTATGTGTATGTGTATGTGTATGTGTATGTGTATGTGTATGTGTATGTGTATGTGTATGTGTATGTGTATGTGTATGTGTATGTGTATGTGTATGTGTATGTGTATGTGTATGTGTATGTGTATGTGTATGTGTATGTGTATGTGTATGTGTATGTGTATGTGTATGTGTATGTGTATGTGTATGTGTATGTGTATGTGTATGTGTATGTGTATGTGTATGTGTATGTGTATGTGCATGTGTATGTGTATGTGTATGTGTATGTGTATGTGTATGTGTATGTGTATGTGCATGTGTATGTGTATGTGCATGTGTATGTGTATGTGTATGTGTATGTGTATGTGTATGTGTATGTGTATGTGTATGTGTATGTGCATGTGTATGCTATTCGAGACTATGCTTACCAAATTTTGTGCCTTTAGCCCTTATAACATTCAAATTATAAACAAAAAAAACACTAGTCTGAAATCGAAATTGTTCGATAGCGGTTGAGTTATCGATAAAATGAAACAAAGTTGATCTGTCCCGGGACTACGAGGACTTATAGTCTCTGATATCTGTTCATACAGACGGACAGATAGACGGACATGGCTACTCGACTCGGCTGTTGATACTGATCAAAAATATATATACTTTATATTGTCGGAGATGCTTCCTTATGCCTGTTACATACTTTTGCACAAAACCATTTATAATGGGTTCAGGGTATGAAAAGTCAGTATGACCAGAAATAATGCCTAAACAAATAGTTCGATCCAAAATGATGTATTTGTGTTTATGCCATGCTCTTTACTCATTACAAAAGTAAAACAATTAAGAGTGCCCTAGTCGGAAGCGCCCGACTAGGAGATACCCTGAATCTAGTCCGTACATTATTCCATACTAACCAGTCAGTGTACATATGTACATACAATCACACACATGCTGCAAGCAGTGCAAGCAGTCTAAGCAGTTAGCTTACTTATTAACTGAGTTCCACACATGGGAAAGTTAAGTCTTAAAAAACTTCTGTGTTTATTGTCCGATCTTACTGAAATTTTTGGGCACAAACTGGGCAATAAAATGTGTGACCAAACCAAATTGCAAGGTCATAACTGCGTTTTTTTAACTTTTGAGGGATTGGTATCCAAAAAGTGAAATATTTGCTACATGTGTATGCTATTCGAGATTATACATGCCAAATTTGGGGCCTCTAGCTCTTATAGCTTTTAAGTTATGGCGCTAAGCCGTAGGTCTGAAATCGAAATTTATCGATAACTTTTGAACGGGACGAGTTATATATATAGAGAACTGATATTTCAAATAAGAAGTCTCTGGCTCTTTTAGTCTCTGATATCCGCGTGTTCATACAGACGGACATGGCTGAATCGAATCGGCTGAGAATATATATACTTTATATGGTCGGAGATGCTTCCTTATGCATGTTACCTACTTTCAATTTCATTATACCCTTTTTACCCATTTTTAATGGGTTCAGGGTATGAAAATGACATCTCGACCGTAGACCGGTTCAGGGCATAACAATGACATCTCGACTGGAGACATTTACATTTTTTCCAAATCTGTTAACGAAGCTTTTAAAATGAACAGTATTTTTGGATACTGTCATTTTGACTTAATTTTCGGATTCTGCGAAAGATTTTACTTAAGAAATATTTCTCAAATGTCAAGAATCTCAGCATTTTAAGGAGTTGGGCGACCCTCCCTTATGATTATCTCATAGCCACGAAAGTTATCTTTTTTGCTCAAGATCTAAAACTGCGTTATTTCGACACCGGTTGTGATGAAACGACCCTATATATATTTTTTTTATGAATCAAAAAGGTAATAGCCTCTTAAATCAAGAAACTGAGATCGGACATATTGACAGTTTTATCGGCGGCTCCTAAAATTGGTTTGCAATTGTTTTGGGTTCAGTGGTCGATTTTACATAAATGATATATAAATTATATATATATGTATATATAAATTATATATATGTATATATAGATATAGATATATATAGATATAGATATATATAGATATATACATATATAGATTTGTAAATCTCGTGTTAAGTAACAATATATATTTTTAATTACCATAAAGGGGAATCAAATCACGTAAATCTTGTATTAAATAGTTCACTTTTCAGAATTTGGTTAAGCTATGTGTTTGGATTTTTGTTTAATTTATGTATACCTTTGCGCCTGCTCAGGATTTTCGAATGTTATATGTACTGTTTGAGTATTTTGATCCTTACTAGAAATAGCCTCACATTGTTTGACGCTGCCATAGGGCTTCAGTAGCGGTTCGATGTCTTCGAAACGTGTTTGCAGCGGTATGCCGCATATTAAGATTTTTGATGTTGTAACACTGTGAAGAAAATAGCGTAATAACACACACAAAACAAAGGAAAACAAGAGAAATAAAAACATAAAAGAAACAAAATCGAGAAAAAGAAGCAAAGATAGTAAAAACATAAAATAAAAAATAATACAAAAGTTATTGGGAAATTGTTGCAATTTTAGTCAATGTAGAAAAGTGGTAAGTAAAACCATAAAATGAAAAAATTTAGAAACAATGTAAGTAAATGTCGTTAAATAAATGAACACAAAACAAGTAAGAGTGCTCTAGTCGGGAGTGCCCGACTACGAGATACCCTGAACCCAGTCCTTACAATCATTCGTACTGCTCTAAACACACACATGCTGCAGTACAAGCAGTGCAAGCGGTTTAAGCAGTTAGCTTGCTTTTCGCTGAGCCCCACACAATGGAAAGTTAAATCTTAAATAACTTCTGTGTTTATTGTCCGATCTTATTGAAATTTTTGGGGCAAGTAATTGTCGATAATATGTGTTACCAAACCAAATTGCAAGGTCGTACCTTCAAAAATGGGTTTTTTTAACTTTTGGGGGGTTTGGGGGGTGGTATCCAAAAAGTGAAATATTTGTTACATGTGTATGCTATTCGAGATTATACATGCCAAATTTGGGCTCTCTAGCTTTTATAACTTTGAAGTTATGTCCCAAAAACGCTAGTCTAAAATCAAAATTTATCGATAACTTTTGAATGCGATGAGTTATCGATCAAATGAAATAAACTTGATCTGTCCCGGGATTAGGAGAACTTATGTTCCAAATATGAAGTCTCTAGCTCTTGTAGTCTCTGATATCTGTGTGTTCATACAGACAGACAGACGGACAGACGGACAGACAGACGGACATGGCTAGATCGACTCGGCTGTTGATACTGATCAATAATATATATACTTTATATGGTCGGAGATGCTTCCTTATGCCTGTTACATACATTTGCACAAAACCATAATACCCTTTTACCCATTTTTAATGGGTTCAGGGTATTAAAATGAGTGTCATTAAGAGTCAGTAGCGTAACTAAAACTTTTTCGCTCTTTTCGCAGAAAATAGTATATTCATTTTGTCATGAAGCTTGTAATGCATCAAAGAAAGCGTCGGATACCCCTTAGATACATCAAGTATGGTTCGGATGACAACGCAAAATCTATCTGGACATAACCGTTTGTCTGTATTTATGGAAACAAGTTCCTCAGTTTTTTAGTTATAGCGATGAATATTGGCACAGTGATTCATTGAAAAATACTGCACACCGTATAGCTGCCATACAACTGAAAGTCTGTTTTAGACACATTTCAATGTTTAAAAATGCAAAAGCTTTTTGAAAGAAACAGGGACTAAATAAGTAATCTCGGATAATTATATAGCATAGGTGTAAGAGCGAGCTAATGAAATCTGCTTACAGGTTCGAAAAAAGTATAAAGTCTTCGGACGCCGAAGATAAGCCTTTTCCACTTGTTTTTATGTTATTTCAGTGTTTGTTCGAAACAGGGCAGGGGAGAGTGGTGTGTTGTCGAGTGTAGAGGAATGAAGATGCAACGAGATTCGTATTAGAAAATGTGATGGCGTTGTACAAAAAATAATGAAGAGAATGATACAGAGAGACAAAGGAGAAAGAGCAAGAAAGAAGGACGCAACAATTACATTTCTCCAGCAAACAGGGCGAGGTAATGATCAATATTTACATATGTATGTATAAATTCTGTAATACACTTACAAATATTTGATGAACAGTTCAGAACTACAATGATAAAAACTATACATGAGTAATTGCATATGTACATACAGTGACTCACTAAAGTATTCGTTGCTAAGCATATGGAGCAGAAACCCCAGTATATCAACATCTTAGCAAATACTTTTTTATATTTTATCTTACTGCATTCGTAGAATAATGTTTACAAAAGGCAATGCAAAAAAAAATTTGGAAAACTTTTAACTGTTATCAAAATAGAGCAACAAAACAAAAAAAAACATATTTTCATCTCACAAAAGTATTCGTTTTCTTATATATACTTACGTTACGAAAATTTAGGTAATGCTGCTTAAATTAATATTTTGTGTGTTGTCCCTTGCTGTCACATATAGCCTTCGAGTGTGTTGGCATCGATTCCACCAATTTACGGCAATATTCGGGACTTATTTTGCACCATTCATCGAGCAGCACCTGCTTCAAGACTAATTCTAAAGAAATATGGTGCTCGATCTAGCCATTTCCGTCTGTCTGTCTGTCCGTCTGTATGAACACGCAGATATCGGAGACTATTAAGAGCTAGAGACTTCATATTTGGAATTTAAGTTCTCGTAGTGCCCGGACAGATACAAGTTTGTTTCATTTTATCGATAACTCGTCCCGTTTAAAAGTTATCGATAAATGTGGATTTCAGACTAGCGTTTTTGGGCTATAACTTACGAAGTTTTAAGAGCTTGAGGCCGCCAATTTTGGCATGTATTATCTCGAATGGCATACACATGTAACAATTATTTCACTTTTTGGCTACCACTCCCCAATCCGCCCAAAAATTTCAAAAAACGCATTTTTGAAGGTACGATCTTGCAATTTGATTTGGTCACACATTTTATTGCCAATTGTATTTCACAAAAATTTCAATAAGATCGGATATTAAACACAGAAGTTGTTAAAGATTTAACTTTCCATTGTGCGGGGCTCAGTGAAAAAGCAAGCTAACTGCTTAAACCGCTTGAACTGCTTATACTGCTTGTACTGCAGCATGTATGTATTTAGATTAGTATGAATGATTGTAAGGACTGGGTTCAGGGTATCTCGCAGTCGGGCACTCCCGACTAGAGCACTCTTACTTGTTTTGTTTTGTTTTGTTGCTCTATTTTGATAACTGTTAAAAGTTTTCCAAATTTTTTTTTTGCATTGCCTTTTGTAAACATTATTCTACGAATGCAGTAAGATAAAATATAAAAAAGTCTTTGGTAAGATGGTGATATACTGGGGTTTCTGCTCCATATGGCTTAGCAACGAATACTTTAGTGTGTCACTGTATGTATATATGTATATCTACAGTTCACGCTCGAGATACATTAACAGCTCTAAAAAGTAAACAATATGAAAAGCATGAGCATCTAAATTTTTGACCCAAAAGATGAAACAGATATTGCAACTTATTCGAGTAAATGGTATCAAGGATTTTGGTGGAAAATTTAATACTAGAATGAATGGCTAAATTTCCTAACATTTTCTTTTATTAGTATATCCTGAAATTAAAATAACTATGCAACAATTTAAAGAAAAAATGATGAGCGTCAACTGAATTTATTTCGCTTTGCCTGGGCACCACGGCAAGCAAAAGCGAAAATGTAATTGTATTGACTTGGCCTGCATGCCTGGAATTTAAAAAGATCCTGTTTGTGCTGTACATACACACATTTTTTATATCAATGAGCGGCGGACTGACAAAATTTAAGCCCGATCATGGTTTGAAAAAACACACTTGTTGCGCAATAGGCATGCGTTCTGTATATGCACATTTTTCGCTGATCATTGCGAAGCGACTTCTGGATACGTGTATGTATTTATAAGTATGTTGAGTAAGCATTCTTTTGTGCGCTTGTATCTGCACCCCAGTCGACTAGCACCTCCACCACAACACAATGAAGACACATTGCACTTCCACTCAAGGCGCTTTGCTCATTATCGAGGAAAAATATGTTGTGCGCTCCATTCCTTTTTGTCAAACAACATGTGTGCGTCGCTTCCCCATAAACATAAATCAGAGTATACAAACGCAATGTAAATCAAGTAATAGAAACCTTGTTGGCAGTGTCAGACTAGAATATATCCTGAAACCAGTCCTCACATTCATTCAAAGTTACTTATTTGTACACACATACAAGCATACACAAGCTGCAAACAAAGCAATCACTTTAAGCACTGGTTCTTCACTAGGTCCCACTGTTTTGAGAAATTTATTTTCAACAATGTTTTTGTTTACAATTTTGAGGGATCGGGGCATTCAAAAAGTAATATGTTCTTTATCTCTTTAAGCATATGGGTGTTCTCGGACCGTCGTAGGCATTTAAGGTAAAAAACAGGCAAAATAAAACAGATTTTATTCAACTGGTTTAACTTATTGCTCTTAAGTAGACCCTAATTGGTGCTAAGCTTGATTTTAGGATATTTTTTGTTTTTAAGATTCAACAATTAACAATTTCAACAATTTAAGAGCCGATTTCAGCGAAACCTGACGCAATATTTCAATGTGATTTATTTTAGAATGTCATGCATTAATTTCAATTGACAATGCTTTTGATTTCAACCAAAAATTATTTAAAATTTTTTTAAATTTAATTTCAATCAAGGTCGATACGGGACAGTGTAGAACGGACATTTTCTCCACTATGATATTAATGTTGTTTCTGTTGCTGTTTTACGAAATTATTTATAAATAACCTTGGTAAAAATGTTTTTAAATCAACAGAAGTATTAAATGTATTAATCTTGACATAATAACAACGAACTTAACAAAAATATGTAGTATGAATAAAATAAAAACAAGTGTGGAAGGATTATCTTCGGCGTGCCGAAGATTTTATACTCTTTTCGAACCTATAGGCAATTTTCACTCTGCCAACTGCACCACTGAAATTTCATAAGCTGTAAAAAATCGTTTTGTCGCGTAACATTTTTTTTTGTTCTAAAAATATTTAATTCATTGCCAGTTGTATAGCAGCTATAAGATATAGTGATCCGATCCGGCCGGCTCCAACCAATGTGATGTCTCTTTGAATAATAAGTATCTGTGCAATGTTTCATCACGATAGATTAAAAAACATGGGATATATGGCCAAAACCGACTTCGAGTTGTATGGCAGCTATAAGATATAGTGGTCCGATCTGGCCGGCTCCGACCAATGTTCTGTCCCCTGGAATAATAAGTGTCTGTGCAAAGTTTTATCGTGATAGCTCAAAAACTGAGGGACTAGTTTGCATACATACAGACAGACAGACAGACAGACAGACAGACGGACATGGCTAGATCAATTTGTATTGTCATTCTAAGCATACTGGCAGTAACTTTTGGGGGTCTCCGACGCTTCCTTCTATGCGTTACAAACTTCAGGACAAACTTAATATACTATTTTCTTCGAAAAGAGTATAAGGATAGATTCTACTGGGAAACATTGTTTTGTAAAATCAACTAGGCTTGAGAGTATACATTTGTTTATAAACTGAGTGCGGCTCCCACCAAAAAGATAAATATTCATCAAAATGTTTACTTAAGAGAACAAACTACTATCTAGCTCCTACCAACCAAGCTACACAAGTAAAATTTGACAGCTTTGATCTCATTTTGCCTTGTTAGCATGTAATCCTCAAAAAATTTATCTAAACAAAATGGTTTTAAAAATTGTTCGATATCACAGTTACGGTGTCGTTTTGGAACAACTTTACGTATGAACCAAGATCACAAATATTAGTATTTTTCAGCAAGGTTTTTTTTGTTGTACTAATTGTTATTATAGTCTCTGTTTGGTCGCAAAATTTAATGATCTGTCTGCAAGAACTTTCGACGCACTGCTAACAAATGTTGTTGTTTTTCGTCGGTCGAACGGCCAATAAGGCAATGCAAAAACTTAGTTATTTACTATCGCATAGTTTCTTATGAACTTTTTTACTCTCTTTACCTTCAAAAAGATTTTAAGAGAGCAAGAGTCAATGCATAATGCTGTCTTCATCAAAATAAAACATTCAGTAAAATGACCTAACTGAGAAAAATTGAGCTTGCGCGACTTTGCGTTCGAATATGAATTAACATTTTTCTTTTAAAATATTAAATTCAAGCTATTTTAAATTTGAAAAAAAAATATTTGTAAGGAAGAATAAGAAAAAAAATAAAATGATCAGTTGAAATCGACCGGACCTTGCGTGTGTTAGCGCGTCACTTTACCCCTTACGCCACAAGCCGTTTGATGATCGCTGACATAATCGCTTGAAGAGCAGACTGTTAAAAACTTACTTGTTTTGTTTTTGATCCAAGACATGGGTAGCAAATGAATTTGATTACAGTTATTTTATATTTGAAAAGAAGAATAAGGAAAAAATGAAAATAAATGATCAGTCGCCGGTCGTAATCGAACTTGCGAACTTTCGTTTGTCAGCGCGTCACTTTAGCCATTACGCCACAAACCGTTTTGATGATCGATGACAAAATCCCTTGAAGAGCAGACTGTCAAAAGCTTTCTTGCGCTTGGGTTTGTTTGCTCATATGCACCTGTTTTTTCAAAATATTTAATGACGCATATCTTCGCTATTTATGACTCAATCGAATTGCAATTTTACCCATTTATGAGTTATAAAAATGTTCAAGTGTACACAGAAATTAAAAGCAATTGCTTTGAAAACATCGGATTTTTGGCCAAAACCGACTTCTAGTTGTATGGCAGCTATAAGATATAGTCATCCGATCCTGCCGGTGCCGACTAATGTGCTACACATTTGAATAAAAAGTGTCTGTGCAAAGTTGCATCGAGAGAGCTCAAAAACTAAGGGACTAGATACCATACATGCTGACAGACAGACAGACGGACATGGCTAGATCAATTTGTTTTGTCATTCCAAGCATACTGGCAGTAACTTTTGGGGGTCTCCGACGCTTCCTTTTATGCATTACAAACTTCAGCACTATTTTCTTCGAAAAGAGTATAAATATAAGATTTTTGAGATTTGCGAGTTCATACAAACGGAAGGACAACAGGCAAACGACAGACCGATAGACGGAAATGTATATACTGATCAATAATTTATATAAGCACTGTATGGAATCGAAGATGCATAAGGAAGCCTGTAATTTACATTTTTATAACATCATTAAACAACCTATTTTAAATGGATTCAGGGTAAAAAAATGGTTTGCGCAGTTAAACAATGGTCAGTTTTGTCTCTGAACAGATGGTACTGCAAAAAATTTGTCGTCGGCTATTTGCGAGATCTGCTTTCATTCAAAAATTAGTTGAACGGAAAACATTTTTGTTTCTAAAAATATCTCTCCCAAAAAAGTATCTGGCAATTCCATGGTCTCGAACGTGACCGTCGAACACATTTAAAGTAAACAAGTAAGAGTGCTCAAGTCGGGAGTGCCTGACTAGCAGATACCCTGAACCCAGCATTTACATTCATTCATACTAAACTATCAGTGTGCATACGCTTTAAGCAGTTAGCTTGCTTTTTCCCCAAACAATGGAAAGTAGAATCTTAACTAACTTCTGTGTTTATTGTCCGATCTTTCTAAAATTTATAGGACATAACATTGGCTATAAAATGTGTGACCAAACCAAATTGCAAGGTCGTACCTTCAAAAATGCGTTTTTTAAAATTTTGGTTAAATTGGGGGGTGGTATCCAAAAAGTGAAAAAATTTTTACATGTGTATGCTATTTGAGATTATACATGCCAAATAGGGCCTCTAGCTCTTATAACTTGTAAGTTAAAACCCAAAAACGCTAGTCTGAAATCGAAATTTATCGATAACTTTTGAATGGGTCGAGTTATCGATAAAATGAAATAAACTTGATCTGTCCCGGCACTACGAGAACTTATATTCCAATATTCTCCAGCTCTTGTAGTCACTGGTATCCGCGTGTTCATACAGACAGACGGACGGACGGACAGACAGACGGACATGACCAAATCGACTCGACTGTTGATACTGATCAAGAATATATATACTTTATATGGTCGGAGATGCTTCCTTATGCCTGTTACATACTTTTGCACAAAACAATAATACCCTTTTTACCCATTTTTAATGGGTTCAGGGTATAAAAAGATCTGTCCAGGGACTACGATAACTTATATTCCACATATAAAATCTCTTGCACTTGTAGTCTCTGATATCCGCGTGTTCATACAGACAGACGGACGGACGGATAGACAGACAGCCGGACACGGCTAGATCGACTCGGCTTTTGAATATATATACTTTATATGGTCGGATATGCTTCCTTATGCATGTTACGTACTTTTGCACAAAACCATAATACAATTTTTACTCATTTTTAATGGGTTCCCGGTATAACAAGAGTGCTATAGTCAGGAGTGCCCGACTAGGAGATACCCTGAACACAGTTGTTACATTCATTCAAACTAATCTATCAGTGTATATACATACAAACACACAAATGCTGCAGTACAATCAGCGCAAGCGGTTAAATCAGTTAGGTTGCTTTATCATTCTGCCCCACACAATTGAAAGTAAAATCTTAAATATTTTCTGTGTTTATTGTCCGATCTTTCTGAAATTTTTAGGAAATAACGTTGGACATAACATGTGTGACCCAACCAAATTGCAAGGCCATACCTACAAAAGTGTGTTTTTTGAACTTTTGGGGGGGAGTGGGGGGCGGTATCCAAAAAGAGAAACATTTGTTACATGTGTATGCTATTCGAGATTATACATGCCAAATTTTGGGCCTCTAGCTCTTATATCTTTGAAAGTATGCCCCAAAAGAGCTAGTCTGAAATCGAAATTTATCGATAACTTTTAAATGCGACGAGTTATCGATCAAATTAAATAAACTTGACCTGTCCCCGGATGAGGAGAACTTATATTCCAAATATGAAGTATCTAGCTCTTATAGTCTCTGATATCCGCGTGTTCATACAGACGGACGGACAGACAGACGGACATGGCTAAATCGACTCGGCTGTTGATACTGATCAAGATTATGTATACTTTATATGGTAGAAGATGCATTCTTATGCCTGTTACATATTTTTGCACAACTTCATTATACCCTTTTTACCCATTTTTAATGGGTTCAGAGTATAAAAATCATAATTTTCAAATAATAATAAAACAATAAAATACCGTAGTCAATGGCTGAACTGCTACATTTTTAATGAAGAAGACCGAAAATATGTAATAAAACAAGTAAGAGTGCTCTAGTCGGGAGTGCCCGACTACGAGATACCCTGAACCCAGTCCTTACAATCATTTATACTAATCTAAACACACACATGCTGCAGTACAAGCAGTGCAAGCGGTTTAAGCAGTTAGCTTGCTTTTTCACTGAGCCCCACACAATGGAAAGTTAAATCTTAAATAACTTCTGTGTTTATTGTCCGATCTTATTGAAATTATTAGGGCAAGCAATTGTCGATAATATGTGTGACCAAACCAAATTGCAAGGTCGTACCTTCAAAAATGCGTTTTTGAACTTTTGGGGGGTTTGGGGGAGGTATCCAAAAAGTGAAATATTTGTTACATGTGTATGCTTTTCGAGATTATACATGCCAAATTTGGGGCTCTAGCTCTTATAACGTTGAAGTTATGTCCCAAAAACTCTAGTCTGAAATCGAAATTTATCGATAACTTTTAAACGGTACGAGTTATCGATGAAATGAAATAAACTTGATTTGTCCCGGGATTAGGAGAACTTATGTTCCAACCTCAATTTTGACTTTTTCAGCCTTTCAAATTGACGAAACTAAATTTTTATACTCTGATACCGAAGGTACTCATAGTAGATTGGTCAGGCCGTCCGTCTGGATGAACGCAAGTATTTCCGAAACGATATTAGATAGACCCTTGAAATATTTTGTGTTATGATTATAGATATCTGCTTCAGATTAAGTTTGTTCCAAATTTACGCCACGTCCACTTGGAGGCTGGCAAATCGATAACATGTCGATACACCTCAAATCACAAATCGATAAAACGTGTATATTTCCCACAATTTTGAAGCTAGAGTCATCAAATTTGGTAAGAATGTTGCCGGTGACCTCCCCAAAAAATTGGATGCTAGGTTTTTTGGCCACGCCAACTTGTACGCCCACCTGCCCCCCCCCCCTCGAAAATTAATTGGAAATGCTTATACCTCCCGCAGTCTTAGAGCTAAATTCACCATATTTGGAATATATATTACTGGTGACGTCCTCTATAGATCACAGAAACAAAATTTTGACCACGCCTACCTCCGCCCCCGTAATCTCGAAAATCGATATACATGAAAGCACAATTCGATATTATCAATTATATTATCTTATTTTTGAAGATGAGAATGTTTGGTTCAGAAAAACGAAAATATTCATTGCTTTTGACTCGATTTGTCTTTTTATGAGGTTTGTACCGAAAATCGACTGTGCATTAAAATAGTAGAGCTTAGCAGAAATATGTTAAAAAATTACAGAAAACCCGATGTTAGTAAATGTTATTTAATAATTATTCATTTTCTAACATGAATTTAATGACTTCTGGGTACTCCTATTTATTTGTGGTAAAGATGGCAGGCAAAGAAGCATGGTCACTCCAACGAGGAAATTTAAAATTGATTGGATACACTAATGCTTTTTAATTCCAAACACAATAGCAAGTAACTTTAAATTTGTTTCTGCAAACGAAAAATTCAGATTTTTGATGGCTCTGCGATAAAGGCAGACCATCCCCTTGAAGCCACCAAACATGATTAAAAGTGATTCCAGTCTAGTGGTCAGCACTCTGATCGTTTGTAACCACCTATTTCAGATAATTTAAGTGCGAAAAGTTCTAGGCTGCTACCTGCGCTTTAACGAGTATGTATATACGTAAATCTTATTTTTAAAAAGGGTCATGTGCCTGACTACTAAAATGGGGAGCGAAGTATTATAATTAATTTGTTTATGGAATAAGTTCCAAACAGTATATTTCTTGCCTACGGTAAACATGATATCAACCAATGTATTGTTTTGAGACGATCAAAGCGATTGAGTTATAAATAGCGAAGATATGCGTTAGAAACTATTTGTAAAGGAACAGCAGTACAAGGATAGCTGTGAATAACATAACCAATTAAAATCTTCCCAAAGATTTGAAAAAAGTATAAAATCGTCGGCATGCTGAAGACATTCCTTTCCCACTTGTTATACTCTTTTCGAATAAAATAGTATATTCAGTTTGTGCTGAAGTTTGTAATGCATAGAAGGAAGCGTCGGAGACCCCCAAGAGTTACTGCCATTATGCTTAGAATGACAAAACAAATTGATCTAGCCATGTCCGTCTGTCTGTCCGTCTGTCTGTCTGTCTGTCTACCTGTCTGTGTGTATGTATGCAAACTAGTCCCTCAGTTTTTGAGCTATCGTGATGCAACTTTGCACAGACAATTATTATTTAAAGAGACAGCACATTGGTCGGAGCCGGCCGGATCGGACCACTATATCTTATAGCTGACATACAACTTGAAGTCGGTTCTGGTCATAAATCTAATGTTTTCAAAGCAATCGCTATAAAAACTTTGCACAGATACATATTATTCAAAGAAACAGCACATTGGTCGGAGCCGACCGGATTGGACTACTATATCTTATAGCCGCCGTACAACTCTACGTGGGTTTCGGCCATAAATCCGATGTTTTCAAAGCTATTGCCTTCAATTTACTTGTACACTTAAGCATCCATATAACTCATCATGCTTTAAATTGCAAAACTATTAAGTCATAAATAGCGAAATGCGTCATTAAATATTTTGAAAGAACATGTGCATACGAGCAAACAAAGTCAAGCGCAAATAAGCTTTTGACAGTCTGCTCTTCAAGAGATTTTGTCATCGATCATCAAAACGGTTTGTGGCGTGAGGGGTAAAGTGATGCGCTGACAAACGGGCTCCCTTTCCAGCGGCGACCGATCATTTATTTTCATTTTTTTCTTATTCTTCCTTACAAACATTTTTTCAAATATAAAATAGGTTGAACTTAATATTTTAATAGAACAATTTAAATTTATTTGAACAAAAAAATGCCACGCGATAAAACAATTTTTTAAAGCATATGAAATTTCAGTGGTGCAGTTGGCAGAGTGAAAGTTGCCTAGAGGTTCGAAAAGAGTATTAAATCTTCGGCACGCCGAAGATAATCCTTCCCCACTTGCTTTTTCCTAATTTACATTTCCTTTAAAAGCCACCACTGGCAGTGAAACTGTTCTGAGGGAAGCTGCAACTGTTGCTCACAGTTTAAACAGCATTGCGCATGCGTCATATGTCACAAGCAGTAGTCCTGCCTAAAATATGCAAATGTCATTGCTGCAGTTCGTTGATGTCGAGACTCCACGGCACAGAACCAATTGGAATTTGCAACCACTCTTGCTCTCTCTTTCTATCTTTCTCTTTCTATATCTATATGCTATGTATGGGAGTGGATAAATTTCATTTCCACATAAAAGTCCCCCGAATACAAAAAAATAAAAGTTCTTGAAAAACACTTTCTGTCTAATATTATATATTAAACTCGATACTAAAAAGGATCTTGAAAGCCTAATCTTTCAACAGGGGCCAAGATGTACAATCTTATCATACTTGAACAGGACTCTTATCGAGAAAACAGTAGATACGTGCTACACGCACGCACGCGTCACGTTAAGTGACTATACATGTAAGCAAGCGATAAG
Source organism: Drosophila flavopinicola (assembly GCA_035042425.1). NCBI lineage: Eukaryota > Metazoa > Arthropoda > Insecta > Diptera > Drosophilidae > Drosophila > Drosophila flavopinicola. The sequence continues at coordinate 139,076 of JAWNLL010000080.1, read as the reverse complement.
AGCTCTCCTAAACAAATATGTTTTAGGATAATGAGTCTAGACACGATTGTAACTGCAATTGTGTACCTAGATATTGTCCTAGGTAAGATTAAGCTAAATATAGATAATATTAAGATAATTTAAGAGTTTTCAATAAACCTGCCAAAGCAATGCGACAGCAGTCGTTATTTTACATCGAATCAGCTCGTACGTGTTTCTCTCGCGGGCTTGCGTTGTGTTTCAGTTTGGTGATTGCAGTTCTTTTCACTTTCTGTTATCGTATTATCGTAGAACAATCAAATTTAAATAACAGACGTTTATTTAAAACGCATTTCGAGATTTTATATTTATTTTTTTTTATATACCCTTTTCAAAGAAAATAGTATATTAAGTTTGTGCTGAAGTTTGTAACGCATAGATGGTAGCGTCGGAGACCCCCAAAAGTTACAGCCAGTATGCTTAGAATGACAATACAAATTGATCTAGCCATGTCCGTTTGTCTGTCTGTATGAATGGGATCTAGTTTTTGAGCAACTATGCACGTACACTTATTATTCCAAGAGACAGCACATTGGTCGGAGCCGGCCGGATCGCACCATTATATCTAATAGCTGCCATACAACTCGAAGTCGGTTTTGGCCATATATCCCTTGTTTTTAAGTTATCGCGATGAAACTTTGCAGAGCCGGCCCGATCTGAGCACTATATCTTATGGCTCCCACACAACTGGAAATGAATTTAATATTACAACAGAAACATTTAAATTCATATGATTCCAATTCGTAGAACAAAAAAAAAAAATGTTACGTGATAAAACGATTTATTATAGCATATGAAATTTCATATGCTCGGCTAGATCGACTCGGCTGTTGATACTGATCAATAATATATGCTTTATATGGTCGGTGATGCTTTCTTATACCTGTTACATACTTTTGCACAAAACCATAATACCCTTTTTACCCATTTGTAATGGGTTGAGGGTATCAAAAAAACACCCGCACACACCTATTTGCGCTTTTATAGAAATATCCGCATAATAACGATAGAGGAAGCGCGATGAAGTCAATTGAAACACTCACCGATCATAAAAATGTACTAATTTCCTACATTGTTGTTGATGATGGTTATAATAATGATTATTATTATTGTTGGTTTTGCTGCTATTGATTATGTTGCTGATGATGTCGTTGTTGCTGTTGTTGTTGGGATGATTGTTGCTGTTAATTTTTTGTTTGTTTTATTGGTTCTGTTTCTGCTGCAATTTCGTGCAAATGTCTTTATTTATTTGCATGTGTTTGTTTCTCTATCTGTCTCTATATTGAATATATTTAAAACAAGTGGGAAAAGATTATCTTAAGCGTGACGAAGATTCAATACTTTTTTCGAACCTTTAGGCAATTTTCACTCTGCCAACTGCACCACTGATATTTTAAAAAGTATAAAAAATCGTTTTATCGGTGGCATTTATTTTTTTTTGCTTTAAGAATTGGTATCATATGAATTTAAGTTTGTCTTTTAAATTATTGAATTCAAGCTATTTGATATATATTTAACACAAATAATTATAAAAAAAAAATTAAAATCAATAAGTCGCGGCTGGGATTTGAACCGTGGTCTCCCGTTTGCCAGCGCAGCACTCTAATACCTACGCCACCAAGCAGTTTTGAAATGCGCTGACAAACTCGATTATACTGATTTAAATTCGCGTCGTATTGATTTTGTTCTAAGACATTGATAGCAAATGAATTTATCTTTTGATTACAGTTATTTTGTATTTGAAAACAAGAATTAGAAAAAAATTAAAATAAAAGACAAGTCTTTGTCGCTGGGAATCGAACCGAGCTCGCCCGTTCGTCAGCGCAGCACTCTACTACATACACCACCAAAATGTTTTGAAAAGTGCAGACAAACTCGATTAAAGTGAGCGTTTTTTTCGCGTGGCTTTGTTTTTATACTCTTTTCGAAGAAAATAGTATATTCAGTTTGTGCTGAAGTTTGTAACATATAGAAAGAAGCGTCGGAGACCCCCAAAAGTTACTGCCAGTATGCCTAGAAAGACAATACAGACTGATCTAGCCATGTCTGTCTGTATGTATGCAAACTAGTCCCTCAGTTTTTGAGCTATCGCGATAAATCTTTGCAACGGGACAGCACATTGGTCAGAACCGGCCGGATCGGACCACTATATCTTATAGCTGCCATACAACTCGAACTCGGTTTTGGCCACATATCCCATGTTTTTTAATCTACTGATTGCACTGATACTTATATTTCAAAGAGACATCACATTAGTCGGAGCCGGCCGGATCGGACCACTATATCTTATAGCTGCCATACAACTCGAAGTCGGGTTTAGCCACATATCCCATGTTTTTGAATCTATCGCGGCGAAACTTTGTACAGGTACCTCTTATTCAAAGAGAGATCACATTTTTCGGAGCCGGCCGGATCGGATCACTGCCATACAACTGGCAATGATTTAAATATGCTTAGAACAAAACAAAAAAAATGTTTTGCGACAAAACGATTTTGTACAGCATATGAAATTTCAGTGGTGTAGTTGGCAGAGTGAAAATTGCCTAAAGGTTCGAAATGAGTATAAAATCTTCGGCACGCCGAAGATAATCCTTCCCCACTTGTTGTTCTGAGACATTGGTTCCAAATGAATGGATTACAGTTAATTTATATTTGAAAAGAGTAAGAAAAAAATGAAAATAAATGACCAGTCGCCGCTGGGAATCGAACCTGCGAACTTGCGTTTGTCAGCGCGTCACTTCACCCCATACGCCACAAACCGTTTTGATGAAGAGCAGACTGTTAAAAGCTTACTTGCGCTTTACTTTATTTGCTCATATGCACCTGTTCTTTCAAAATATTTAATGACGCATATCTTCACTATTTATGGCTCAATCGTTTTGCAATTTTAACCAACTGATGAGTTATAAGGATGTTGAAGAGTACAAAGAAATATAAAGTAATGGCTTTGAAAACGTCAGATTTATGGCCGGCTCCGATCAATGTGCTGTCCCTTTAAATATTAAGTGTCTCTTGAAAGTTGCATCGCGATAGCTTAAAAAATGAGGGACTAGTTTGCATACCTATATACAGACGGACATGGCTAGATCAATTTACTTTGTCATAGGCATTAGCATACTGACAGTAACTTTTGGGGATGTCCTACGCATCCTGTGCGTCAGGAGGCTTTCAAATCGATAAGATATCGATATACCTCAAATCGAAAAGATATCGATATACCTCAAATCGATAAGATATCGATATACCTCAAATCGATAAAACGTGCAATTTGGTAGGTGGATTGCTAATGACCTCCCCAAAAAATTTAATTCTAGAACGCCCACTAGCCCAAAAAAAAAGCTTATACACTCCGTTTCCCTTGAATAGCACACTCCACAAATTTAACTTCACTTCCCTATATATTTTAAACAAATCAAACTATATATGTATTTTAGTAATTTATATTTTGCATGTTTAATTATCTTTATTATATAGTAAGGAAATCATAATTATTTGCAAGAATTATTGAGTTTTGAGCTAAGAAAGTAAAAATCCCAAAAAAAATATGCATAAATGTTGTTCCAATTGAATAGCACTTTTTTTTAAATGGCATTAAAAAACTAATATTCCATTAGGGATGGTTTTTATACTCTGATACCGAAGGTACTCATAGTATATTGGTTTTGTCGAATGTCCGTCAGGCCGTCCGTCTGTCTGTCTGGATGAACGCACTTATTTCCGAAACTATATAAGATAGATTGCCGGTGACCTCCCCAAAAAATTGGATCCTAGGTTTATCGGCTACGCCCAATTGTACGCCCACCAGCCCTCCCTCCAAAATTAATTGGAAATGCTTATATCTCCCGCAGTTTTAGAGCTAGTTACCATATTTTGAATATATATTACTGGTGACGTCCTCTATAGATCAAAGAAACAAAATTTCGACCACGCCTACTCTCGCCCCCGTAATCGCGAAAATCGATATACATAAAAGCACAATTTGATTACACGTGTATATTTGCCGCAATTTTGAAGATTAGAGTCACAAAATTTGGAATTTAGACTAGGTCTGACCAGCCCAAAACCAGCCCAGCCACCCCGCCCCCACGAAACACGGAAGCCTATATCTTCCACAGTTGATGAGCTAGTCATCAAAATTAGAAGATAGACATCTGGTCACCCCCTCTAAAGATCGGCCGAAAAATTTTGGTTTTAAGTCTTGTGAACGCGTGCGCTACTTATATGAAACTAAAACCTAAGAAAAAATTTAAGGGCACATTTCCAGAGCACCGTTGTTTTCTCAGAATGACCAGAAAATATCATAAAAAAACAACAACATTACGTTTGACAAAGTCTTTAAAATATTTATATATAATCAAATACCAATGATACCACGAAGTGTGCTATTCAAGTGAAACGAAGTGTACATTTCTCTTACAGTTTTGAAGCTTAAGGCACCATATTTTGAATATACATACATTACTGGTAACCTCCCCCATAGATCACATGAAAAATGTACCGACCACGCCCACTAGTGCCGTAATGGCGAAAATCTATATACCTGAAAGTACAAATCGGTATCACGTGGATATTTCCAACAATTTTGAAGCTAGTCACCAAGTTAGCATGCTGGTGACGGCCTCCAAAGATTGCAACCTGAATTTTCCGGCAACGCCCACTATAACGCACCCCAGTTACACCGCCCCCGCAACACACAAAAACCAATATCTTTCACAGTTTTAGAACTAGTGTCACCAAACTCGAAAGGTAGATCACTGTTATGGTTTCTCAAAGGCCAGGCGACGCTTTCACCCACTAACCCAATCGTTTATACACCCGCGAAATGGTTCTGTTTCATCGGTATTCAGCTGTTCTTACAATGGTTTCAGGTTTCAGGTAGGTTACGTCTGAGATCTACCTACCAAATTTGGTGACTACACTTCTAAAACTATAGGATTTATTGGTTTTCGTAATTTGCCAGAAATTTGGTTAGAGCTCTTTAAAAAGGGCGAATAACATTCTACAATCATGTTTGGTGACCTGGCTCTATTGAATTTGCTTCGAAAGTTAACACTGCCCGTGCCATTAAAACGTTTCAAAATGTTCCACTTTTGAATTTGCATCATACTCTCCGAACCTGAATATTATATAAACAAGTGGGGAAGGATTATCTTCGGCGTGCCGAAGATTTTATACTCTTTCCGAACCTATATGAAATTTCAGTTTTCAGAGTGAAAGTTGCCTAAAGGTTCGAAAAGAGTATAAAATCTACGGCACGCCGAAGATAATCATTACTCACTTGTTTGTATTTGACTATTTCTACCTCATGTTTTGTTTTAATAACAGATTATAAAGAGTCATTATGCATTGACTCTTGCTCTCTAAAAATCTTTCTGAAGTTAACGAGTAAAAAAAAGTCCATGAGAAACTATGCGATAGTAAATGACTCTAAAAGTGCGAAAAACAGCTTTTGTTATCAGTGCGTCGAAAGAACTTGCAGAAAGATCATTAAATTTTGAGAGCAAACAAAGAATTTACAAACTATTATAAAAAAAAGGAAGAATGCTCTAGTCGGGAATGCCCGACTAGGAGATACCCTGAACCCAGTCCTTACATCCATTCATACTTACTTATCAATACAAACACACACACTGCAAGCAGTCTAACAAGGCTAACTACTTCACAAGGCCCCACACTATTGAAAGGTAAATGTTAAAGAACGACTGTGTTTATTGTCAGAAAATTTTAAAATCAGGACATTAAATTAGCTATAAAATGGGTCATCAAAACAAATTGCAAGGTCAAATGAGTGTGTTTATTTGAATTATTTGTTAGATGTGTATGCAATTTGAGCCTATACATACCAAATTTGGTGCCTCTGTGCTATTATAATTTTCAAGTTCTGGCTAAAAAAACACTGGTCTGTAATCGAAATTTATCGATAACTTTTGAACGGGACGAGTTATCGATAAAATGATATAAACTTTATCTGTCCCGGGACTATATACCAAATATGAAGTCTCTAGCTCTTATAGTCTCTAATATCTGCGTGTTCATACAGACAGACATACAGACCGACTCGGCTAGATCGACTCGGCTGTTGATACTGATCAATAATATATGCTTTATATGGTCGGTGATGCTTTCTTATACCTGTTACATACTTTTGCACAAAACCATAATACCCTTTTTACCCATTTGTAATGGGTTGAGGGTATCAAAAAAACACCCGCACACACCTATTTGCGCTTTTATAGAAATATCCGCATAATAACGATAGAGGAAGCGCGATGAAGTCAATTGAAACACTCACCGATCATAAAAATGTACTAATTTCCTACATTGTTGTTGATGATGGTTATAATAATGATTATTATTATTGTTGGTTTTGCTGCTATTGATTATGTTGCTGATGATGTCGTTGTTGCTGTTGTTGTTGGGATGATTGTTGCTGTTAATTTTTTGTTTGTTTTATTGGTTCTGTTTCTGCTGCAATTTCGTGCAAATGTCTTTATTTATTTGCATGTGTTTGTTTCTCTATCTGTCTCTATATTGAATATATTTAAAACAAGTGGGAAAAGATTATCTTAAGCGTGACGAAGATTCAATACTTTTTTCGAACCTTTAGGCAATTTTCACTCTGCCAACTGCACCACTGATATTTTAAAAAGTATAAAAAATCGTTTTATCGGTGGCATTTATTTTTTTTTGCTTTAAGAATTGGTATCATATGAATTTAAGTTTGTCTTTTAAATTATTGAATTCAAGCTATTTGATATATATTTAACACAAATAATTATAAAAAAAAAATTAAAATCAATAAGTCGCGGCTGGGATTTGAACCGTGGTCTCCCGTTTGCCAGCGCAGCACTCTAATACCTACGCCACCAAGCAGTTTTGAAATGCGCTGACAAACTCGATTATACTGATTTAAATTCGCGTCGTATTGATTTTGTTCTAAGACATTGATAGCAAATGAATTTATCTTTTGATTACAGTTATTTTGTATTTGAAAACAAGAATTAGAAAAAAATTAAAATAAAAGACAAGTCTTTGTCGCTGGGAATCGAACCGAGCTCGCCCGTTCGTCAGCGCAGCACTCTACTACATACACCACCAAAATGTTTTGAAAAGTGCAGACAAACTCGATTAAAGTGAGCGTTTTTTTCGCGTGGCTTTGTTTTTATACTCTTTTCGAAGAAAATAGTATATTCAGTTTGTGCTGAAGTTTGTAACATATAGAAAGAAGCGTCGGAGACCCCCAAAAGTTACTGCCAGTATGCCTAGAAAGACAATACAGACTGATCTAGCCATGTCTGTCTGTATGTATGCAAACTAGTCCCTCAGTTTTTGAGCTATCGCGATAAATCTTTGCAACGGGACAGCACATTGGTCAGAACCGGCCGGATCGGACCACTATATCTTATAGCTGCCATACAACTCGAACTCGGTTTTGGCCACATATCCCATGTTTTTTAATCTACTGATTGCACTGATACTTATATTTCAAAGAGACATCACATTAGTCGGAGCCGGCCGGATCGGACCACTATATCTTATAGCTGCCATACAACTCGAAGTCGGGTTTAGCCACATATCCCATGTTTTTGAATCTATCGCGGCGAAACTTTGTACAGGTACCTCTTATTCAAAGAGAGATCACATTTTTCGGAGCCGGCCGGATCGGATCACTGCCATACAACTGGCAATGATTTAAATATGCTTAGAACAAAACAAAAAAAATGTTTTGCGACAAAACGATTTTGTACAGCATATGAAATTTCAGTGGTGTAGTTGGCAGAGTGAAAATTGCCTAAAGGTTCGAAATGAGTATAAAATCTTCGGCACGCCGAAGATAATCCTTCCCCACTTGTTGTTCTGAGACATTGGTTCCAAATGAATGGATTACAGTTAATTTATATTTGAAAAGAGTAAGAAAAAAATGAAAATAAATGACCAGTCGCCGCTGGGAATCGAACCTGCGAACTTGCGTTTGTCAGCGCGTCACTTCACCCCATACGCCACAAACCGTTTTGATGAAGAGCAGACTGTTAAAAGCTTACTTGCGCTTTACTTTATTTGCTCATATGCACCTGTTCTTTCAAAATATTTAATGACGCATATCTTCACTATTTATGGCTCAATCGTTTTGCAATTTTAACCAACTGATGAGTTATAAGGATGTTGAAGAGTACAAAGAAATATAAAGTAATGGCTTTGAAAACGTCAGATTTATGGCCGGCTCCGATCAATGTGCTGTCCCTTTAAATATTAAGTGTCTCTTGAAAGTTGCATCGCGATAGCTTAAAAAATGAGGGACTAGTTTGCATACCTATATACAGACGGACATGGCTAGATCAATTTACTTTGTCATAGGCATTAGCATACTGACAGTAACTTTTGGGGATGTCCTACGCATCCTGTGCGTCAGGAGGCTTTCAAATCGATAAGATATCGATATACCTCAAATCGAAAAGATATCGATATACCTCAAATCGATAAGATATCGATATACCTCAAATCGATAAAACGTGCAATTTGGTAGGTGGATTGCTAATGACCTCCCCAAAAAATTTAATTCTAGAACGCCCACTAGCCCAAAAAAAAAGCTTATACACTCCGTTTCCCTTGAATAGCACACTCCACAAATTTAACTTCACTTCCCTATATATTTTAAACAAATCAAACTATATATGTATTTTAGTAATTTATATTTTGCATGTTTAATTATCTTTATTATATAGTAAGGAAATCATAATTATTTGCAAGAATTATTGAGTTTTGAGCTAAGAAAGTAAAAATCCCAAAAAAAATATGCATAAATGTTGTTCCAATTGAATAGCACTTTTTTTTAAATGGCATTAAAAAACTAATATTCCATTAGGGATGGTTTTTATACTCTGATACCGAAGGTACTCATAGTATATTGGTTTTGTCGAATGTCCGTCAGGCCGTCCGTCTGTCTGTCTGGATGAACGCACTTATTTCCGAAACTATATAAGATAGATTGCCGGTGACCTCCCCAAAAAATTGGATCCTAGGTTTATCGGCTACGCCCAATTGTACGCCCACCAGCCCTCCCTCCAAAATTAATTGGAAATGCTTATATCTCCCGCAGTTTTAGAGCTAGTTACCATATTTTGAATATATATTACTGGTGACGTCCTCTATAGATCAAAGAAACAAAATTTCGACCACGCCTACTCTCGCCCCCGTAATCGCGAAAATCGATATACATAAAAGCACAATTTGATTACACGTGTATATTTGCCGCAATTTTGAAGATTAGAGTCACAAAATTTGGAATTTAGACTAGGTCTGACCAGCCCAAAACCAGCCCAGCCACCCCGCCCCCACGAAACACGGAAGCCTATATCTTCCACAGTTGATGAGCTAGTCATCAAAATTAGAAGATAGACATCTGGTCACCCCCTCTAAAGATCGGCCGAAAAATTTTGGTTTTAAGTCTTGTGAACGCGTGCGCTACTTATATGAAACTAAAACCTAAGAAAAAATTTAAGGGCACATTTCCAGAGCACCGTTGTTTTCTCAGAATGACCAGAAAATATCATAAAAAAACAACAACATTACGTTTGACAAAGTCTTTAAAATATTTATATATAATCAAATACCAATGATACCACGAAGTGTGCTATTCAAGTGAAACGAAGTGTACATTTCTCTTACAGTTTTGAAGCTTAAGGCACCATATTTTGAATATACATACATTACTGGTAACCTCCCCCATAGATCACATGAAAAATGTACCGACCACGCCCACTAGTGCCGTAATGGCGAAAATCTATATACCTGAAAGTACAAATCGGTATCACGTGGATATTTCCAACAATTTTGAAGCTAGTCACCAAGTTAGCATGCTGGTGACGGCCTCCAAAGATTGCAACCTGAATTTTCCGGCAACGCCCACTATAACGCACCCCAGTTACACCGCCCCCGCAACACACAAAAAATCGAAAGGTAGATCACTGTTATGGTTTCTCAAAGGCCAGGCGACGCTTTCACCCACTAACCCAATCGTTTATACACCCGCGAAATGGTTCTGTTTCATCGGTATTCAGCTGTTCTTACAATGGTTTCAGGTTTCAGGTAGGTTACGTCTGAGATCTACCTACCAAATTTGGTGACTACACTTCTAAAACTATAGGATTTATTGGTTTTCGTAATTTGCCAGAAATTTGGTTAGAGCTCTTTAAAAAGGGCGAATAACATTCTACAATCATGTTTGGTGACCTGGCTCTATTGATTTTGCTTCGAAAGTTAACACTGCCCGTGCCATTAAAACGTTTCAAAATGTTCCACTTTTCAATTTGGCATCATACTCTCCGAACCTGAATATTATATAAACAAGTGGGGAAGGATTATCTTCGGCGTGCCGAAGATTTTATACTCTTTCCGAACCTATAGGCAATTTTCACTCTGCCAACTGCACCACTGAAATTTCATAAGCTTTACAAACCGCGTAACATTTTTATACCCTGAACCCATTAAAAATGGGTAAAAAGGGTATTATGGTTTTGTGCAAAAGTGTGTAACAGGCATAAGGAAGCATCTCCGACCATATAAAGTATATATATTCTTGATCAGTATCAACAGTCGATTTAGCCATGTCCGTCTGTCTGTCTGTCCGTCCGTCCGTCTGTCTGTATGAACACGCGGATATCAGAGACTACAAGAGCTAGAGACTTCATATTTGGAATATAAGTTCTCGTAATCCCGGGACAGATCAAGTTTATTTCATTTGATCGATAACTCGTCCCGTTTAAATGTTATCGATCAATTTGGGCGTTAACTTAAAAGTTATAAGAGCTAGAGGCCCCAAATTTGGCATGTATAATCTCGAATAGCATACACATGTAACAAATATTTCACTTTTTGGATACCACCCCCCAATCCCCCCAAAAGTTCAAAAAACTCCTTTTTGAAGGTATGACCTTGCAATTTGGTTTGGTCACACATTTTATAGCCAATGCTATGTCCTACAAATTTTAGAAAGATCGGACAGTAAACACAGAAGTTATGTAAGATTTTACTTTTCATTGTGTGGGGCTCAGGGGCAAAGCAAGCTAACTGGTTAAACCGTTTGCACAGCTTGCAGTATGTGTGTGTCTGTATGTATGCACACTATTAGACAAGTATGAATGGATGTCAGAACTGGGTTCAGGGTATCTCCTAGTCGGGCACTCCCGACTAGCGCACTCTTACTTGTTTTTTTTTTGTTCTAAGAATATTTAATTCATTGCCAGTTGTATAGCAGCTATAAGATATAGTGATCCGATCCAGCCGGCTTTCTTCGAAAAGAGTATAAATATGTGGGATGGCTGGCTCGAAAGGTTTCTGGGTCTGGTAGACGGATTTTAACCAATTTAAGCTAATTGAAGCCATTCAGCGAGCGTGGGCTACAATTTCTATGGACAATATTTAAAAATTGTATGTTCTGATAGTGTTTAGAAGTTAATTTTGAGGCTCAGTCCAATAATAATATTGCAAATTTTAATTTAAATTAAATTTGTATTTTCAAATAAAATAAAACAAAATTATTCCCCATGCATAGAAAGTTATTTGATATTATTTATCAAAAATTGTTGTCAAGTAAAAAAAGTGTATAATCTTACTTAAAACTCCTTTCTTAATAAAAATTGGGGTTTTCCCGTTTGTTTAATGTGCGCAATGTCGATGTCGACAGTCTCGGAAAACTATGTCATATAACTTTCAATGAAACTATCACAAGACAACTTCTTGCAAGAAAAACTTTTCAGGTTATATGAAACTCCCACCAATTAACTTAATAATACTTCCAACATTTTGATAAGCGCGATTCAATGCCGAATAAAAAAGAAGTTTCTAGTTTTATTTTTCAGATATTTTTTTCAATTAATAAAGTGTATTATTGATTTATGACTTTTTGCCTTTTTGCTTACCTTTCCTTTCTATTGAAAAATATTATTTCAAAATAAACCAGTATTGTCAATTAAGCAATTTTCACGAAAGATATATATTTTACATGTTTTTTAAGCTACCGCCTTAAATTTAATTGTACACCTATTTGTACATTATATATTTTTAAAAAAAATATTTTTCCAAATATAAATTCATTTGCCCTAAATGTTTATAATTTCGAGTCATAATAGCGAAGATATGCTATTATGAAAGAAACAGGATAGGTGCATAGCTTGATATATATGCTAGTGAAATCTGCCTAAGGATTCGAGAAGGGCATACAATCTTCGGTACCCAAAGAAAATCTTCCCCACTGATTTTTGTTTTGTAGGTTATTTTATTATTTTAATCATAACTTAATGGTAGTAAATCAGCCGGTTTCGAAAACAAAATAAAAAGCGGTTAAAAAACAAACAAAAATATACCTATATATTTGTTATTTACACTTCCAAAGATTATAATTTTGCTGAAGTGCGTAATGTATAGAAGGAACCGTCGGAGACCCCCAAAAGTTACCTCCAGAAATGTTGCACAGAGACTTATTATTCAAATAAACATCACATTGGTCGGAGCCGGGCGGATCGGACCACTATATCTTATAGCTGCCATATAACTGGAAGTCTTTTTTTTCCATATATGCGATCTTTTCAAAGCTATCGCCCTTCATTTCCTTTTACACTTGAACATCCTTATAACTCATTAATCGTAATAGCTCATTAGTCATAAATAGCAAAGATATAGTTCATTCAATATTTTAAACAAACAACTTATATTTTAATTTTTTTCTAATTTTTTTTTTTCATATATATAACAGTTTGAATTTCGCAGTCGCTCGCTCACTTGTTAATTACACTTAAAATTTGTGCTACCGATATGATTATAATTATATTTGAATTTTTTTCGTTGATGCTGTTGATCTTTAGCGCGAATGCTGTACTGTGCTGTGTCGATGGAGGGGGAAGTACACAGCGCAGCAACAGTTAACTGAAGGCAAGAGCTGACTCAGAAAAACCTCAATGTATAGCGAACTGCGCATGCTCTTGGATTTTGCATTTCATGTACTAAACTTATCGATAGTCAATCAACATCGATAGTCCACATGTATGTACATATATAATATTGCCAGAGTTCGATTGGTGTATTTTCAGAGTGTATGTACATATGTACATACTTGCATAAATGCATATGCATGTATGTATGTATGTATAGATATGTATATAGATATGTGCACACAACGTGTAGGCGCATGGGCAGCATTGTTGCCGAGCGTTGCAAATTAGGCTCAACCGAATTAGATAACTTAGAGCAAAAACATTTGTAGCTGCTGCTGCAATAGATTAACAATATATGTATGTATATACAATATACAATGTACACAGACATTTGCGGGTCCATTTCTTTCGCATTTTTTGTTAAAAATATTATTAGAAATACATTGGCTATTATATAAGTATAATAAAAAAATATTAATTAAGAGAAAATAAAAATCTATAAAATGAAAAAATTGGAGAGATCCGAAGATATTTAAAGCTAAAGTTTAATTTTAATTGTTTTTGCGCACAGTTTTGCGGGTAAGTGTACATCATTATTTTTGCGTTGCGCTCTTTCTTTTCTTTATTTGTCTAATTGAGCGAGTGCAGAGCACAGACTCCAATTAATGAATACACAAGAGTTGAGCAAATTAGGTCAGTATACTTGCGTCTTGCCGTTTATTTTGGGCTTCGCGCAACTAGTCAAAAGCAAGACGCACATGTCAATGTAACTGTGAGCGTGAGTATGTGTGTGGCTCGCTTCAATTAAATTTTAATGTCATTCGCTGTTTGGTTTTGCCTGAACTAAAAGTAAAGCTAGAAAAGGCAGAAAGCAAGAATGTAAAGAACTGTTACGCACAGACTGACGCCCGCTACACCTATGCTGTCGTCATAACGGTTTACATATGCATGTAATATTTGCATTTTTGTTTGTTTCCTCTGTGTGCACACACACATACACACGCACACACTTGCATAGTCATAGATAAAGAAACGCTGACAGAAAAAAACAGAAATCGCTGGCAACAAGGGGAAAAAACGACACGAAACTTTTATCGCCATCCAGTATACATACAAACACACATCCAAGTGAGTATTTTGCTAATTTCTACTTTTTTTCTAATATTTATCACTCACTTTTCCCAGTTGTTTCTATTTGCTGTTCTAGTAAACGGTTGCCCTAAAATTAATATCACTTTACGCTTTAAACTAATTTTAAAAAACGCAATGCAGCAATATTTTAATATGCATATATATACATATACATTTTTCGTTTGAGCCTACGAAGACCAGCGACCAATGAATATGAAAAAGTATTTAAAACAACGCGCATAGACACTGACACCAACAGAAGGCACTAAATATTTTTAAAAATGTTTCTGTTGTCGAGCCGTTTAAAATACATATGTATCTGTTGGTTTTCAACTACGTCCCGTATCCCCGAAAAAGACGACCGCAAAATGCAAAGAGCACTTAACTACTGAAACTAATACAGGAAAGACATAGAGCAAGCCGCAAACAACAGCACCGAATGAATGGGACGGTAAAGCAAAATCGAAATTGGCCGTTTGAGGGAGAGAGAGCGAGTGAGAGCAAAAGGCAGCCGGCTGCAAGGCGACAATACACGCTAAAGCTCCCGCTCTTCTTATTTTAACTTGCCATGTGTCTCTGAATTGGTAGAGTAAGGGCAAGGCAGCTACACGATTAGCGCGCAGAACTTGCGACAACAAAGCGAAAACGAAAAAAGAAGAAGCAAGAGAAAGTGCAGCGTTGGGAATATTTTATTTGAAATACCAAATGCGTTACGTTTGACTTTCAGTGGTGCAAGATGGGGACAACAATTGTTAAAGCAAGTAAGTTGCATCTTTCAGCACGCTGAGAACGTAAACAAATGATTGTGTGAGTGAAAGGTCCAAGGACGTCTATATCACGGTATGTCAAAGTCTATCTTGCACAGATACAGTGTCAATTGTTTCAACACCCGTGGATTTAGAAAACAAGTAAGAGTGCTCTAGTCGGGAGTACATACAGACATGGCTAGATCGACTCGGCTATTGATACTGATCAACAACATACATGAACATATATACTTTATATGGTCGGAAATGCTTCCTAATGACTGTTACATACTTTTGCAAAAAACCATTATAACCTTTTACCAATTATTGATGGGTTCAGGATATAAAAAGGGAAATTGATTTTATGAGGCAAAAATAAATCCTCGAAATTTAGTTTTTCACTTTGGTAACTAGAAAGTATTACGAATTTTTTTAACCTTGAGAACATTTGTAATACAGATATTTTTACATTTTACATACAGTTGTGTGCAATGAAATAGTAGCGCCGTTGCGACCTATTTCACTGCCAAATTACATGTTAGGTGCAATTTTGATATAGAAAGTTATTAAAATAGTATTAGCTGATCATTTTCAAGACTATTTAAAGTTGTTGGGACTTTATACTTCTATTAGTTTTTATACCAGAGTAATAAAAAAATTTTATTTTAAATTTACGCTATGCATTAAAAATAGTAGTGCCATGAACCAAAATTAGTAAACTTAAGTAAACTAAATGTTTCATGTTTTATATTTTGTTTTTTGGTCTTCTACATCAATATAAATAATATTTGCTTTATTGGGGCTATGTATGGGCGTGGCATAGAGTCAATAAGATCCTTACAACCCTTCTCAGTGATTTTGGCCATTATCTCTAACCAATGTTGCTCAAAGTCTGTTGTACTTAATCAATTTATAGTTACAATGATTCGATTGACAACTCCCAACAAATCTTCTTTTACTTTAAGGTCCAGGGGCTGAGCTAGGCGTGGCACTGTGACGATTTACTGAAATGCAAGATACTCTTGACACGTTTTACTAGTACACTAGGGGTCGATATCCTGTAGAAACACCGATTTTAATTACGTTTCCTAACTAGAATTTATTTGCAGAACATCCTTTAATATTTAAATAATTACTTCTTGGCCCAGACTACCATAGATCGAAATTATGTGGACAAGGTCTGTTCACGAAATGCAGGGCCATTACCATAAAGTTCTGTCCGCAACACTAAATCGTCTCGAAACTATACTTGGTTGATATCCTGTGTGACACGGCACGGTATTTTTCGTTTGTCGAAGGAAATTAAAGGTTCTTGCTATTGTGTTTGGAATTAAAAAGCATAAAGGAAATGTTTCCAACCAATTTTCAATTTCCTGGTTGGCGTTACCTTGGTTCTTAGCACGATTTCCTACGCTAACCATAAATTCTCAGTCCTCACTGGAAATATGTTTCCCCTATATCACATAAAAAGGAAGAGTACCCAAAAGTCATTAAATTTCTATTAAAAAATGATTAAATTATTAAATAACATTTACTAACATCGGGTTTTGTGTAATTTTTAAACTTTTTGACATATTTTTGCCAAGCACTACTATTTTATTGCACAGCCGATTTTTGGGGCAAATCTCAAAACGTATCATAAGAAACACACATCGAAACAAAAACACCTGAACCTTTTTGGTTTTTCTAAGCCTAACATTCACCTCTATTAAAACAAGTGAGAACGTTGCAGTCGGGCGGAGCCGACTGCGTAATACTCTGATACGATTGTAAGAATAGCTGAAAGCAAGTGGTGTATGGTTGACGGCGTTAGTTGTCGTGGGCTGACCGTTATGTAAGCTAAACATTAATCTACCTTTCCAGTTGGCTGATTCTAGCTTGAAACAAGTGAGAACGTTGATGTCGGGCGGAGCCGACAGCGTAATACTCTGATACCAAGAATATACCAAGAACAGCTGAAAGCAAGTGAACAGAAAATTTTTGCTGGTGTATGGGTGACCCGAAATCGGCCCTCTAAGTTTTTAGGGACGGGAGGGGCGTGGTCGATCTTAAGAAGGGGTGACCAGAAGTCTATTTTCCAAATTTGGTGATTTTAGCTCTAAAACTGTGGAAGATATACATTTTCGCGATTTTTGGTTGTTATCGAATTGTGCATTCATGTATATCGATTTTGTGGAAAATATACACGTTTTATCGATTTGTGATTTGAGGTGTATCGACATGTTATCGATTTGCCAGACTCCAAGTGGACGTGGCGTAAATTTGGAACAAATTTAATCTGAAGCAGATATCTATAATCATAACACAAAAGATTTCAAGGGACTATCTAATATCGTTTCGGAAATACTTGCGTTCATCCAGACGGACGGCCTGACGGATATCCGACAAAACCTACTATGAGTACCTTCGGTATCAGAGTATAAAAATTTAGATTGGTCAATTTGAAAGGCTGAAAAAGTCAAAATTGAGGTTTACATGCATTGGGCTGCGGCACTACTATTTCATTGCACACAACTGTATATGTATGTACATATATTTGCATGTGTAAATACAGAAATTCAAAGTATACATGCATATCTCCCGCAATACAAGTTATTGCAAACGCATTTTCTTATACTCTTTTCGAAGAAAATAGTATATTAAGTTTGTGCTGAAGTTTGTAACGCATAGAAGGAAGCGTCGGAGACCCCCAAAAGTTTCTGCCAGTATGCTTAGAATAACAATACAAATTGATCTAGCCATGTCCGTCTGTCTGTCAGTATGTATCAAAACTAGTCCCTCACTTTTTGAGCTATCGCGATGAAACTTTGCACAGAGAGGGACTAGTTTGTTGGTCAAAGGTATTATGTGCGCCTTGGACTCCATCAATATTCTTCATTGTCTCTTTATGAACTTAAAACAAATAAGACCGTTGCAGTCATGCGTATCCGACTGCGTAATACTCTGACGCCATTGTAAGAACAGCTGAAAGCAAGTGGAACATAACCATCTTATGGTGTACGGGTGGCTAAACAATAATCTACCTGTGTGACCATAAAGCGGCTTTCCATTCTAGCTCGAAAACCGTGGGAGATATGGACTTTCGCGACTTTTGGTTGCGGGAGGGGTAGTGGCTCACAAATTGTTATCGATCCATGAGAGGGGGTTGTGAAGGATTTACCCTAATTTTTTTTAACCCATCTTTAGAGGGGTGACCAGAAGTCTATCTGCGAAATTTTGTGACTCTAGCTCTAAAACTGTGGAAGATATAAAGTTTCGCGGTTTTTGGGGGCGGGAGGGGGCGTGGCCCCAAAACTTTTTGGCCGATCTTTAGAGAACTTGTAGAGAACTTGGCCAGAAGTCTACCCTCAAAGTTTGGTGGCCCTAGCTCTTAAACTGTGCGGGATCTAGGCTACCGGGTTTCGTGGGGGCGAGGTGGCTGGGAGGCGTTCTAGTGGGCGTGGCCGGAATATCCAGCACGCAATATTTTGGGCTGCTCAGCCCAGTCCAAGTTCCAAATTTTATGACTAGCTTCAAAACTGCGGGAAATATACATGTGTTATCGAATTCTGCTTTCATGTATTGGGATTTTCGCGATTACGGGGCAATAATAAGCACATAATTAACACGTTATTTTGAGACATAAGTTATAAAGATCGGTTGACTACGGGGTGTACCGTGTCGCACCCAGAAATCAGAAACCAATAAATTTTGCAAAAAGGCATTCCATACTGCATACAATCCTAAATACAAACAAGTAAGAGTGCTCTAGTCGGGAGCGCCCGACTAAGAGATACCCTGAACCACATCCTTAAATTCATTCATACTAAGCAGTCAGTGTTCTTACATACAAACATGCTACAAGCAGTGCGAGCAGTCTAAGCAGTTAGCTTGCTTCTTTACTGAGCTCCACACAATGGAAAGTTAAATCCTTAAAAACTTCTGTGTTTATTGCCCGATCTTATTGAAATTTTTTGGGCAAAAACTGGGCAATAAAATGTGTGACCAAACCAAACTGCAAGGTCATAACTTCAAAAATGCTTTTTTTAACTTTTGGGGGGATGGGGGCTGGTATCCAAAAAAGAAATATTTGTCACATGTGCATGCTATTCAAGAATATACATGTCAAATTTAAAGCCTCTAGCTCAAATAACTTTCCAGTTATGGCCAAAAAACACTGGTCTGAAATCGAAATTTATCGATAAATGTTGAACGGTAAGTTATCGAAAAATGAAACAAACTTGATCTGTATAGGACCTACGAGAACTTATATTCCAACAAGTGGGGAAGGATTATCTTCGGCGTGCCGAAGATTTATACTCTTTTCGAACCTATAGGCAATTTCACTCTGCCAACTGCACCACTGAAATGTCATAAATTGTACAATATCGTTTTGTCGCGTAACATTTTTTTTTTTTTGTTCTAAGAATATTTAGATCATTGCCAGTTGTATAGCAGCTATAAGATATAGTGATCCGATCCGGCCGGCTCCAACCAATGTGATGTCTCTTTGAATAATAAGTATCTGTGCAAAGTTGTATCGCGATAGCTTTAAAAACATGGGATATATGGCCAAAACCGACTTCGAGTTGTATGGCAGCTATAAGATATAGTGGTCCGATCCGGCCGGCTCCGACCAATGTGCTGTCCCCTGGAATAATAAGTGTCTGTGCAAAGTTTTATCGCGATAGCTCAAAAACTGAGGGACTATTTTGCATACATACAGACAGACAGACAGACAGACAGACAGACGGACATGGCTAGATAAATTTGTATTGTCATTCTAAGCATACTGGCAGTAACTTTTGGGGTCTCCGACGCTTCCTTCTATGCGTTACAAACTTCAGGACAAACTTAATATACTATTAACTTCGAAAAGAGTATAAAAATGAAGTCTCTAGCTCTTGTAGTCTCTGATATCCGCGTGTTCATACAGACGGACGGACGGACGGACAGACAGACAGACGGACAGACAGACAGACGGACAGACGGACATGGCTAAATCGACTTTGCTGTTGATACTAATCAAGAATATATATACTTTATATAATAAACACAAGTTGTTTAAGACTCAACTTTTCATATTGTGGGGTTCAGTGAAGAAGAAAGCTAACTACTTAAACTGCTTGTACTGCTTGCAGCAGGAGTGTGCTTGCATGTATGTACTCTGATAGGTTAGTATGAATGAATGTAAGTACTGGGACTGGGGTTTAGGTACTCATGACTAGAGCACTCTTATTTATAATGTTTTTGTTCTAAGACATTGGTATCAAATGAATTTATCCAAAAAGTGAAATATTTGTAACATGTGTATGATATTCGAGATTATACATGCCAAATTTGGGGCCTCTTGCTATTACAACTTTTTAGTTATGGCCCAAAAGCGTTGGTCTGAAAACGAAATTTATCGGTAAACTTTGAACGGGACGAGTTATCGATAAAATTAAATAAACTAGATCTGTCCCGGGACTACGAGAATTTGAATTCCAAATATTATGTCTCTAGCTCCAATAAGTCTCTGATATCCGCGTGTTCATACCGACAGACGAACGGACGGACAGACAGCCGGGCAGCTAGGTCGACCGGGCGGTTGATACTGATTAAGAATATATATACTTTATATGGCCGGAGATGTACTTATGTTACCTGTTACATACTATTGCACAACTTCATTATACCCTTTTTACCCATTTTTAATGGGTTCAGGGTATACAAATTAAAATAAATTATGTCGCCAGCGGGATTCGAGCCCGTGAGCACGCGTTTGACAGCGCATCACTTTTCCACTTAAGCTACCAAGCCTTTTTGATGATCGATGACAAAACATCGGATATATGGCCAAAACCTATTTTCAGTTGTATGGCAGCTTTAGATATAGTGGTCCGATCCGGCAGGTTCCGACCAATGTCTGTCCCTTTGAATAAAAAGTGTGCCAAGTTTCATCGTGATAGCCTAAATAACATGGGATATATGGCCAACACCGACTTCGTGTTGTATTGCAGCTATAAGATATTGTTGTCAGATCCGGCTGGTTCTGACCAATGTGCTGTTCCTTTAAATAATAAGTCTCTGTGCAAAGTTTCATCGCGATAGCTCAAAAACGGAGGGACTAGCATATATTCAAACAGACAGACATGGCTAGATCAATTTTTTTTTTCCAGCTAAGCATACTGGTGGATATCTTTTGGGGGTCTCCGACGCTTTCTTCTTATGGATTACACACTTCAGCACAAAGTGAACATACTATATTTTTCCAAAAGAGTATAACAATGAAACATGGTGGCAACATTATGCTATGGGGCTATTTTTCCGCTTTAGGTGTTGGTGAAAGGTATTATGTGCGCCTTGGACTCCATCAATATTCTTCATGGTCTATTAAAAATTAATTTCTGGGTTTAAGGACAAAAATGTACGATTCTGTTACCAAAAAGCGGCTTTCCATTCTAGCTAGAAAACAGTAGGAGGTATGGATTTTCGCGACTTTTGGTTGCGGGAGGGGTAGTGGCTCACAAATTTTGTTACCGATCCATGAGAGGGGGTTGTGGGGGTTTTACGAGAAATCTAGCTTCATAATTTGGGGATTCTAGCACTAAAACAGTGGAAAATATTGATTTTCACGATTTTTTGGGGCGGGAGTGGGCGTGGCTCCAAATTTTTTAAAGATCTTTAAAGGGGGTGACCAGAAGTCTATCTTCGAAATTTGGTGACTCTAGCTCTAAAACTGTCGAAGATATAAGTTTTCAAGATTTTTACGGCCTGGAGGGGGCGTGGCCCCAAAATTTTGCTGATCTTTAGAGGACTTGGCCAGAAGTCTAGCTGGCCCTAGCTCTTAAACTGTGCGAGATATAGGCTTCCGTGTTTCGTGGGGTGGCTGGGAGACGTTCTAGTGGGCGTGGTCGGGAAAGCCAGCACGCAATATATTTGGGCCCAATCTAAATTCCAAATTTTGTTTCTGTAATCTATAGAGGACGTCACCAGTAATATATATTCCAATTATGGTGACCTAAGCTCTATATCTGCGGGAGATATAAGCATTGCAAACAGATATGGGGGGGGGGGGGGCTGGTTGGCGTATTTGTTGGCGTGGCCTAGGATCAAATTTTTTAGGGAGGTCACCGGCAACATACCTATCAGATTTGATGACTCTAGCTTCAAAATTGTGGGAAATATTCACGTTGTATCGATTTGTGATTTGAGGTGTATCGACATGTTATCGATTTGCCTTTATGTCGCTTGTTTCTAATTTTTTTCAGTCAAAATTTCCATTTCAAATTGACATTAATTATACCCTGAACCCATTAAAAATGGGTAAAAAGGGTATAATGAAGTTGTGCAAAAGTATGTAACAGGCATAAGGAAGCATCTCCGACTATATAAAGTATATATATTATTGATCAGTATCAACAGCCGAGTCGATCTAGCCATTTCCGTCTTTAGATTTCAGGCAAGCTTCTTGGGACATAGCTTCAAAGTAATAAGAGATAGAGGCTCCAAATTTGGCATGTATAATCTCGAATAGCATACACGTGTATCAAATATTTCAGTTTTTGGATACCACCCCCCAATCACCCCAAAATTTAAATTTTTGATTGTACGACCTTGCAATTTGGTTTGGTCACACATATTATTGACAATTGTTTGCCCCAAAAATTTCAATAAGATCGGACAGTAAACATAGAAGTTATTTAAGATTTAACATTCCATTGTGTGGGGCTCCGCGAAAAAACAAGTTAACTGCTTAGATCGCTTGCTGCTTGTACTGCTTGTACTGGAGCATGTGTGTGTTTAGATTAGTAACAATGATTGTAAGGACTGGGTTCAGCGCATCTCGTAGTCGGGTACTCCCGACTAGAGCACTCTAACTTGTTTTGTTTTTTTAAGTATACGAAATTCTAGTTATGTTAGTCATTTTGAAACATTATTCAGTGAATATTAAATAACATTTATAAGAAACATAATTTTACACCAGAAAATATGAGCATTAAAAAAATTATGTTCACTGTATATACTGTATATAAACAATACATGCGGTTTCTCTACCAGAGAATTTGTCACATTACTAATAGTGAGTAATAGTAAGAATATTAAATAACTGTAAGCGTCAGCAATTTCTACTTTTCTGTGAGTCAGTGCATTTTAAACAATTTCGGTTGGATTTACAGCACTTTTACATAAAGGTTGACGTACCGGTTAGCGCATTTCAACCGACAATTAGGTCTCACTAGGTCTAGTTGACTTTGTGCCTTGTATTTTCTTTACTTTACATTAATATAGAGGCGGCTACGAATGGCGCGTTTGGATAGGACAGGGACGGCAACCATGGATGGAATGCATCTAAGCTTCGCGTAAGCTTTGCTTTACCTGCGCTTTCACACATAGTCAACGCCAACACCCGCATGGGTACTGACTACCTGCATTCTGGTCTCTTGTCCTGTTTTCTGTGTTTGGCTTGAATTTGCATCCTGTTTGAGGGCAAATAAAAATTCGTCGTCTTTCTACTCTTCCGTTGGGCAACAACAAGCAGTCATGTCGCATATAATACATGATCTTCAGCACTTGCACATTTCCTAAACGAGGAACGAATTTAGCTATGGAGTCTCGAAAGAAGAGAAGAGAAAAGGGATTTTATAACCTTGGGGAAGGGGAGATCGTTGAATTAGAATTAACTGGCAGTCAGCGGCAATGACACACCGTAGAGGCCTGATCATTGAGTCGATAGGAATCAAATAAATGGCCATATATTAAGCTTCAGCACCGATCGTCGCCAAAGATTTGATTGCGATCTGGACTAAAGCATGAAGAAACAAGGACCCACATACATAACCGTATGTACACACATATGTATTTTCTGATTGAAAGGAAAAAATAGGGAGAATACTGCGATTAGATCCTTAAGCTTAGCAAAAAGGGTGCCATATGCTATCCCTACCGCCCTACCCTGCCTCTCCACAAGCCCAGTTTCTGCAAGACAAATTGGCAACTCGCACTGCTTGCATCATGTATATATTTTCAAGTGAACATACATTAGAAAAAAAACTCAAAAACGCGTATGTATAGGTAATAATGCTGTAGCAAAATTTTGAACAAATGCAAGCAAAGGCAGAGACGGTTAGGGGGATTCATGAGAAATAGGAAATATGAGAAACCAGTTTCGCAGTTTGGGCATTCATCAAAAAGGAAATGAGGGAAAAACTTCAGTATCTAAGGTAAGGGTAACCGCCAGCTCAGGCGATGAAACCTGATTACACACACACAAATACACACACTTTACTTTCGTCATTTTCTAAGCAACCTCCTTGACCAAAGCCATGCCATGTTCTTTGATGGATTAAGCGGAGTACTACAGAAACTACTAGTCGGGGGTGATAGGAGATATCCTGAACCCAGTCCTAACATGGTTTAGTAGTTACATATTTGTGTATATACACACAAACACGCACACTCTGCCCCTAAGGCAAGCATTTTACCCATTGAGCGTACTTCCTCACTGAGCCCCACGCTATGAAAAATTGAATCTTCAATAGCTTGTTTTTTGTCCGATCTTTGTGAAATTTTTGGACATCAAGTTGACTATAAACAGTGTTAGCAAACCAAATTGCAGAGACAATGATTGGTCATGCCTTCAAAAATGCGTGTTTGGGGGATGGGAGACGGTATCCTAACATAAAATATTGTTTACTATATATAACAAATCTGGTGCCTCTAGCTCTAATAACTTTCAAGTTATGACAAAAAAACACTTGTCTGAAAATGGGACGAGGTATCGATAAAAATGAAACAAACTTCATCTGACCAGAGACTACGAGAACTTATATTAAAATATGCGCAGGATGTCACAAAATATTGCATTTTGCTATGGATAATTGCTTCCATTAAATTAATACATTTTAAAAACTATTCTTCAAATAAACTAGCGACCACATTAGTGCCAATCCCCATTGCTTTTGTTTGGCAGAATACAAAATAAGTTCAAATATCACCATCTCATTTTGCCTATGAGCCATCGACCGCGTCTGTAAAGTTCGCAAGGTGCTCAAAACACAAAACAAAAATGAAGAAGGCAAAATCAGTGCCCAAGAGCACTGTTGATGTTTTGCATGTTTGTATATGGGCATATCCTCGGAAAGGTTCATCGATAACAAAAAATTAAAAGTTCTCGAAAACACTTTGTGTTATCATATTTTCCTAGTGAAAAAATCAAATCTAAAAAAAAAAATTGCATTTATTTAAAACACACTTCGAGATATTCGAATGCAAAGTCGCTCAAGCGCAATTTTTCTCATTTCGGTAATTTTACTGCATGTTTTGTTTTGATAAAATATTATGAAGAGAGACATTATGCATTGACTCTTGCTCCAATTTTACTTGTGTAGCTTGGTTTGTTGCCATAATTGCGAATTTTTGTTCATAAATTTCGTAATTAAACGAAATCTTATTAATGTTTTTTGGTTGCTCCCACCTGCTCCGCACTCAGGTTATTAACAAATATATACTCTCAAGCCTAGTTGATTTTACAAAATAATGTTTTCCAGTAAAATATATCTTTTTATACTCTTTTCGAAGAAAATAGTATATTAAGTTTGTGCTGAAGTTTGTAACGCATAGAAGGAAGCGTCGGAGACCCCAAAAGTTACTGCCAGTATGCTTAGAATGACAAAACAAATTGATCTAGCCATGTCCGTCTGTCTGTCTGTATGTATGCAAACTAGTCCCTCAGTTTTTGAGCTATCGTGATAAAACTTTGCACAGAGACTTATTATTCAAAGGGACAGCACATTGGTCGGAACCGGCCATATCGGACCACTATATCTTATAGCTACCATACAACTCGAAGTCGGTTTTGGCCATATATCCCATGTTTTCAAAGCTATCGCGATGAAACTTTGCACAGATACTTATAACTTACTATACTTATGCTCGGCACGCCGAAGATAATCCTTTCCCACTTGTTTAAAAAAGTTTTAAACAATTTTTGGGTGAAATCAAAAGCGTTTTCAATTGAAATCAATGCATAACATTATAAAATAATTCGCATTGAAATATTGCCTCAGGTTCCGCTGAAATCGCCGCCTAAATTGTTGGCCACGAAATCACTTCTATATTTGTTCCGCGTAAGCCCATTGATTTTTATACCCTGAACCCATTAAAAATGGGTAAAAAGGGTATTATGGTTTTGTGCAAAAGTATGTAACAGGCATAAGGAAGCATCTCCGACCATATAAAGTATATATATTCTTGATCAGTATCAACAGCCGGTCGATCTAGCCATGTCCGTCTGTCTGTCCGTCTGTCTGTATGAACACACGGATATCAGAGACTAAAAGAGCTAGCGACTTCATATTTAGCATATAAGTTCTCGTAGTGCCGGGACAGATCAAGTTTATTTCATTTCATCGATAACTCATCCCGTTCTAAAGTTATCGATAAATTTTGATTTCAGACTAGCGTTTTTGGGCCATAACTTAAAAGTTATAAGAGCTAGAGGCCCTTAATTTGGCATGTATAATCTCGAATAGCATACCTATGTAAAAAAAATTTTAACTTTTTGGATATCACCCCGCAATCCCCCCAAAAGTTCAAAAAATATTATTTTTGAAGGAACGACCGTGCAATTTGGTTAGGACACACACTTTATAGTTAATGCTATGTCCTAAAAATTTTAGAGAGATCAGACAATAAACAGAGAAGTTATTTAAGATCTAACTTTCCAATGTGTGGGGCTCAGTGAAAAAGCAAGCTAACTGCCTAAGCCTTTTGCACTGCTTGTACTGCAGCATGTGTGTGTTTAGATTAGTATGAATGATTGTAAGGACTGGGTTCAGGGTATCTCCTAGTCGGGCACTCCCGACTAGAGCACTCCTACTTGTTTTCAAAGATCTTGAAAAAATGTCCCAAAATCAAACTTAGCACCTATTATAGGACTACTGAAGAGCTATAAGTTAAGCTATTTGTCAGAATAAAAACTGTTTTATTTTGCCTGTTTTTTACTTCAAATGCGTACGATTGAAAAATCCGACACCATGTAAACGCCCATATCTGAATTCTTCTTTGAATGCTATTGATTCGATGATCTAAGACAAACTCAGCGATTCTTATTGCTAGCTATGGGAAATGTGCATGAGTTTGTTTTGTTTTTGCCGTCTGAGCAGATCGTGTACAGACAAAAACACTAATTAAAGCTCGGAATGAAGAATTTCTATAGCTCTTCATAGAAAACCATAAAATAAGAAAAAATGGTGCGAGGAATGCATGCTTACATTTATTTTACTGATTAAAAAATGATAAAGAATCGAATAAACAAATCTCATTAAATACTTTTTTAAATACATTATTATAAGCTGAACCCATTAAAAGTGGGTAAAACGGGTTTAATGAAGTTGTGCAAAAGTATGTCACAGGCATAAGAAAGCATCTGCGACCATATAAAGTTTATATTTTCTTGATCAATATCAACAGCAGAGTCGAACTAGCCATGTCTGTCTGTCTGTCTGAACACGCGAATATCAGAGACTACAATATCTAGAGACTGGAATATACGTCTGTAATATTAGCTCTCGCAGTCCCTGGTCAGATCAAGTTTATTTAATTTTAGCGATAACTCGTCGAGTTAGAAAGTTATCGATAAATTTAGATTTTAGACTAGCGTTTTTTTCCGCAATTTAAATGCTTTAAGCGAGAGGCACCAAATCTGGAATGTATAATCTCGAATAGCAAACCTATATACCCATGTACTTTTTGGATACACCCCTTACCGCATGCCCACCAGGGTAAACATGTAAATACATAAGTTTATATCTATCCTATGCATTTTGGCAGATTTAACAAACTGATAAATTTATTTGCTGGCATTGCGTGCTTACCTGGTGTGCGTTATGATCTTGTGACGCACAAGGCAGCACTGTATCACACGCAGTGCGTGCGGCAAGTATACAGGTTTTTATTACTTTGCTTGGTAGCAGGATCTGCTTTGCGTTTTGTCAAAAAGGGATGCAAAGATGAGTGCTACAGGTAGTGAGCTAGCGAGTTAGCTAGCTAGGTTGGAACTAGTAACTGATAAATCTTTGAAAGCTTCTGCCTCTAATGATGCATGTGTCTACACTTTTTTTTGTGTTTACTTACACTGCTTGAGCTTGACTCGGCAGCAGAAGCCAGCGGCAGCTGATGAGGGTCACATTTGGTGGAGTTGGGTTACGGTGTATGTGTGTGTTTTTTTTTTGGTTTTGAGACCTTTTTTTTGTGTATGTGCCCAATTTATCAGAGGAAATTAGCTGATATTTAGCACCGTTATATGTGCAAGGAGGGCTAGGAGCAAGGAGGTGCTGGCCAAGAAAATTGAAGTAGGCGGCAAATAGCCGTAGCTTGACAAAGTCCCAGCAACCAAGGAGCACGGTGTGCCACAATCAGATGAAAGCTCCTTGCTATTTGGCATTTTCTACTTTTTTTTCAGAGATCCGTCTTTTGAATGTGTCGCAGTCGACCGAATCAGAAAACGTTTTACCCCTTATGGAACTACTGAAAACTAGAAATTTTATAAAATCTTATATTAAGTACAAAAACGTTCCATAATCTAGTATAAATCAACAAACAATCTTTACATCAAGTACTAATAGCAAAAGAGTATTCGTGGATAGAGTTCAGTAGCTTAATTTTTTGCTTATTCATATGCTACATAATAGTTCACGACTAATTCGCAGATATTCCTTTCATAACAGCATAATTTACAAATTAAATTGGAAAACAAAAAATTTTAAATAAATTTCTGCGCGAGCGAAATTTGGACCCCAACACACTCGACTCCGCAGTGATTGTGTCTGCGCGACACTCTACAATTAACACACCGAACTGTTTTGTAAATCGCTGACAAACTGGATTGAAATGAAGTCAGTTAAAAAGAAACTCTACCTTCTAAGCATTACAAACTTCAGGTTAAAATGAATACACTATTTTATTTAAAAAGAGAATAAAAATGAGAATATGCAAAATCGTAAAATGTATGTATTCAATATTTCTATAATTGTAGGGCAAAACCATCTTCGTAGATAAAAGCACAGTACTTTTGGTTTTTATACCCTGAACCCATTAAAAATGGGTAAAAAGGGTATTATGGTTTTGTGCAAAAGTATGTAACAGGCATAAGGAAGCATCTCCGACCATATAAAGTATATATATTCTTGATCAGTATCAACAGTCGAGTCGATTTAGCCATGTCCGTCTGTCTGTCTGTCCGTCCGTCCGTCCGTCCGTCTGTCTGTATGAACACGCGGATATCAGAGACTACAAGAGCTAGAGACTTCATATTTGGAATATAAGTTCTCGTAATCCGGGGCCAGATAAAGTTTATTTCATTTGATCGATAACTCGTCGCATTCAAAAGTTATCGATAAATTTGGATTTCAGACCAGCGTTTTTGGGCTATTACTTACAAGTAATAAGAGCTAGAGGCCCCTAATTTGGCATGTATAATCTCGAATAGCATACACATGTAAAAAATTTTCACTTTTTTGGATACCACCCCCCAATCCCCAAAATTTCAAAAAACTCATTTTTGAAGGTATGACCTTGCAATTTGGTTTGGTCACACATTTTATAGCCAATGTTATGTCCTACAAATTTCAAAAAGATCGGACAATAAACACAGAAGTTATTTAAGATTTTACTTTCCATTGTGTGGGGCTCAGTGAAAAAGCAAGATAACTGCTTAAACCGCTTGCACAGCTTGCAGTAATGTGTGGTGTGTTTGTATGTATGCACACTATTAGGCAAGTATGAATGGATGTCAGAACTGGGTTCAGGGTATCTCCTAGTCGGGCAGTCCCGACTAGAGCACCCTTACTTGTTTTTGTTGTTTTTTGGTCCCAAATATATTTCAAAGCGTAAAGTAATAAGTAATAAAGGTATGCTTTGCATGAGGCTTTTTTGTATTTCATGCGCATTCCGCTGCCAACATAACGTATTTGTTAGAAATTCATGTTCGCTTTCTAACTGTATTTATTTTCTCCCTTTTCAGTAATTATAATTATTCATACTTTATTTTTCTATTGCTTTTTTCCTGTGTTTTCTGCCCAAGGCAAGACATACACATATACACATATATTTGCTATGGTCGTAATTATTATACTGTTTTCGAAGAAAATAGTATATTAAGTTTGTGCCGAAGTTTGTAACGCATATAAGGAAGTGTCGGAGACCACCAAAAGTTACTACCAGTATGCTTAGAATGACAAAACAAATTGATATAGTCATGTCCATCTGTCTGCATGTATGCAAACTAGTCCCTCAGTTTTTGAGCTATCGTGGTAAAACTTTGCACAGAGACTTAATTTTTAAAGGGACAGCACATTGGTCGAAACCAGCCGGATCGGACCATTATATCTTATAGCTGCAATACAACTCGAAGTCGATTTTGGCCATATATCCCATGCTTTCAATGCTTTCACTTTAAATTTTCTTGTACACATGAACATCCTTACACCTCAATGTTTAAAATTTCAAATCAATTGATTTATATTTAGCAAAGATATGCGTCATTAAATATTTCGGTGGTGCCGTTGGCAGAGTAAAAATTACCTCAAGGTTCGAAAAGAGAATAAAATTTTCGGCACGCCGAAGATAATCCTTCCCCACTTGTTTTAAATGCTGTTGTTGGGTTTCTTTTACTTAATTTTAAACAAACTAGATTATACTGATCTTTTCTTTTGCGTTGTATGTGTAATGACCAGTCGCCGCTGAGTTTCGTACCCGCAAGCTTTCGTTTGATAGCGCCACTTTACCCCTTACGACACAAGCAGTTTTGATGATCTATGACAAAATCCCTTGAAGAGCAGACTGTCAAAAGCTAACTTGTTTTGCTTTCCTGCAACCTGCAACTCACGTTTGTCAGCTGACACCAAGCAGTTTTAAAAATCGCTGACAAACTCGATTATACTGAGCATTTGTTTTTTCGCGTGGCATTGTTTTTGTTCTAAGACATTGGTAGCAAATTAATTTGATAACAGTTATTTTATATTTGAAAAGCAGAATAAGAAAAAATTAAAATAATTATTGGTCGCCGCTAGGAATTGAACCAGCACCTTTCGTTTGCCA
This sequence comes from Drosophila flavopinicola, assembly GCA_035042425.1. Lineage (NCBI taxonomy): Eukaryota > Metazoa > Arthropoda > Insecta > Diptera > Drosophilidae > Drosophila > Drosophila flavopinicola. The sequence goes on along the minus strand of JAWNLL010000080.1, from coordinate 108,190 downwards.
GGGCGCCACTTTATCCCTTACGCCACAAGCAGTTTTGATGATCGATGACGATCGAAGAGCAGACTGTCAAAAGCTTTCTTGCGCTTGGGTTTGTTTGCTCATATGCACCTGTTTTTCAAAATATTTAATGACGCATATCTTCGACATCGGATTTATGACATGTATGGCAGCTATAAGATATAGTGGTCCCATCCGGCCGGCACCGACCAATGTGCTGTTTCTTTGAATAATAAGTATCTGTGCATAATTTTATCGCGATAGCTTTGAAAACATGGGATTTATGACCAAAACCGACTTCAAGTTGTATGGCAGCTATAAGATATAGTGGTCCGATCCGGCCTCTTGAAATCTTTTGTTATAAATTTTGTAGGTATATTGCTGGTGACCTCCCGAAAAAATTGAATCCTAGGTTAATCGGCCACGCCAATTATTACACCCACCAGCCAGCCCCCCCCCCCTCCAAAATTCATTTTAAATGCTTATATCTCCCGCAGTTTTAGAGCTAAGGTCACCATATTTCGAATATATATTACAGGTTACGTCCTCTACAAATCACAGAAAATTTCGACTTCCAGTTGTATGGCAGCTATAAGAGCTGCAGTTTTAGAGCTGAAATCACAAAATTTTGAAAATTGACTTCTGGTCACCCCCCCTTAAGATCGACCACGCCCCTTCCGTCACCAAAAACTTGGAAGGCCAATTTCTGGTCCCCCATACACCAGCAAAATGTTCTGTCCACTTGCTCTCAGCTGTTCTTAAAATGGTATCAGAGTATTACGCAGTCGGCTCCGCCCGACTGCAACATTCTCACTTGTTATTAATAAGTCTATAGCCTTTGTATGTTGTATGCCGAATTACTAGATTTTTTTCTGAATAGCTGCATGGAAAACTAGTTTGGTTTTAAATCCATTCAAACCCAAATTAATTGTTATGTTACGAATATATACAAGGATAGTTCATTTTCGGAATCAATTTTTTACTTGTTGATTCGTATAAAATAACCAACCATTAGCTACAAATAAAAGCAGAAAAATTGTTTTATAGCTTTATCCTTCAACCACAGTAGTAGATTCGATGCAAAACACAAGTACTACAGTGGGATTGGGTGGAAATCGCCCTTACACAAAAAAGGCTCTACTAGAAGCTAATATGCAATAAATACAAATATACTGGCATACATATGTAAATGTATTTTTCAAATGGTATAAGCGAAATGCATGAGAAATTGCTTGTATGTTAGGAGAGGTGGGGGGGGGGGGGCTGCAGGGAGAGAGAGTGTGTGTGAGAAAGAGAGAGAGAGAGAGAGAGAGACAGAGAGTGGATCGCCGGTATGCTTAGGTATGAAAAAGTATAGGTGAAAATTGATAAATACCTTGAGGTGCCAGCACCTTCCAATTGCTGCCGATCCAATGGTGGATCGAAAATTTGCTCACGATCTTCTTTTGATAATTCCAAATCGGCGAATTGATCCAGTTCGGAAGCCATCTTGAAAACTGCACTTTCTGTGGCGTGATTACGAGCTTCTAATTGCTTTGATTTTGACTTTTATAGCTTCTATTTTTTTTATTTCTTTTTTTTAGAGGTTAAAGATGCAATAGCAGTGGAGCGGTCTTGATTTCGTGCAAAAAATATATATTTTCTCTGTTATGGGAATTAACAAATTTTAGTTTGTTCTATTACGTTATTTGGATTTTGTACTTCGAAGTAACAAAATTCAGATTACGTTTTTGACTCAAAATTTGTATTTCGATCTCTCGTATTTTTACTTGATATATATACTCTTGGCAAAGTTTTCGCAGCTGAAGTTTTTCAGACCGTGGAATGCTTCAAAATCACGTTTCTCTTTTGTAATTTTGTTGCTTAGTGTTTTTCGCTGAGTCGCATGCTTTTCTTGAGTGAATTTTGTTATTTCGTCGTTTAGGTTTTTGGGTCGACACCGAACCGAATTTACTGCGTTTTGAAATCGAGGAACTGCTCTTTAAATTCTCGTTTAATTTAATTATTGTTACTGTTGTCGCATCGATTTGTTTTTTTTTTTAATTTTAATAGATATTTTTATTTAGCTTTTTTGACCGCGCGTCTCCGTTTGCTGTATTTCTAAATCCCTTTTTTGTACTTTTCATTAATTTTGAAAAAAGTTGCCGTTGTCCGATTCAAAAATATATGGTATTTGTGTTAATTTGACCAAATTGTTGAGAACCTGTAACACAAGAAGAAGATATTGAGTAGCAATAAGAATGTATGAAAAGCACATTGACTACATTTAACGGTTAATCAAATCAAATGCAGTGCGACTTTATGCGAATTAGATAGCAATATTCTATGCCATTTTTACCCATTTTTAATAGGTTCAGGTTATAAACAATGGCAGCTTTGTTAAAATTCTATATTTACCACCCCCTAACTCCATGCACCATTTGCCGTTTGACAGCGCAACAACTGTTGCACCATGTATCGATCACAGGCAGGCAGTCCGGTGAGCACCACGTTTCTAACTAACCAGCGACGAGCAAAGCTTTCATCATAAACACAGCCAGCGATGCCATTGAGTGGGCGCACGCCTGAATTAGAAGAGATTTTCGCCATGCGCGAGAGTGAAAAAAACTTTGCTGCTGTTGCCGATACGTTAACTTTGATCTTGACCCGTATATTTGTATGCGTGTGTCAATCTTTTTTATGGCGATTGTTTGTGTGGTGAATAAGTAGGCGAAAAGCAAAAACACGAAAAAACGAACAAGAAGCAACAATACAATTTATTTCGCATACGGCTCCCAGAAAACAAAATTGCGCCCGAAATTTTAAAAATTCCTGTTGATTGCTTTAGTTTCTTGTAAACGCTGCTACGTGCATATTACATACTACATAAATTTGTATTTTGCATTTACAGTGACTCACAAAAGCATATGGAGTAGAAACCAAAAAATTGCACCTTAGCAAATACATATTTTTTTTTTAATTGTATCTTACTGCTTTTGTATATTGATGTATATGCATGCAGGGCAATGCAAAATAAAAAGTGGAAAACGTTTATCAGTTATCAAAATAGAGCACAAAAAAAAAAAATCGCATATTTATACTCTTTTCGAAGAAAATAGTATATTCAGTTTGTGCTGAAGTGCGCACATAGAAGGAAGCGTCGGAGAACCCCAAAATTTACTGCCAGTATGCTTAGAATGACAAAACAAACTGATCTAGCCATGTCCGTCAGTCTGTCTGTATGTATGCAAACTAGTCCCTCAGTTTTCGAGCTATCGCGATAAAACTTTGCACGGAACCCGCTGGATCGGACCACTATATCTTATAGCTGTCATACAACTCGAAGTCGGTTTTGGCCGTAAATCCCATGTTTTTGAATCTATTGCGATACAACTTTGCACTGATACTTATAATTCAAAGATACATCACATTATTCGGAGCCGGCCGGATCGGACCACTATATCTTATAGCTGCCTTACAACTGGCAATGAATTGAATATTCTTAGAACAAAACAAAAAAAAACAAGTAAGAGTGCTCTAGTCGGGAGTGCCCGACTACGAGATACCCGGAACCCAGTCCTTACAATCATTCTTACTAATCTAAACACACACATGCTGCAGTACAAGCAGTGCAAGCAGTCTAAGCAGTAAGCTTGATTCTTTACTGAGCTCCACACAATCGAAAGTTAAATCCCTAAAAACGTCTGTGTTTATCACCCGATCTTAGTGAAATTTTTTGGACACAGACTGGGCAATAAAATGTGTGACCAAACCAAATTGCAAGGACATAACTTCAAAATGCGTTTTTTGAACTTTTGGGGGGATTGGGGGGAGGTATCCAGTTTGTTACATGTGTATGCTATTCGAGATTATACATGCCAAATTTGGGGCCTCTAGCTCTTAAGCTTTTGAAGTTATGACCCAAAAACTCAGGTCTGAAATCGAAATTTATCGATAACTTTTTAACGGGATGAGTTATCGACAAAATTTAATAAACTTGATCTGTCCAGGGCATACGAGAACTTATATTCCAAATATGAAGTCTCTAGCTCGTGTAGTCTCTGATATTCGCGTGTTCATACAGACGGACGGACGGACGGACAGACAGACGGACATGGCTAGATCGACCGGCTGTTGATACTGATCAAGAATATATATACTTTATATGGTCGGAGATGCTTCCTTATGCCTGTTACATACTTTTGCACAAAACCATAATACCCTTTTTACCCATTTTTAATGGGTTCAGGGTATAACAAGTAAGAGTGCTCTAGTCGGGAGTGCCCGACTAGGAGATACCCTGAACCCAGTTCTGACTTCCATTAATACTTGCCTAATAGTGTGCATACATACAAACACGCACATACTGCAAGCAGTGCATGCGGCTTAAGCAGTTAGCTTTCTTTTCGCTGAGCCCCATACAATGGAAAGTTAAATGTCAAATAACTTCTGTGTTTATTGTCCGATCTTACTGAAATTTTTGGGACATACAATTGTCAATAATATGTGTGACCAAACCAAATTGCAGGGTCGTACCTTTAAAAATGCGGGGGTGGGGTGGGATTTGGGGGGATTGGAGGGTGGTATCCAAAAAGTGAAATATTTGTTACATGTGTATGCTATTCGACATTATGCATGCCAAATTTGGAATCTCTAGCTCTTATATCTTTGAAGCTATGTCCCAAAAACGCTAGTCTAAAATCGAAATTTATCGATAACTTTTGAATGCGACGAGTTATCGATCAAATGAAATAAACTTGATCTGTCCCGGGATTAGGAGAACTTATATTCCAAATATGAAGTCTCTAGCTCTTGTAGTCTCTGATATCCGCGTGTTCATACAGACGGACGGACAGACAGACAGACGGACATGGCTAAATGGACTCGGCTATTGATACTGATCAAGAATATATATACTTTATATGGTCGGAGATGCTTCCTTATGCCTGTTACATACTTTTGCACAAAACCATAATACCCTTTTTACCCATTTTTAATGGGTTCAGGGTATAAAAATACGCAACAAAACGATTTTTTACAGCATATTAAATTTCAGTGGTGCAGTTGGCAGAGTGAAAATTGCCTAAAGGTTCGAAAAGAGTATAAAATCTTCGGCACGCCGAAGATAATCCCCACTTGTTTAATCTTACAGTAGTATTAGTTTTTCTTATATATTTAGTTATTTATTTACATTTACATTATGATACGAAAATTTAGGTAACACTGATTATATTCATATTTTGTGTAGTGTCCCTTGCTGTCACATATAGACTCCAAGCGTCTTGGCATCGATTCAACCAATTTACGGCAATATTCGGGACCTAGCAGCACCTCCTTCAAGACTACTTTTGAAGAAATATGGTGCGCTCTCTAATTTTTAGCTCAAGATATGTCCATAGATTCTCGATGGGATTTGTGTCGAGACTCTCTGGGTGAGTTTTTGATTATTTGGTGTTGCATAAAATCCACATTTGTACTGACAAATCAGTGTGTTTTGGGTCGTTGTCTTGCTGAAACATTAATTGATCACCCTCAAATCCCATTTTGGTGGCAATAATTTGTATCATAAGTGTGTGTAAGATAAAAATATGCGTTTTTATACTCTGATACCGAAGGTACTCATAGTATATTGGTTTTGTCGAATGTCCGTCAGGCCGTCCGTCTGTCCGTCTGTCCGTCTGTCTGTCTGGATGAACGCGCGTATTTCCGAAACGATATTAGATAGACTCTTGAAATCTTTTGCGTTAGGATTATAGCTATCTGCTTCAGATCAAGTTTATTCCAAATTTATGCCACGCCCACTGGGAGGCTGGCAAATCGATAACATGTCGATACACCTCAAATCACAAATCGATTAAACGTGAATAACTCCCACAATTTTGAAGCTAGAGTAATCAAATTTGGTAGGTATATTGCTGGTGACCTCCCGAAAAAATTGGATCCTAGGTTAATCGGCCACGCCCATTATTACGCCCACCAGCCCCCCTCCAAAATTAATTTGAAATGCTTATATCTCCCGCAGTTTTAGAGCTAAAGTCACCATATTTGGAATATATATTACTGGTGACGTCCTCTACAGATTACAGAAACAAAATTTTGACCACGCCCACTCCCGCCCCCGTAATCGCGAAAATCGATATACATGAATGCACAATTCGATAACACGTGTATATTTCCCGCAATTTTGAAGCTAGAGTCCCCAAATTTGGAATTTAGACTAGGGCTGACCAGCCCAAAAGATTGCGTCCTGGATTTTCCGGCCACGCCCACTAGAACGCCCCCCAGCCACCCCGCCCCCACGAAACACGGAAGCCTATATCTCGCACAGTTTAAGAGCTAGGGCCACCAAAATTGGAGGATAGACTTATTGTCAGCCCCCCTAAAGATCGGCAAAAAATTTTGGGGCCCCGCCCCCTCCCGCCCCCAAAAATCGCGAAAATGTATATCTTCCACAGTTTTAGAGCTAGAGTCACCAAAATTGGAGGATAGACTTATTGTCAGCCCCCCTAAAGATCGGCAAAAATTTTGGGGCCCCGCCCCCTCCCGCCCCCAAAAATCGCGAAAATTTATATCTTCCACAGTTTCAGAGCTAGAGTCATTAAACTTGGAAGATAGAATTCTGGTCAGCCCCTCTAAATATCGGTAAAAAAAATTTGGGGCCACGCCCCCTCCCGCCCCCAAAAATCGCGAAAATGTATATCTTCCACAGTTTTAGAGCTAGAGTCACCAAAATTGGAGGATAGACTTATTGTCAGCCCCCCTAAAGATCGGCAAAACATTTTGGGGCCCCGCCCCCAAAAATAGCGAAAATTTATATCTTCCACAGTTTCAGAGCTAGAGTCATTAAACTTGGAAGATAGAATTCTGGTCAGCCCCTCTAAATATCGGTAAAAAAATTTGGGGCCACGCCCCTCCCGCCCCCAAAAATCGCGAAAATGTATATCTTCCACAGTTTTAGAGCTAGAGTCACCAAAATTGGAGGATAGACTTCTGGTCACCCTCTTAAGATCGACCATGCCCCTCCCGTTCCCAAAAACTTGGAATGCCGATTTCGGGTCACCCAAACACCAGCAAAAATTTTCTGTTCACTTGCTTTCAGCTGTTCTTAAAATGGTATCAGAGTATTACGCAGTCGGCTCCGCCCGACTGCAACGTTCTCACTTGTTTGTTTTGTTGCTTTATTTTGATAACTATTAAACATTTTCCAATTTTTTCTTTTGCATTGCCTTTCGTAAACATTATTCTACGAAACTTTGTTAAACAAGTAAGAGTTCTCTAGTCGGGAGTGACCGACTAGGAGATACCCTGAACCCAGTCCTTACATCCATTCATACTTACCAATCAATGCACGTCCATACAAATACACACACATACTGCATGCAGTGAAAGCAGTTTAAGCAGGCTAACTTCTTCGCAAGGCCCCACACTATGGAAAGGTAAATCTTAAATAACTTGTGTTTAGTGCCCGGTCTTTGTGAAATTTTCAGACCACAACATTGGCTATAAAATAGGTCATTAAACCAAATTACAAGGTACGATCAAAAGTTATCGATAAATTTCAGACCAGCGTTTTTGGTACATAACTTGAAAGTTATAAGAGATAGAGGCATAAAATTTGACATGTATTTTCTCGAATGGCATACATATGTAAAATATATTTCACTTTTTAAATACCACCCCCAATCCCCCCAAAAGTTCAAAAAACGCATTTTTGAAAGCACGACCTTGCAATTTGGTTTGGTAACACATTTTATTGCCCATTGTCTGCCCAAAAATTTCAATAAGACCGGACAATAATCACAGAAGTTGTTTAAGACTCAAATTTCCATAGTGCGGGCTAAGTAAAGAAGCAAGCTAACTGCTTAAACAGCTAACTGCTTGTACTGCAGCGTATGTGTGTCTGTATGAATGCACACCGATAAGTTAGTATGCATGTATGCTAGGACTGGGTTCAGGGTATCTCCTAGTCGGGCAATCCCGACTAGAACATTCTCACTGGTTTTTTTTTTCCGCAATTGTTAGGCAGATGATGTCAGAGCGCCTTTAAAAATTGTGTTGCTATTTTTTTTGCTTTGGCTTTGTGTTTTTGCATTTGTCAAACGTTGCCAGCGAGAGCGCATGCTTTATTGTACATTCGTATCCATATGTACATATGTATGTACATGTTTTCATAAATTATGTAAAAAACACATTTGTGTGTTATACATGTATGTACATACATACATAAATATGTGAATAAAACAGTTATGATTTTCAGGATCTATGACTAAAAAAAACAGCATAAACTAGAAAAATAAAATGGAAATTGTAAAAATGTTTCCGGATTTCGCATTTTATTGACTACTCTAAGTTAAAAAAAGAAGGCATAAACACACACCAAACTACGGGCGGCAACCACGCGACGCACGCACGCACACTCATACACGCACTCACATACAACACACGGGCACAAAAAATATGCCACGAAAAACAGCAGCAACCGCAACATCTAAAAATCTTCTGGCCCGCCCTCCACTATGCTGACGGGACCATTTACTATCATCGCTCTTCAGACACCAACGATACAAATATTTTTTGATATTCTTGTTGCCGTTGCTGCTTATAAATATTTGATGTCGATTAAAATGTTACAAACAAGCACATGTTTGATGGTTTTTATCTATCTTTTCTTGTACATACATATGTACATACTTTCATTGTAGACGATTTTTTTTTGCGAATTGTAAAAACATTGATATGTAATAATACTGTTTTATACATTTGTATGTACATGTATGTATGCAAGTCTGTGTTAATCGTTTTGAATGATTTTAGTTGCTTTCTGTTTCATGTTTGGTTATGTGGGGGATTGCGTATGACTTTAACGTTTTTGTCCGTGCTCTTAATTTAATTTCATTTCTTTTTCTTTTACTTTGCTTACGTTTAGGAGCGAGCGAACGAGCGGAGAAGCAACAGCAGATTAAGATCACTGCCGTTTTTTTTTTCGAACTATAAATAAAACTATTTACGTGCAAGCACAACAGAGGAAAAACAATGGACGACGGCGGCGACGGTCACGTTGGAGTTTATTTACACTTTGCATTTATTTTATTTAAATTTAGGCTGCCTTTTGCCGAAAATGTTCTGCCAATGCTTTTTGACAACCCTCTTTCTGCTGCGGCGTTCCAAATACAAATGACGGAAAGGAATGGTTTTTCCGAATACAAAAATGTTTGACGTACATGCGGCATTCTGGCGAGCGTAGCAGCAGTGACGACGACAGCAGAAGCAGAGCACGTAGAGTGAGTAAGAGCGAGCAATTGAAAGAGAGGCATAGAAAAAACTCAAAGCGCTACCCACAAGAGCACTGAGTGCGTAAAATTTATCACTTAACAGTTCCACTCAAGTATTTTTTGGCCGCCAACGCTCTGCTGCCTTAGCCGAAATTCCTATGCTTTATTCATACACACACACGCATACAGCACAAAAAAAAAACGACAGAATTAGCAGCTTTGCTGGAGTATACAGCAAAGCAAAAGATAGCGTAATACACAAGCAAAATGCGATGTTTTTGTGTAAATGCGAATTACTGTGTTAGTGTGTATGTGGCGTTTGCCTAACGTGAATGAGCTTGTGTGGAATGAGAAATGAGCCCTGACAAATTCAGCAAGCGGCGTGTCTTTTGTCTTAAGACAAAAGCGAAATTTCGAGCTTACAAGCTATAATTCAATAAAATGGGTACGCAGGACAAAAAACTGGAATAAACAAGCACAACATTTTGAATTGATAAAATGTTATATTTTCTGCATATGGTTTAAGTCAAACCAAGTGGTATCTCTGATATATGTACATGGTAAATAACATGAAACTAGGAATAAGCCATTTGTACCAAGCCAAGATCAATTGAGCCAAGTAATACACTCAAAACTGAGTTTCTGTGACTCGGCCTTTGATTCGGAGCCTGGAATTGGAACAGGGAGCCACGCTCACACTGCACAGCCTTAGTATGTGTGCATATTATGTACATACATACATACATATAATACATATGTATGTGTACATATTTCTCTTTGAGTGAGCAGCAGATGCCAGGATAATTTCGCGCTGCTTCGCTGTCGACGCTGACGTTGCCAAAAAATTAATACGACGACGACGATGGCGATGGCGATGCTTATGCGGCAAAAAGAAGAAGGCAGCAGCAAAGGAAGTGAAACTGCCGGCACAGTGCTCTGAGATTTTAGAAAACGAATGCAAATACAAACACAAATTTATTTGCATGCTTGTACATATGAAGTCGGCAACCAGCACCTAAAAAAAATTTTAGGCATGTATAAAATCTAAACTAAAAGAGATATCAAAATAATTTAAACGCCACTTGTTAGTCTGATGCTTTAACTTATGAAATATGACTCCATTTATTTTTCAAATACTTGTAAAACATTTTATATTAATTAAAAACTAAAAAATCAACCAAAATCAATGCCACAGCTTATTTCAACCACATACTTTGCAGCTGAGCAAAGATCCGTTATTTTACAATGCAACGGTAGTAACTTTTTCTATGTTTTTTATATTTTTCTTTAGTCATTGTTTTCGCAGTATGGTGAAATATATTTCTGCTGAATTTTGACAGTGGATCTTGCAGAAAACTGTATTTATCGAAATGGGACCACGCACAACTAATGAGCAGCGAGAACTTGTTCTCAGGCATTTTAAAACGGGCTACTCGCGCAGGAAAATTGGTGAGATGGTTGGACTAAGTGAGTCCACAGTCCAGAGCATCATTTACCGATTTGTCCGAGAAAATAGAACCCATGATAAGGGTAGAATTGCTCCGAACAAAATTTTCAATTCTACGGACGAGCGCTATATTGTCCGGAAAATACGGGATGATCCAAGGCTATCGGCTCCAAAACTGGCCAGTGATGTTGAGGCATAGTTGGGCAAGTCATGCCACCCAGAAACGATTCGAAGCATGACTTCAAGGCCAGAATAGCGAGCAAGAAGTTTTTTAAAAGCGAAAAAAATAAGAAGTGTCGTCTAAAATTTGCCCAGGAGCACTTGCACAAGGATAATGGTTTCTGGAATACACTGCTATTCTGTGATGAGTCCAAATTTAATATTTTTGGGTCAGATGGAGACTCATATGTGTGGCGTAAGCCAAACACAGAACTGGAAGCAAAAAATGTAAGGGCTACAGTTAAGCATGGCGGTGGTAACGTTATGGTGTGGGCCTGCGTCGGAAACTTGCAATTTATTGAGACGACAATGGACAAAACTAAATATCTTGACATTTTGAAGTCCAATTTGATTGAAAGTGCTGAGACGCTGGGCATAAGGGACGTTTTCAGATTTTACCAGGACAATGACCCAAAACATACGGCGGGCATTGTGAAGACCTGGCTGATCTGGAACTGTCCGCATGTTATGAAACCACCGCTCAGTCACCAGACATGAATGTTATTGAAAATTTGTGGGCCATTTTGGATACAAATATCCGAAAACGCAATATTTCTAACAAATCTGACCTTAAAACTGCATTGCTTGACGAATGGGCCAAGATTACACCAAATTAATTTTTGTTGTTTGATGAAAAACATAGTTTTAACAATATAATTTCTAAAGTGGTTGAAATAAGCTGTGACATCGACTTTGGTTGATTTTTTAGTTTTTAATTAATATAAAATGTTTTAAAAATATTTGAAAAATAAATGAAGTCATATTTAATAAATTAAAGCATCAGACTAACAAATTGCGTTTAAATTATTTTGATATCTCTTTTAGTTTAGATTTTATACATGCCTAAAAATTTTTCGAGTTGCTTTTTGGAATAAGCTGTGAGCTACTGTATGTACATAAGACAAAACAAGTAAGAGTGCTCTAGTCGGGAGTGCCCGACTAGGAGATACCCTGAACCCAGTCCTTACATTCATACTAATTTATCAGTGTGTATACATACGTGTAATGGAAAGTAAAATCTTAAATAACTTGTGTTTATTGTCCGATCTTTCTGAAATGTTTAGGACATAACATTGGCTATTAAATGTATGACCAAATTGAAAGGTCATAACTTCAAAAATTCGTTTTTTAAATTTTTAGTGGATTTGGGGGTGGTATCCAAAAAGTGAAATATTTGTAATATGTGTATGCTATTCGAGATCATACATGCCTCTAGCTTGGGGCCTCTAGCTCTTATAACTTTCAAGTTATGTATAAAAAACACTGGTCTGAAATCGAAATTTATCGATAACTTTTGAACAGGACGAGCTATCGATAAAATTAAATAAACTTGATCTGTCCCGGGACTACGAGAACTTATATTTCAAATATGAAGTCTCTAGCTTTTATAGTCTCTGATATCTGCGTGTTTTTGGTCGGAGATGCTTCCTTATGCCTGTTACATACTTTTGCACAAAACCATAATACCCTTTTTACCCATTTTTAATAGGTTCAGGGTATAAATATAAAATATGCTATCAAGCGTATTTTATATGCAGATACTGTGGGAAATTAAATTATATTACAGATTAATTGGATACATTTTGTGCAATTTATTGTGTTATTCATATATATATACTTTTCCTTTTTACCTTGGAATAAATAGTACAATATGAAGCGAAATTTCGGATGGTCGAACCCCTTAAGGATACAATTACTATTGATCTACCGATTCATACATATGTACCTAATATTCAAATCAATTGACAGATTTAAATTGCAAAACTATTGCACTATGTGAAACAATTTTAGTTTTGTTGGAATTAGTTCCAAAAATTATGCTAAGGACTTTTCATTGCCAAGATATGTATTGACCAAACTAACCAATTAGAAGTGTTGATATGATTCTAAAATTTCATTTCAGTTCAACAATACAGTTCAATAGATTCCTATAGATTCAAAAACATGGGATATATGGCCAAAACCGACATCGAGTTGTATGGCAGCTATAAGATATAGTGATCCGATCCAACCGGCTCCAACAAATATGATGTCTCTTTGAATAATAAGTATCAGTGCAAAGTTTCATCGCGATAGATTCAAAAACATGGGATATATGGCCAAAACCGATTTCGAGTTGTATGGCAGCTATAAGATATAGTGGTATATATACCAATGAGCTGTTTCCTGGAATAATAAGTGTCTGTGCAAAGTTTTATCGCGATAGCTCAAAAACTGAGGGACTAGTTGCATACATACAGACATACAGACAGACAGACGGACATGGCTAGATCAATTTGTATTGTCATTCTAAGCATACTGGCAGTAACTTTTGGGGGTCTCCGACGCTTCCTTCTATGCGTTACAAACATCAGCACAAACTTAATATACTATTTTCTGCCCGATCTTATTGAAATTTTTTGGTCACAAACTGGGCAATAAAATGTGTGACCAAACCAAATTGCGGGGTCATAACCTCAAAAATTCGTTTTTAGAACTTATGGAGGGATTGGGGTCTGGTATGAAAAAAGTGAAATATTTGTTACATGTGTATGCTATTCTAGAATATACATGTCAAATTTAAAGCCTGTAGCTCAAATAATCAAGAATATGTATACTTTATATGGTCGGAGATGCTTCCTTATGCCTTTTTACCCATTTTTAATGGGTTCAGGGTATATAAAAGAATTGAAATATTTCAAAATATAAGCTTGAGAATGATGTGTGAGAGCCCGTGGTACATCCGAAACATAACTCTACATCATGATTTACACTTGATGACAGTAGAGGAACAGATAAACCAACATACAAGCAGGTACATAGATCGACTGTGGAATCACAGGAACCGCCTTGCTTTGAATCTTACTGGAGGCCGATAAGGAGGTAAAATAGAAATAACATTGCGCTTCGACCCGGCCCTAAATCAACGAATTTCTAATTGCACATATGCCATAACTCTCCCTACGTGAAGGCTTGGAGGTTAAACTAAATGATTTATAAATAATGGGTTCAGGGTATAAAAACCAAATGTGGTTTGATTGTAATCAACAATATATAAAAAATGCTTTACTTTTTTCAATGATTTTTCTCACAACTCTGCATATTACCATACGTCAGCCTGGGAGTCGAACATCTGTTGTTCAGTTGCCCAAATGAAAGGTCCCTTAGACACTTCATCTACCGACAAAAAATAATATGATTAAGTTTGAATAGTTACAAATAAAATAAAAAAATTTTCAAAATGAAAAATATAAATTTTACTGTTTAAACTTACACAAATTTTGTTAAGTACTCTAAAAACTCAGAATTAAGTGAATTACAGCAGATGCAGCTACTGCTGTGGTAATTGCTCAATCAAAATCGTACTTGCTGAACTTCAAGGGCTTACGAGAGCAAAATACAGGACAATAGTTGCACTTTGCGCTCCCTGCCTGCTCTACTCACACACACACACGCATATACACACTCTGCAGCAGTTGCGGTCGCATTCATGCCCAGGTGCATGCGGGGAAGCTTCTGAAGGGGACACGCCAAGTGACAGCAACGCGTGTCGCAAGAAAATTAAAATCAGTAAGGAGCAGCAGAAGCAGGAGCCCCAGGGTCCAGGGGTTGCCTTGCACATAATAACTGTTGTTGTTGCCGCAATTGCAGTTGTTGAAGGTGACATTCCTTGACATTTTGGAAAACAGAGGTAAATAAGGGGTGGTCGCAATAAATGCAATGCCAACAAAGAGTGACAGAGAGCACGCTAGTTTAATTGCAGCATTTACACTTCGCTAGCGACACGCCAATTAAATTTTAAAGCTTTTCATGCCTTTTTATACCCTGAACCCATTAAAAATGGGTAAAAAGGGTATTATGGTTTTGTGCAAAAGTATGTAACAGGCATAAAGAAGCATCTCCGACCATATAAAGTATATATATTATTGATCAGTATCAATAGCCGAGTCGATTTAGCCATGTCCGTCTGTCTGTCTGTCCGTCCGTCTGTATGAACACGCGGATATCAGAGACTACAAGAGCTAGAAACTTCATATTTGGAATATAAGTTCTCCCAATCCCGGGACAGATCAAGTTTATTTCATTTGATCGATAGCTCGTCGCATTCAAAAGTTATCGATCAATTTCGATTTTAGACTAGCTTTTTTGGGATATAAATTAAAAGTTATAAGAGCTAAAGGCACCAAATTTGACATATATAAATAGCATACACATGTAACAAATATTTCATTTTTTCGATATCAGAGACTTCATACTTGGAATATATGTTCTCGTAATCCGTTTTTTTGATAACTCGTCGCGTTCAAAAGTTATCGGTAAACTTCGATTTTAGATCAGTGCTTTTGGGCCATAACTGCAAAGTTATTAGAGCTAGAGGAACCAATATTTGAATATATCTTTTAGGATACCCCCATTCCCCCTAAGAATTGTAATTCGGTTTGTTCACACATTTTATTGCCTATTTTATGCCCAAAAATGTTCAACAAGGTCGGACAATAAACACTAAAATTGTTTACGATTTAACTTTCCATAGTGCAGAAGCAAGCTAACTGCTTACACCGCTTGCACTGCTGTACTGCTTGTAGCATGTGTATGTTTGTATGAATGTACACTGATAGGTTAGTTTGAATGAATGTGAGGACTGGGTTCAGGGTATCTCCTAGTCGGGCACTCCCGACTAGAGCACTCGTACTTGTTTTTATAATTCAAGAGTAAGCACAAGAACTGCATTATCGCTGGCACAAAAGCCCCGCGCCCTGTGGTCAAAGGTTAGGATGAGCAAATTAGTCAAAAAAGGTGGTGGGACATTGGTCATCTTGCTGTGCAGTCCACATATACTAGTATCATTTGACTTATCCTCTAGGTTACGTAAAGGGTTGCGGGCGTACGATTTACATAGTCATGCAGCTCAGCAGCATCAACAGCGAATGACAGACGAAAGCAAAACCCCCGCGCACCTCTTGATGACTCTGATTTTGGTTTCCAGCGGTGCGTTGCAGCTGCACCAACGAAGGGTTAGCATATAATACATAAATATATGTACATATATCTGTGTGTGGGTGAAACAAAAAGTGCAACACAAAAAATGGCGCGCGCAGCAACTGCAGCAACCCTGCAAAGTATGCAGTAAAAAGCTGTGGCTGAAACTTACGCCGAAATTGCAATTGCCTGCCTGCCTGCGTGAGCGAGATACCGTAGGCCTGACAAAGCAGTCTGCGAATCGCATCGTTCATATTTATGTTTGTGTGTTCCTGCATGTGTGTGTGGGTGCCAATTGCATTGCGAAAGCACAGCTAGATTTGTATATATGTACATCAGCACACTTCAGTGGTGCACAGCTACAAATGACTCTGTTACGTTGAGTAATAAAGCGATTTTAATAAAGTTATAAACCGATCTAGTTCATGAGATTTTAAGTTATATCGGTTTGTATGAATGAATGTTATAGCTGGGTTCAGGATATTTTCTAGTCGGGCACTCTTGTTTTATATCACAGAAAAATAATAACAACTGATAAATTAATATTTTTAAGTCTAACTTTCAGCGAAGTAATTTTTTAAACTTCAGAAGAGAAGTTTTAGATCCCAGACTGAAAATTCTGATACGTCTAACTCTGAAGCACAATATTTTTGTGCATATGTACTATTTCTGTGCTCATAATATATATAATTTTTTACATCAACATAAAGAAAAGAGCTAAGTCGAGCAAGCCCGACTGGGAGATTCAATGAAAGTTACTTATTGCAGAAACTCACACACTTAGCAAGGAGTGTGTTTTAAGTGGTAAAGTGCTTATTCCATGAGCACCACACTATGAAAAGTTACATCCTTTATAATGTCTGTGCTTATAAATTTGAAGGCCATCAAAATTCAAAAGCGAGTAGTTTGGATGGAAACCGAGTTGTATTGAGCTGCAATATAAATCATCGAGTAAATATATATATATTTATATATATATATATGTATCTATATATATACATCTATCTATATATATAAATATATGTATCTATATATATACAGCAATGAAATAGTAATGCCGTAGCATTTAAGCGTCAATTCTGATTTGTTCTGTCTTTAAAATTGACCGAGCGAGATATAGTTTTTAGTACATGTCCATATGCTTTTTTTTTTACATTTTTGTGTTTTTATGATGCATTTTGAGATTTGCACCAAAAATCGACAGTGCATTAAGATAAAAGTGCTTAGCAGAAATATGTAAAAAAATTACAAATTGACACAAAACCTGCTATTAGTAAATGTTATTTAATAATTAATCATTTTCTAATTTGAATTTAATGACTTCTGGGTACTCTTAATTATTTGTGGTAAAGATGGGAGCATTTTTCCATAGAGGAGCCAGAATTTATAGTTAACGTAAGAGATCGGGCTAAGAGCCATGGTCACACCTACGAGATAATTTAAAATTGGTTGGATACACTTCCTTTATGCTTTTTAATTCCAAACACAGTGGTACGAACCTCTAAATTTGCTCTGCTAAACGAAAAATACCGATTTCTGATGGTGACAAACTCTGCGATATAGGGAGACCATTTCCTTGAAGCCACCAAACATGATTAAAAGTGACCGCAGTCTGGTGGAAAGTACTCTGATTGTTTGTCGGCGACATATTTAAGAAAATTGAAGTGCAATTTAAGTTCCAGACTACTAACCGCTTTGACATCATAGTATGTTTATACGTGAATGAAATTTTGAAAAAGGTCATGTGCCTGACTACTGAAATGGGGAGCGGAGTAATATGAACTGATGGATGCCAAAATAATTTTATTTGGTGGAATAATTTCCAACCAGTATATTTCTTGCCTACGGCACACAGGATATCAAGGTATAGTTTTGAGTCGATTTTGAGTGGCGGACTGAACATTATGGTATTGCCCTGATTTTTCGTTAACAGACATTGGCCCAATACTTTCGATCTATGGTATTTTTGGCTAAGTAGTAATATTCAAATTTTAAGGGATGTTTTGCAAATAAATTATAGTTAGGGAAAGTAAATAAAATGGATGTTTGAACAGGATAACCGACCCTAGTATACTAGTAAAACAGGTCAAGAATATCTTGCATTTAAGTAAATCGTCACAATGCCACGCTTAGCTCAACCTCTGGACCTTAAAGTAATAGATTACGAATCATTGTAACAATAAATAAATTAAGTGGCACATACTTTTAGCAACAGGGATAGAAAAATTGGCCAAAATCAATGTGAAGGATTGACTCTATGCCACGCCCATATTTTATTAATTTGGCTGTGGTATGAAAACTAAAAGAAGCATATAGCCACAACAACCTTAAATAATAACCAAGTACTATTTTGATAACTTTTTATACCAAAGCATGGAACGGCATACTATTTCATTGCACACAACTGTATATACATACATATATGTAATGTACATACATATACATATGTATAAAATAAACAGAATATCCTGAAGCATTTTGTGGTTAGCAAAGTTCTACGCAATAGACTTTTTGTGGTTAGCAAAGTTCTACGCAATAGAGCAGCTTGTAGTCCTACTGAGACAGGAATGCGTGTGAATTTTCAGCAGGCAGTAACAGCAATATAAGCAACTGCTATCCTGTGTTGCCTTGTTAATGAATAGAAGTAAAGAAGCAACAGGCAAAAACTGAAAAATTGAAAACCAGAGTATACCTAACAATGGGAACGCAACAAATATTGTGTCTATTGTGCGTATGTCGTGTGAACAAGTACGGCATAGAACGAGGGACCAGAACCAGGAACAGGACCAAGACCAAGAACAGTATATAAACGACTACGAGTAGCAGTTGCCACGCCAGCAAATACAGAATAAAACAGGACATTAAAAATTATACAGAGAGAGAGAGAGAGAAAGAGAGAGAGAGAGAGAGAGAGAGAGAGAGAGAGAGAGAGAGAGAGAGAGAGAGAAGAGAGAGAGAGAGAGAGAGAGAGAGAGAGAGAGAGAGAGTGACAGAGAGAGAGAGAGTAGTTGATGATGCCTCAGCTTATTACGAGGAAAGGGACGGGAACGCTTCTGATTCAAGGCCAACCGCTTGCCATAAAATTTATGCAGTATAGTTACGGATCTCAGATGCAGCTGCAAAAGCTGCTACAGCTTGGCACACTGATCTCATTAGGGAGAGCTCTTGGGGGTTTAATCCGATTAGCCGTTAGAAGTTGCTGGAAGCCACACTGGCCGCTCCCGAATCTCGAGGAGCCCTGAGAAATGCTTAAAAGCTTTAATTGTAGCTCAGTTGTATCCCATTCATCCTCTCTCTCTCTTTCTTTACCTCTCGCTCAATCAGACTTTCAGTATGACTTTGCAGGCTGTTGAACTTTTAAATTGATGTAAAAACATTTTTCGTGTTTCCATGAAACAGCAGTGGCCCTGGAGTGTCGGGTCGCAAAGTTGGCTGTGCTTCAGTTGAGAATGCATTTAAATTTGCCATGCCACAGCCGCAGCTATGTGCTTTAGATACAGCAGATTCGCGTTGGGCAACTCACAGACAACTTTAATTCATTCATGAGTATGTCGACATTTAAAATAGACGCACAAATTCGAATGCGTCGAACCTTATGACTCAAGAACAGGCAATGGAAGCCATTAAACTGCATCACCAATAGCATATCTTCTTTGTTAAGTGTACACTAATATTTATTTACCTCCTATTTTCGAATCTGTTGCATAAATGCCTATTTAGGAGGTCAATTTGCTTTCCCCAACTTTCTGTAAAAGATCGTTATTTTCGCGTAGCATATTTTTTTATTTTTCTAAGACATTGGTACATATGAATTTAAGTTTTTCTTTTGAAATATTAAATTCTAGCTATTTTATATTCAACAAAAGGCTCCACGCAAATGAAAAAGCAAACGACAGAGACCAATAGAAATGCTGCAAATGTGTCTAACTGTACATTATTATGTGAGTGTTTTGCGCCGGGCATTTCGCATATTTTGCTTTACGCTACTTTCGGTCAACCGCATGCAGTGCAAGTGTATCCACAACACATTTGTTAAAAATCATAGCTGTGCTGCATGAATAAAGTAAATGAAGATCAGAACAGAGGACGATAGCTGCTGCGTAAAGAAAAACCCACAAGCAATTAGTGTATATAGGGTGGTATTCAAACATACACTAATTGCGGTTGACCGAAAGTAGCGTAAAGAAAAATATCCAAAATGCGTTGCGCAAAACACTCACATAATAATGACACAAATGCAGCATTTCTGTTTGTTTCTGTTGTTTGATATTTCATTTGCGTGGAATCTTTTGTTGAAAGTAGATGGTTACAAATTGCCAAAATGCCAAATAACAAAGACATAATTAATAAAATTGTGAGCGGTGTTTATTTGCTGTCTGCTAAGCGGAAAGGGAAAAGTTTCGTATGGAACATTTTATCAGACATCTTGAAAGAAGATGGATCAGTGCTCGATGGCTTTTTTTACAGCCGCTCATGCAGAAAAATTCTAAGATGTATTGGAAACCAAACATCTAACTTAGCTCGGCATAAATTATGTCAGACATTAAAGCAGCCACAAACCCTGCAAACCCCTTCAGATCTATGGCAAAATTTTTAATTTAAATTGGGGCGACATATGGAGAAGCTGTTGACCTCGATGACATTTTGCCGGATCCCAAAACAATTGCACGCAACTGTCAAAGAGAAACTGAAAACAATTAAGTGTGCTCTAGTCGGGAGTTCCCGACTAGGAGATACATTGAACCCAGTTCTTAAATGTTTATCATACTACCTACTACCTATCAGTGTACATATGTACATACAACAATTACAACATAATCAACCTGATCAATTTTCACTCTGCCAACTGCGCCACCGAAATATTTAATGACGCATATCTTTGCTAGTTATAACTGAAATTTTAAGCATTGATGTGTTATAAGCATGTTCAAGTGTACAAGGAAATTTAAGGGGATAGCTTTAAAAATATCAGATATATTTCCAAAACCGACATCCAGTTGTATGGCAGCTATAAGATATAGTGGCCCGATCCGGCCGGCTCCGACCAATGTGCTATACATTTGAATATGTCTCTGTGCAAGGTTTTATGCCGATAGTTTTGAAAACATAGGATTTATAGCTTTAAGATATAGTGGTCTGATCCGGTTGGTTCCGATCAATGTTCTGTCCCATTGAATAATAAGATTCTGTGCCAAGTTTCACCGCGATAGCTTTTAAGATTTATATGGGATCTATGACCAAAACTGACTTCCAGTTGTATGGCAGCTATAACATATACTGGTCCGATCCGGCCAGTTCCGATCAAAGTTTCATCGCGATAGCTCAAAAACTGAGGGACTAGTTTGCATACATACAGACAGACAGATAGACGGACATGGCCATATCAATTTGTCTTGTCATTCTAAGCTTACTGGAGGTAACTTGGGAGTCTCCGACGCTTCCTTTTATGCATTACACACTTCCGCACACTATTTTCTTCGAAAAGAGTAGAAATAACAATTCAAGTTGCTTTCGAGCACTCTCGACTAAAATCGGGAAAGTTACCAAAACTTGATCCGATAATTTTCTTCTTCCAGGTTTGAAAACGATTATCTATAAAAAAGTGGCATTTATTAAAAAAATTTTGAAAAAGTAATAAATAATTTAAGTTAGGTATTGCTAAGATCAAAAATACTGTAAATTACCGTATATTTTCCTTAAAATTTTAATATTGTTTTGCTTTCAGACTTACACATATTGAACTCGGATATATGTTATATTATAATAGTTATCTATCTTGACGTATGCTAGTATAACTATCGCAGTAGGTAAATCAAATATGTAGTTGCAAATATATTGGGTATAGCAAGTATTATAAAACTAAAATTCTCTTGTATATAAATCATTGGGTTACTTGCAAAACCTAAGATTGAAGCGCAACGGTTGAAATCAATCGTCATATGCAGACAGAACCCCTATAGCCAGTATCCGGCAGATACTGTTTTTTTTTTGTTTGCTATAAACAAACAATTAAGAGTGCTCTAGTCGGGAGTGCCTGACTACGAGATACCCTGAACCCAGTCCTTACAATCATTCGTACTACTCTAAACACACACATGCTGCAGTACAAGCACAACAAGCAGTGCAAGCGGTTTAAGCAGTTAGCTTGCTCTTTCGCTGAGCCCCACACAATGGAAAGTTAAATCTTAAAACCTTCTGTGTTTATTGTCCGATCTTATTGAAATTTTTGGGGCAAGCAATTGTCGATAATATGTGTTACCAAACTTTTTTAACTTTTGGGGGGTTTGGGGGTGGTATCCAAAAAGTGAAATATTTGTTACATGTGTATGCTATTCGAGATTATACATGCCAAATTTGGGGTCTCTAGCTCTTATAACTTTGAAGTTATGTCCTAAAAACGCTAGTCTAAAATCAAAATTTATCGATAACTTTTGAATGCTGACGAGTTATCGATCAAATGAAATAAACTTGATCTGTCCCGGGATTAGGAGAACTTATGTTCCAAATATGAAGTCTCTAGCTCTTGTAGTCTCTGATATCTGTGTGTTCATACAGACGGTCAGACGGACAGACAGACGGACATGGCCAGATCGACTCGGCTGTTGATACTGATCAATAATACATATACTTTATATGGTCGGAGATGCTTCCTTATGCCTGTTACATACATTTGCACAAAACCATAATACCCTTTTTACCCATTCTTAATGGGTTCAGGGTATAAAAAGACTTTCTATTTCCTAGTTCAAACTGAATTGTTTTAAGATAGTCCCGTTTCTAAAATTTAAATGCGGTTTGTACTTGATTTGACTTAAATTGTCATCATATTTAAAAAGGTCCATTAAAATGACCCATGTTTTATTAAATCAAACAAACAATAAGACAAATTATTATTTGCATGCAGGAATCCCCAATAGCCCCCAACGGCCCTATTAGCTTCAATAATTTAAATGTTGTCCCAACTACTGACACCTCTGTATCTCAGTTATCAATATTCGTAATATCAATTCGATCGGACTATGATAGCAGATTTTCCATTCTTCGTATATGAATTGATAATCGTATTTTGCACACTTCAGAAC
This sequence comes from Drosophila flavopinicola, assembly GCA_035042425.1. Taxonomy (NCBI): domain Eukaryota; kingdom Metazoa; phylum Arthropoda; class Insecta; order Diptera; family Drosophilidae; genus Drosophila; species Drosophila flavopinicola. Next base: position 85,235 of record JAWNLL010000080.1, on the reverse strand, counting down.
AAATTTTCCCCACTTCCACCCCTGTATTAGCACAAAGCACAAATCGATAATAGTTGTATGTTTCCCACAATTTTGAAGCAAAAGTAACCCGTATTTCGCAATCATTAAAACGCCCACTAGCCACACACCCCAAAAAATCACGATCCATACCCCATAATTATCGAGTTAGAGTAATCAACCTTGGAAGATAGACTTCTGGTCACTCCCCTTAAAGATTGTCAAACAAATTTTGGGTCACGCTCCTTCCGCTCAGCTCAGTCAATTACGTCAGAATACAACGTTTTTACTTGTTTTATTATTCGAATAAAATTAGTTTCAATTAGCATATAAACAGTTATTATTTTTAACAACAATCCATTACATAGAAAACTGTATGGAATATTTTATTGCTGGTCACCTTGTCCAAATATAGGGACATATATTTCCCGGCAACGCCCACTAAAACGCCAAGATTGTCTGAAATCAAGTATTTTGGGACTAAAAAATCTTTGAATTAATATTTCGCACGTCTATCAAGTATATTCGGGATAGACTCGATTTTGATTTCCGTACGGAACACTTGTATTTTTTAAATTTACTTACGATTCCTTCTAATTGGGATTGGCTGTTATTTGTTACTGATTAATCAGTGCTGCATTGGGCTTGGCTATGTGTTGGTTGCACAGCGTTCAATGGAAATATAACTGATTTCCAGAGTCTAGGCAATAGTAATATTGGTTTTTCGAACGATTCGGTATCAGCTGCTTGATTATCTGCGAAGAGCACCGTGTGTAAGTACGACGAATTCAATTGTGGAACACTGTCCGCTGCTGCTACTAGTTCTTTACCCTTTGGGTCAACTGGCAATTTTGTTGATGGCTGCTCAGTATGTGGGACCTACTAGCACCTTCTATTGGACTTGATCGATAATAGTCAATAAGTTTTTACAAATACATACATAGATATATGTTAATCTGAATGAATTTTAATGAAGTGCCGAAATGTGTATGAAAGCGGTAAATGAGATAGATTTTCTCGGACTCAGATTTGTGGTATTTTAATACTTTTTGGATTTTTATTTTAAATAATTTTTGTTGAGGGAAAAAAGAAATTGAAACTGACGAGTGAAATGTGATGACTTGTTCCTGCGAGCTTTGAAAAATTAAAGTTAACAGCTCCTCAAATGCTATCTAAGTTTTTCCACAAATCCGCCAGTGCTGGAAAACGGAAATGTCAGAACGCTCGCTCGTCCAGCGACTACCATTTTTGATGCAATTGATTTCCTGTTTTTTTTTTTTTTTCGTTTGAGGGTTGCTTATTGATTTTTGCGTAGGTGACAAAGACAACGACAGACCGCTCAGTACAGCAGAATCGGACTGTAAACGGGAAATGGGAAAGAGAGCACCTTGGGCACCCAGTGAGCTGTGTGTGCGAGCGAGCGGGTGAGAGTGCGGCAGCGACGTTGACGCCGCTAACAAAATAAAACCGGAAATTTCTTGGTTACAATTACAAATATAAATTGTATATTTTGATTTTGGTTATCGGTTACTCGCTATCGATATCTGTATTGGAAGCGTTATCGCTTTCGATATGGGCCGTTCGTGCAAAACTTCTCCACTGGACTTTTGCCGTTTGGGACCTTGCTTCACTTTTCCACCAGACAAAAAAAAAGAGAACGATGGCGAAAACCACGACAACGGAGCGATATATAACGATAGCGTCCAAAGATAAGGTTTCGTTTCTTTTTCTTTTTTTTTTGGTTTGATTTCGGATTTGAGTGCTGAGAGTCGAATGAACGAACGAACGCGCGGCACGGCGACGAATAAACTGGCCGTACGCTAGAATGTTTGAAAGAAAATTTCTGTGAAAAGTCAACGCAGCAACCGCAGCCTCAGCCGAACCGCTGGCAGAGAGGCTGTCGACGCTGATGCCACTTTTCCTATGCAGAAGCAGTGAAAGCGCGTGTTGCTGTTTTTATACTCTGATACCGAAGGTACTCATAGTATATTGGTTTTGTCGGATGTCCGTCCGTCTGTCCGTCTGTCTGTCTGGATGAACGCACGTATTTCCGAAACGATATTAGATACTCTTGAAATCTTTTGTGTTATGACTATAGCTATCTGCTTCAGATCAAATTTGTTTCAAATTTATGCCACGCCCACTGGGAGGCTGGCAAATCGATAACATGTCGATACACCTCAAATCACAAATCGATAAACGTGAACATCTCCACACTTTTAAATTTGATAGTTATATTGCTGGTGACTTCCCGAAAAAATTGGATGCTAGGTTTATAGGCCACGCTCACTATTACGCCCTCCACCCCTCTCCAAAATTAATTTGAAATGCTTATATCTCCCGCAGCTTTAGAGCTAAGGTGACCTTAGAATATTTAGAATATATATATTACTGGTGACGTCCTCTACAGATCACACAAAACAAATTTCTACCACGCCCACTCCCGCCCCCGTAATCGCGAAAATCGATATACATGAATGCAAAATTCGACACGTGTATATTTCCCGCAATTTTGAAGCTCGAGTCCCCAAATTTTGAATTTAGACTAGGGTTGACCACCCCAAAAGAGTCCGTCCTGGATTTTCGGGCCACGCCCACTAGAACGCCCCCCAGCCACCCCGCATCCAAAAAACACGGAAGCCTATATCTCGCACAGTTTAAGAGCTAGGGCCACCAAACTTTGAGGGTAGACAAGTCCTCTAAAGATCGGCCAAAAAATTTTGGGGCCACGCTTCCTCCCGCCACCAAAAATCGCGAAAATTTATATTTTGCACAGTTTTAGAGCTAGAGTTACCAAATTTGTGAGATAGACTTCTTGTCACACCCTCTAAAGATCTGCCAAAGTTTTTAAGGACACGCACCCTCCCGCCCCCAAAAATCGCGAAAATGTATATCTTCCACAGTTTTAGAGCTAAAATCACCAAATTTGGAAAAACAGACTTCTGGTCACCCCCTCTTAAGATCGACCACACCCCCTCCCGTCCCCAAAAGCTTGGAAGGCCGATTTCGGGTCACCCATACACCAGCAAAAATGTTCTGTTCACTTGCTTTCAGCTGTTCTTAAAATGGTATCAGAGTATTACGCAGTCGGCTCCGCCCGACTGCAACGTTCTCACTTGTTATTATTGTCAGTGCGGCGGCGTCAAATCAAAATGGCTGAGATGTGCATGCGTGTGCGCAATTATCTCTCTGTGTGTGTGTCGCTTTAGTTTACAGTGCCTGCAATCAGTCGGTAGGCATATCAAATTTTATAATATTAATCATGTGAAATCTATTTAAATGAACTATGTATGCATATCTTCATATTAATATATCTACCAAGCAAACTTAATGCAATTATACCCTGAACCCATTAAAAATGGGTAAAAAGGGTATTATGGATTTGTGCAAAAGTATGTAACAGGCATAAGGAAGCATCTCCGACCATTTAAGGTATATACATTCTTGATCAGTATCAACAGCCGAGGCCATCTAGTCATGTCCGTCTGTCTGTCCGTCTGTCTGTCCGTCTGTCTATCCGTCTGTCTGTAGGAACACACGGATATCAGATGCTACAAGAGCTAGAGACTTCATATTTGGAATATAAGTTCTCCTAATCCCGGGACAGATCAAGTTTATTTCATTTTAGCGATAGCTCGTTCCGTTTATCGATAAATTTCGGTTTCAGACCTACGTTTTTGGGACATAACTTCAACGTTATAAGAGCTTGAGGCCCCAAATTTGGCATGTATAATCTCAAATAGTATACACATGTAACAAATATCTCACTTTTGGATACCCCTCCCCAATTCCCCCAAAAGTTAAAATAAACGCATTTTTGAAGGTATGACCTTGCAATTTGGTTTGGTCACACATTTTATAGCCAATGTTATGAACTAAAAATTTCAGAAAGATCGGACAATACTAAATTTTAATTTCATTACATTATGTATACACACTGATAGATTAGTATGAATGTAAGGACTGGGCTCAGGGTATCTCCTAGTCGGGCACTCCCGACTTGAGCACTCTTACTTGTTGTTCTAAGAATTGGTATCATATGAATTTAAATTTTTCTTTTGAAATATTAAATTTATTTCCAGTTGTATGGCAACTAAAAGATATAGTGGTCCGATCCGGCTGGCTCAAACCAATGGGGTGTCTCTTTGAATGTTAGGTATCTGTGCAAAGTTTCCTCGCGATAGCTCAAAAACTTTAAGAACATGGGACATGGCTAGATTAATTTGTTTTGTTATTCTAAGCATACTGGAGATATTTTTTGGGGTTCTCCGACGCTTCCATCTATGCATTACACACTTCAGCACAAAGTGAATATACTATTTTCTTCGAAAAGAATACAGCGTGCCTTACAAATGCAAGACAACGTTGGGAAAAGCCCTAACAAATAGTGGAAGATGCGTTGCCAAAAAATATCAAGCACAACAAAAACAATTCCAGCAATGCACTGCCAGAAAGTGCAGTTAATTCCATCAAATATTTTTATGTGAACAATAACGCAAGCTTCGTGAAAGAAAGACACAATTTTGTTTAAAGGATTTATGATCATGACAGTGTCTGAAGCATGTAAGATGTGCAAAAAGGTTACCCAAACGAAACAGTTGGCAAATAAATTTTTTTTAGGATGCGGCCAATAGTAAATAAAATGCTGCACACAATGTGTGTGTAAATGTACCATGCTAATTTCGGTTATTTGTTAAAAAGCTGCTAAAATATGGTACCTTTATTCCAAAGCATTTTTTATAACCTTCTTACATCTTTTTGCTGCAATATTTGAAATGAAAATTGCATGAAGAGTAATTGCAAAAAGTGTCTAACTGATTTAAAATATCAACTTATTCCTCTAGCATATTTAGAGAATATGGAAGATGAAGTATGGAGACAATCACATAGCTCTAACCAGTACCGTCTCAACTTTATTTGATATAATAGTTGATGTTGATTTTTTGTAAGAAGTGCTCAGAAAAATTATTTTGAAGAAACCAAATGCATCTTAAATCCTACTGAACTAGCCATTCAAATAGACTTTGCTAAAAAGTTTAGGCTTACAAACCACAATGAGATTAAAAAATAAATAAAATTAAGAAATCTTATGGATGCTTTAAAAATATTTGTTTTTATGTTGGGAGGCGCTCCCAGTTTAAAAACAAATTTAGAGTATCAAGCCTTGTTGATTTAATAAAACAATTGCGATGTTCTTCACAAGCTCACATGAAAATGGAGCCATCGATGAAGTTGGATCAATTATTAAGAGGAAAGTCTGGCAGATAACGAAATCCTATGACATTGGCTTACACGATGCATTTTCATTTTACCAATATGCTGAAGTAAATCGGGTTAAAATGTAACACGTGTCATCTGATAAGATTGAAAAAGATTTCTTGCATTATAATTTAGATGGAAAATGGAAAGAAGTTAAAGGCATATCCCAATTGCACTTCGAAAAGTAAAAGCAGCGAGGACTGCCTATTCAGAAAAAATTGGGTGTAATATTTATAATACTGTTTTCATTTAAATGTGTTTTTCTTTATTACTGAATGGTTTTTTATACCCTGAACCCATTAAAAATGGGTAAAAAGGGTATTATGGTTTTGTGCAAAAGTATGTAACAGGCATAAGGAAGCATCTCCGACCATATAAAGTATATATATTCTTGATCAGTATCAACAGCCAAGTCGATTTAGCCATGTCCGTCTGTCTGTCTGTCCGTCCGTCCGTCCGTCCGTCCGTCCGTCCGTCTGTCTGTATGAACACGCGGATATCAGAGACTACAAGAGCTAGGGACTTCATATTTGGAATATAAGTTCTCGTAGTGCCGGGACAGATCAAGTTTATTTCATTTTATCGATAACTCGACCCATTCAAAAGTTATCGATAAATTTCGATTTCAGACCTGCGTTTTTGGGTCATAACTTCAAAGGATTAAGAGCTAGAGGCCCCTAATTTGGCATGTATAATCTCGAATAGCATACACATGTAGCAAATTTTTCACTTTTTGGATACCACCCCCAATCCCCCAAAAATTCAAAAAACTCATTTTTGAAGGTATGACCTTGCAATTTGGTTTGGTCACACATTTTATAGCCAATGTTATGTCCTACAAATTTTAAAAAGATCGGACAATAAACACAGAAGTTATTTAAGATTTTACTTTCCATTGTGTGGGACTCAGTGAAAAAGCAAGATAACTGCTTAAACCGCAGGCACTGCTTGCAGTATGTGTGTGCTTGTATGTATGCACACTATTAGGCAAGTATGAATGGATGTCAGAACTGGGTTCAGGGTATCTCCTAGTCGGGCAGTCCCGACTAGAGCACTCTTACTTGTTTTAAGATTGTTGTTATTATGTGAAAATAAATATATTTGATACTTCTGTTAATTTAAAAACATTTTTACTAAGCTTATTTTAAAATTTTTTCTTAAAATGACAAACAGAAACAACATAAATATCATGATGGAAAAAAATGTCCCGTGCGACATGTTCTGTGCCACCCTGATTGAAATTAAATTTAAAAAAAAAGCATAAATAATTTTTGTGTAAAATCAAAACTATTTTTAATATACATCAATGCATAACATTCTAAGATGAATCACAATAAAATATTGTCTCAGGTTTCGGTGAAACCGGCATTTAAATTTGCCGCGAAAACCACTTCTATATTTTTCCCGTGCGACCGCCTTGGTTTTCATAACCTGAACTTATTAAAAATGGGTAAAAAGGGTACTATGGTTTTGTGCAAAAGTATGTAACAGGCATAAGGAAGCATCTCCGACCATATAAAGTATATATATTATTGATCAGTATCAACAGCCGAGTCGATCTAGCCATGTCCGTCTGTCTGTCTGTCTGTACGAACACGCGGATATCAGAGACTACAAGAGCTAGAGACTTCATGTTTGGAATATAAGTTCTCGTAGTGCCGGGACAGGCAGAAGTTATAAGAGCTTCAGGCGCAAATTGAAAAAACCCATTTTTGAAGGTATGACCTTGCAATTTGGTTTGGTCACCCATTTTGTTGCCAATTTGATGATGCCGAACAATTTTCAATAAGATCGGACAATAAACACAGAAGTTGTTTAACCTTTAACTTTTCCGTGTGACACCATGGGAACTTCCATATACTTAATATGGTGTGGGATGCTTCTTTATGGCTGCTATATACATTTTTAATGGGTTCAGGATATAAGAACAACTGGCACCAAAAAACATACACAAATATAATAAAAACAAGTGGGAAAGGATTATCTTCGGCGTGCCGAAGATTTTATACTCTTTTCGAACCTTTAGGCAATTTTCACTCTGCCAACTGAACCACTGAAATTTCAATAGTAGTAAAAAATCGTTTTATCGCGTGGCATTTATTTTTTTGCTCTAAGAATTGGTATCATTTGAGTTTAAATTTTTCTTTTAAATTATTGAATTTATATATATATATATATTTGAAAAAATAATTAGAAAAAAAATTAAAGCAATAAGCCGCGGCTTGGATTTGATCCATGTTCTCCCGTTTGTGAGTCCAGCACTCTAATACTTACGCCACCAAGCAGATTTGAAACGAATTTGATTACAGTTATTTTATATTTGAAAAGCAGAATAAGAAACAAGTAAGAGTGCTCTAGTCGGGAGTGCCCGACTACGAGATACCCTGAACCCAGTCCTTACAATCATTCATACTAATCTAAACACACACATGCTGCAGTACAAGCAGTACAAGCAGTGCAAGCGGTTTAAGCAGTTAGCTTGCTTTTCGCTGAGCCCCACACAATGGAAAGTTAAATCTTAAATAACTTCTATGTTTATTGTCCGATCTTATTGAAATTTTTGGGGCAAACAATTGTCAATAATATGTGTGACCAAACCAAATTGCAAGGTCGTACCTTCAAAAATGCGTTTATTGAACTTTTGGGGGGTTTGGGGGGTGGTATCCAAAAACTGAAAAATTTGTTACATGTGTATGCTATTCGAGATTATACATGCCAAATTTGGGGCCTCTAGCTTTTTTGACTTTGAAGTTATGTCCCAAAAACGCAAGTCTGAAATTGAAATTTATCGATAACTTTTAAACGGTACCAGTTATCGATAAAATTAAATAAACTCTGATCTGTCCCGGGATTAGGAGAACTTATGTTCCAAATATGAAGTCTCTAGCTCTTGTAGTCTCTGATATCTGTGTGTTCATACAGACAGACAGACGGACAGACGGACAGACAGACGGACATGGCTAGATCGACTCGGCTGTTGATACTGATCAATAATATATATACTTTATATGGTCGGAGATGCTTCCTTATGCCTGTTACATACTTTTGCACAACTTCATTATACCCTTTTTACCCATTTTTAATGGGTTCAGGGTATAAAAATGAAAATAATTATTAGTCGCCACTAGGAATCGAACCAGTACCTTTCGTTTGCCAGGGCGCCACTTTATCCCTTACGCCACAAGCAGTTATGATGATCGATGACAAAATCTCTTGAATAGCAGACTATCAAAAGCTTACTTGCGCTTGACTTTGTTTGCTCATATGCACCTGCTCTTTCAAAATATTTAATGACGCATATCTTCGCTGCTTATGACTCAATCGATTTGCGATTTTACCCATGATGAGTTTTAAGTAAGTTCAAGTGTACGAGGAAATTTAAAGCAATTGCTTTGAAAACATCGGATTTATGGCCAAAACCGACTTCGAGTTGTATGGCAGCTATAAGATATAGTGGCCCGATCCGGTGGGCACCGACCAATGTGCTGTCCCCTTGAATAATAAGTGTCTGTGCAAAGTTGCATCGCGGTAGCTCAAAAACTGAGGGACTAGATTGCATACATACAGACAGACAGACGGACATGGCTAGATCAATTTGTTTTGTTTTTCTAAGCATACTGGCAGTAACTTTTGGAGGTCTCTTCCTTCCTTCTATGCGTTACAAACTTCAGCACAAACTTAATATACTATTTTCTTCGAAAAGAGTATAACAAAAAACACTTTACAAACTGGCTTTTAAGCCACACTCGAATATAGTAAGAATTGTAGCTTTCAGGTAAAATATGTCTTATCGGTCGAGTACTTTCAGTCCTGGCTTCCAATAATAGCAAGTAAGAGTGCTTTATCAGGTAGTGCCCGACTAGGAGATACCCTAAGCCCAGTCCTGACATTCAATTATACTTACCTATCTGTGCACATACATACAAACACATACATACTGCTAGTAGTGTAAGCAGTTTAAACAGTTATCTTGTTTCTTCACTATGGAAAGTTACATCTTTAACAACTTCTGTATTTATTTTACGATCATATTGAAATTTGTTGTTAAAAAAATTTACAATAAAATGTATGATCAAACCAAATTGCAAGGTCATAAGAATCCAAAAATGCTTGTGTTTTTTCATTTTTGCAGGGATGGGGGGTTGTATCATAAAAGTAGAATCTTTGTTAGTTGTGTATGCTTTTCGACATTATACATAACAAATGTAGTGCCTCTAGCTCTTATAACTTTTAAGCTATGGCCCAAATACACTAATTTGAAATCGAAATTGATTGATAACTTTTGAACCGGACGAGCTATCTCTAGCGCTTATAGTCTCTGATATCAGCATGTTAATACCGACGGGCAGCCTGATGGACATAGCACAAACTCAATATACTACGAAAAACCTTCGGTATCAGAGTATAAAATATATCATTTTCTTTTTGTTTGCAATTGTTCTACTTAAAATATTAATATCTAACATTGGAAGTTGAAAACAGGTGGTGTTAGTGGATGACCGGTATATATTCCACGTTTCAAGTCTTCAGCTTCAATAGAGTCGAAAAGTGTGCCGTTCCTGCAGAAATATGACAGAGGGATAGCATAACAGACATTGCACTAAACTAACATACTACTCCTCTACCTTCGGTATAAGAATATACAATATGTAGACATTCCCTTTCCAAAATGCTCGTTTCGAGCACGTCCCGTTTCGAAATTTTTACAGGGTCTTGCGTTGCTTTTCCACCCCAGGATTGGGACACGGAACGGAAAGGGGAAAAATGCGTATGCTTGGAATGTTACAGCCGGCGCTACCCTGCAGCCTGGCACGTTACCCACTACCCCAATAGAGGAACATCACACAAGCTGGCAAAGAAACAACAAAACCACCACCCATCCCCAGTTTTGCTCGGGCACATAGTACGCACACAGAAAAACTCCATTCCAAAAATCAAGTATAATTTTCTTATGGGTGGGATAGCTCAGAGGGAAAATGCACGTCATGCTAGCGTTCGCTGCTCCGGGTTCGGGCGTCATAGTGCGCGTGGCTGGGAAATATATGTCGCTATCTTAAGGGGAAGTCACCAGCAATCTACATTTTAAATTCAGTGACTTTAGTTTTAAAATTGTGGAAAATATTCAAGTGTTATCAATTCGTGCTTTTAGGTGTATCAATTTCCGCGAGGCCGGAAGCGAGAGTAGTCGTATCAGGGAAATCTGTCATCTAGGGGGAGGTTACCAGCCCGATATTGTAGCATAAGACTTTTGGGGAGGTCACCATCATTCTTCTTACAAAAATGTATGATACTAGCTAACAAATTGTGGATAATAATTACATTTTATTGATGTGTGCACTAATAACGATTTGCTAGCAAGTGGGCGTGAAACAAAAATATGAGCACTTTGTCTGCAGCAAATAATATACATGCAAGTTTCAAGCTTCAATAGTGTCGAAAATAATTGCGTTCATAAAGGCAAAAACGACAAAAAAGACGAACAGCACAAAAATTTTAAAATCAATGACGATCATGGTTTAAAAGCTGGCTTTATTTAAAATTCCAGAATAAGAAAACCATTTTTGAGTTGAAGTTATTCGTACTTGGCTTAAAAAAAATCCGAGATCGCCGAATTTCTGACACCGCTTGGCGTTCATTTTATTCCGGAATCCCGAATTTCGTTTTCGTGTAGTTAGATTCAAAGTTTCAAGGACTATCCGATCCGAACACTCTCGAGCATTCTGAAAGCCAAGGCAGTCAGTCAGTGACTAGGTTGCGTCTTATACTAATGCTACCCAACCGCAACTGAACCGCACCGCAGTTGAGGATGAGTCGAGTTTTTCGTTACGCACTATTGCAGCGACTTATGATTATTCTCTATGTCGAACGTTGGGCAGGATCAAAACGGCTGAGGATGATTAAAGGGAGAGGCTCTTAGAGCACGCTCATCTATTTTATTTATCTGTACTCCCCTATACTTCAGGGTCTATGCTATAGTCTTTGTTTTATTTATTATTATTATTTCATTAGATGGCAACCCTTATGGCATGAAGACTACTGCACATTTTCTTTGATTGTCCCGTGTTGCGTGTCCTGGTCGTCGGTCTACATATTGCGTAAAAAAATGTTTGCTGATATTTTTCGTCACTCTACTTGCTTTTATCTCAGCTAATCTAATATCTCTATATATCAAAATGTTAATTTATTTTGTGCACGCTTAGAAAGCAAACTTTGAGTAAAAAAGGATTTTCATAGTGATCAGAATTGAAATAGGCTGTATGTTAAATATGAATTGTTATAAATAGTCAGTTTATCAACGGCAGTACCAAGAGACGGGTTTGTTCGTCACCAAAAATTCAGTTTTGGAAAATCAATATAAAAATTTATTTGGATACAAAGTTTATTCTCGGTGAAACATCATCGGCTAATCATTATTTTTACTCTGATATAGAAGGTATTCATGCTTCAGATAAAGTGGCTGGCATATCGATAATACTATGTCGATACACCATACATTTTTGTTTTGGCTGGTAGGCGTCCTAGTGAGCGTGGTCGGAAAACCTAGGATACATTCTTTTTGGGGAGGTCATCAGAAATATACCTACCAAATTTAAAATTTGTTAAAAAAAATTGATTCTGTGTAAAAAGTGGTTTTGAAAACAAAATTAAAAAAGCTTAAGTAACTTACATTATATTTTGGAAAAACAAACAAAAAATAATTTAAGTTGGAAAAGTTATTTGCCGTGAAAAATTTAGCTTACAAAATAAATGTATTTCTTGTGAGCCATTTAAAAAAAAAACAGTAATACTCAAGTTGGGAGCCGGAACCCAGTCCTAACGTGCGTTCATAGTTACATATTTGTGTACATACAAACACTCATACACGCTTCAAGCAGTGCAAGCATTTCGGTGTTTTTGTCCAATATTTGTGAAATTTTTTGGGCATAAAGCCCAATAAACATGCTATAAATATTGTGAGCGAATCAAATTGCAAGGTCATGCCTTCCAAAATGATTGTTTTACACTTATGGGGTCATGGGGATTATGTCCAGAATGTCAAAAAATTTTACCCCGCCACTTCCAAACTCGATTAAAGTGAAGTTAGCTCAAAATTAGCTTTCGCCTTCTTGTACACCTATTTTTTTTTAAAACATTTAATGCCGGAAAAAAAAAAAAATTTTCAAATAATTTTAATATCTATAGACGTGACCGGCTGACTAGAGGTGGTGGTGTTCTAATTGGCATTAAAGCCACGCTCCAATCGGAACTTTTTAATTTTACTATGCCTGCTGATGTACAAATTGTTTCTGTTAAAGTAATATTCCCATCAAAGGCTCTTTTTATTACTTGCTCTTATATCACTCCATCTTCTGATATTCAAGTTTATATGAGACACATATCTTATATCAGAGAAGTTTCTACCCATGTGCGTGATTATGACCTTTTTGTGGTTTTAGGCGATTTTAATCTGCCAAATATCATATGGTAATTTTCAGCAGCACAAATTATCTGATTCCGTCAGCTCAGCATGATTTTCTTGATGGCATGCTTGATCTTTCGTTGTTTCAGATCAATTCAATTCATAATCAATAGAATAGAATACTTGATCTTGTTTTTATCAACGACTGTCCCAGGGCTTCTGTGTCTAGGTCACTTCCAATAACAGTCCCTGAAGATTCTTACCATCCCACTATAGAAATGTCTTTTTTCTTTTCAAAGGCCTCCGCCTTACCTTCACCAACCTCAAATATGCCAATATTTTGTTTTCGTACGGGGAATTACACCCTACTTAAAGCTTATTTATTTAACTGATTGGTCTTTTTTAGACAATACTGTTGACATAGATTTAGCTATTAAAAGATTTTACGAAAACATATATGCGCTCTTTGGCGCCTAAATACGTTCGAACATCTGGTTTAAAGAAACCACCATGGTTCACGACAAGACTTTCTTAATTAAAAAACCAAAAATCAAAATGTTTTAAAAAATTTTAGAAGTCTGGCTCTAATTTCGACTTGTCTAAATACTCTATAGCCAAGTCAAACTTTTTTCTTCTAAGCTCTCAGTGCTACGAGAATTATCTTGCTCGCTGCAAACGTCAGTTTAGTCAGGATCCTAAACAATTTTACAATTTTGTGAATTCTAAGCGCAAATCTTCTGGTTTGCCTTCTTCGTTTTTTCTTGGGATGGAAAAGCTAGTAATGATTCTGCTACTTCTGACCTATTTGCTACATTTTTTTCAGTCAACCTATCCCTCTGTTACCCTTACTAATGTGTCTTATCCTTTTCAAATTTCATCTTCTATTTGATCTCTAAAATCTTCTTTCTCTCCAGGGCCTGACAACATCCCTAGTTGTGTGCTTAAGGAGTGCTGTACTTCACTTACTCAACCATTGCTTAAGCTTTTTAATCCATCCCTTGATTCTGCAGTCTTCCCATCTATATGGAAGGAATCGTTTGTTATTCCTTTACATAAAAAAGGTGGGAAGGCAGATATTTCGAACCATAGAGGCATTGCAAAGTTATCAGCCATCCCAAAATTGTTTGAAAAAATCCTTACTTTGACTTTGCAACATCTTTGTAAGTCGATTATTTCCCCTGCCCAACATGGCTTTATTAAGAGTCGGTCCACTACGACCAACTTGTTTGAGTTTACCTCTCTGATAAATGATGCATTTCTCTCGAAAATGCAGACTGATGTTATATATACTGACTTCAGTAAAGCATTTGACTCTGTTAACCATGATATATTGCTATATAAGCTTGATTGTTTAGGATTCCCTCCCTCATTTCATTTATGGATTGCCACCTATTTGAAAGGTCGCACTCAAAGAGTATTGCTTAGGTCGACTACCTCGAAAATGGTTCACGTTACTTCTGGTGTACCCCAAGGTAGTCATCTTGGACCTTTATTGTTTACTCTCTTCATTAATGACCTGCCTTCTATCATATCCCACTCTCGTATTCTTATGTACGCAGCTGATGTGAAACTCATTTTTTCGTACACCGGTCCCTTGTATCATAGTCATCTGCAAGATGATTTGAACTCTATGCAGCGTTGGTGTTCGGCCAATCAACTGCATCTGAATTGTTCTAAGTCTATGTTCATGACTTTTACCCTACTTAACCACTTAAACGATTGACAATGTTCCATTGCAACGTACTTTTACAGTTAAAGATCTTGGAGTCATTTTTGACAACAAGCTTAACTTTAATATGCATATGTCGACTATCACTAATGAGGCCAAAGGTGTACTTGGCTTTATTAAGCGTTGGTCGAAAGAATTTAACGATCCTTTCACCACAAAACTGCTCTATGTTTCTCTTGTTCGTCCTATCCTTGAATACTGCTCATGTATTTGGTGTCCGCAGTACCAAAACTTCCAAGAGCGAATAGAATCCGTGCAGAAGCGATTTCTGCTCTTAGCCTTACGTGGACTTAACTGGGATCCCAATCTCCGTTTGCCATCGTATTCCAGTAGGCTTTTACTTATTAATCTTCCATCGTTACTTAACCGTAGAACAACGCTTGGACTACAAGGACTACAACAAAGTGTTCCATGTAATCTCGGTTGAGCTCTCTCTCACTAATCAAATCTTATATTCTTTTGTATTTACGGGACTCCTCTGCCCGTTTTTAGTTAAATCTATTTTCCCTTTTCTTTCTTTATTTCGCTCCTTTATTTTTCTTTATTCTCTCTCTATATTATATTTAACACTTTATAAAATACTTTCTAATAGTATATACTAACTTATTATAAATACTTTTTTCCTTTTAAATATTAACAAACCACAAACAAATTTTTATTGATTTTTGGTTTGATTGGGTTTTCTGGGTTTTCCCCAATCCTTGCAACAAATGTTGGACCAATGATTTAATTTTGCTATTGATATCCCCAGAACTTAACGTAATTTTAACTTTTTATCCTTAATTTAATATATTTAATATTTTAAATTTTATGTAAATTTTGTATATACATTTAAATGTTTGATCATTTTATATAAATTCTTTTGTGTCGACTGTCAATAGTCGACAATAAATAAATTAATAAATAAATATCTTCTCTATTTATGACTTCATTGATTTGCAATTTTAAACATTGATGAGTAATAAAGATGTGGAAATTTATAAGGAATAGCTTTTATAACATGGGATATATGACCATAACCGATTTCCAGTTGTATGATAGCTATAAGATGTATGAATAATAAGTCTCTGTTTTCATCAGAAAAGCTCAAGAGCTGAGGGAGTAGTTTGCATACATACATACGGAAGGCAGACGGACACTGCCAGGTTCATTTGTATTGTCATGCTATACATACTGGTGGTAACTTTTGATGGTATCCGATGCTTTCTTTGTTTAATTAAATTTATTTAAGACTTGCGCTTTATTATGAACTTACAATAAATTTTAGGACATTCATATGCTGTGATTCTCATATCCCCAGAACTGTTGAAAACACTAGTTTTGGAAGGTGTGGCCTTGTAATTTAGTTTATTCACTATTTTATGGCTAAGTTGCTTAAGAATTTATTTTCCATAGTGTGGGACTGTGGAAAAGCAGGTTGAATGCTTTTTTGAGTATGTACACTGCTGAGTAATAATGAATGAATATACCGACTGTCTTCAGAGTTCTCCAAGTCGGGCACTTCCTACTAGACTGGAAAATCAATATCATTTTATTCAGCTCATGGAGCTCCATCAATCAAAATAAATAGAAAAGCCACAAAAATGTAAAAAAACAAGTGGGAAAGGATTATCTTTGGCGTGCCGAAGATCTTATACTCTTTTCGAACCTTTAGACAATTTTCACTATGCCAACTGCAGCACTTTCATTAGCTGTAAAAATTTATATCATATGAATTTGAATTTACTATTGAAATATTAAATTTATTTCCAGTTGTATGGCAGCTATGAGATATAGTGGTCCGATCCGGCCGGGTCCGATCAATGTGATGTCTCTTTGAATAATAAGAATCATGGCAAAGTTTCATCGCGATAGATTTAAAAACAAGGGATATATGGCCAAAACCGACTTCGAGTTGTATCGCAGCTATAAGATATAGTGGTCCGATCGGCCCAGCTCCGATCAATGTGATGTTTCTTTGAATAATAAGAATCATGGCAAAGTTTTTATCGCGATAGCTTACAAAACATGGGACAAAAACCGACTTCAAGTTGTATGGCAGCTTTTAGATATTGTGGTGCGATCCGGCCGGTTCCGACCAATGTGCTGTCCCGTTGAATAATAAGTGTCTGTGCAAAGTTTTTTCGCAATAGCTCAAAAACTGAGGGACTAGTTTGCATACACACAGACAGACAGACAGACAGACGGACATGGCTAGATCAATTTGTATTGTCATTCAAAGCATACTGGCAGTAACTTTTGGGGGTCTCCGACGCATCCTTCTATGCGTTACAAACTTCAGCACAAACTTAATATACTATTTTCTTCGAAAAGAGTATAAAAATGATTGTGGCTTCCACAAGAAAGATAAATACTTATGAAAAACATTAATAAGATCTCGTAATTTTAATTAAGAAATTTATAAACAAAATAATTCTCACTTATGACAGCAAACGACTTTGTAGCTTCTGCCAACCAAACTACCAAACAACCAATAGCTAAAACAAGTAAGAGTGCTCTAGTCGGGAGTGCCCGACTACGAGATACCCTGAATCCAGTCCTTACAATCATTCATACTAATCTAAACACACACATGCTGCAGTGCAAGCAGTACAATCAGTGCAAGCGGTTTAAGCAGTTAGCATGGTTTTTCGCTGAGCCCCACACAATGGAAAGTTAAATCGTAAACAACTTCTGTGTTTATTGTCCGATCTTATTAAAAATTGTTGGGCATACAATTGGCAATAAAATGCATAATCAAACCCAATTTCAAGGTCATAGCTTCAACTTTTGTAGGGATTGGGGGGTGGTATCCAAAAAGTGAAATTTTTGTTACATGGGTATGCTATTCGAGATTATACATGCCAAATTTGGGATCTCTTATAATTTTGTAACAGGCATAAGGAAGCATCTCCGACTATATAAAGTACATATATTATTGATCAGTATCAACATCCGAGTCGATCTAGCCATGTCCGTTTGTCTTCTGTCTCTCTGTCTGTATGAACACCCAAATATCAGAGCATTCAAAAAATGAAATATTTTTTAGATGTGTATGCTATTCGAGACTGAACATGTTCAATTTGGGGTATCTAGCTCTTATAACTTTTAAGTTATGGCCAAAAATATATCGATAACTTTTGAACGGGTCGAGCTATCGCTAAAAAGAAATGTGCTGATGGCTTGATTTGTCCCGGGACTACGAGAACTTATTTTCCAAATATGAAGTCTTTAGCTCTTATACTGTCGTGTGCATATTTTCCGATCCTTGTGAAATTTGTTGCAAATACAATTTACTGTACAATGTGTGAGCAAACATAATTGCAAGATCATGACTTCAAAAATGGAAATGTTTGTGATGTTGCTTCCGTATATTATCGTCAACTAGGTACTTCAATTATTTTTAACCTAGACTAAGCTTTGGTGGCGAAGCGTGGCGAATTCGATATACATTCATCCATACTAACCAGTCAGTACATACATACAAACACACACATGCTGCAAGCAGTGCAAGCGGTTTAAGCAGTTAGCTTGCTTTTCACTGTGCCCCACACAATGGAAAGTAAAATCTTAAGTAACTTGTGTTTATTGTCCGATCTTTTTAGGACATAACATTGGCTATAAAATGTGTGACCAAACCAAATTGCAAGGTCATAACTTCAAAAATGGTTTTTTTTTACTTTTGGTGGGATTGAGGACAGGTATAAAAAAAGTGAAATATTTGTCGAGAATATACATGCCAAGTTTGGGGCCTCTAGCTCTTATAACTTATAAGTTATGGCTTAAGAACGCAGGTCTAAAATCGACGAGTTATCGATAATATTAATTAAACTTGATCTGTCCCGGGACTACGTGAACTTATATTCCAAATATGAAGTCTCTAACTCTTGTAGTCTCTGATATCCACGTATTCATACAGATGGACAGACTGACGGACGGACAGACAGACGGACATGGCGAAATCGACTCGGCTGTTGATACTGATCAAGAATATATATACTTAATATGGTCGGCCTGTTACATACTTTTGCACAACTTCATTATACCCCTTTTACCCATTTTTAATGGGTTATTTTCGACGACCCGCAAGATTCTGTCCTCTTATGCGTACACCACCATTAATCTGATGATCAGCCACTGATAAGGCGGCAAATTGTCCTCGGCTGCGACCACCGGCTCTCCAACTGTGACATCTGGCAAGCGATGGTGCCACTTGGTCCCAGAATATACTCCTTCGACCATCCCCGCCAAAACTGTCGATTGAGCTACGGAACAACTTGCTGTCGACTTAAGCAAGTGGGTTCTGCTGGTGCGGGGTGTCCTCCTCTAGTAGAGCGGTCAATGGGCCTCTCACTAGAAGGTGGCCTGGTGTCAGAGCCTTGCCGTCCCTATCACCTACGGGCTATCCCCTATGGGCCTCGAATCTAGCACAGCTGTAATTTGTATACTCTGTACCCATTAAAAATGGTTAAAAAGGGTATTATGGAGTTATGCAAAAGTATGTAACAAGCATAAGGCTACCTCTCAGACCATGTAAAATGTATATATTCTTGATCAGAGTCAAAAGCCGACTCGATCTAGTCATGTCCGTCTGTCTGTCTGTATGAACATGCAGATATCAGAGACTACAAGAGCTAGAGACTTCATATTTGGATTATAAGTTATCGTACCTGGGACAGACCTTGTTTGTTTAATTTGATCGATAACTCGTCCAGTTTCAAATTTGTCGATAAATTTTGATTTCAAACCATAACTTGAAGGGCTTAAGAGCTAGAGGCACCAAATTTGGTATGTATAGCTCGCATAGCCTACACATTTTACAACTATTTCACTTTTTAGATACCGTACCCCCATTTTCTCAAAAGTGGAAAACAATAATTTTTCAAGGTTTGACCTTGAAATTTGGTTTGATAACCCATTTTATAACCAATTTTATTTCCTAAAAATTTCGCAAAGACCGGGCAATAAACACAGAAGTTATTTAAGATTTACCTTTTCATACCTTTTCGCTACTTAGCGACGTTCATTTAATTAAGCATGCGTATTCACCAGGCGATTTGGAAGGAATCACTTATCATTATTCTCCATAAGTATGGCTCAAAATCTGATGTCAGAAACTGAAGAGGCATTTCCTAATTGTCCGCTATTGCTAAAGTGTTTGAGAAAATCATTACATCTCAAATGCAAAATTTATGAAGCACGTCCCCAGCATGGTTTTGTAACACGTAGATTTACCACTAACCTTCTTGAATTTACTTATCTGGTGATCAGAGAATTTCAGAATAAAATGCAAGCTGATATCATATACACTGACTTCAGTAAGGCCTTTGATTCTATTAATCATTATCTCTGAATTCATAAACTTAACCTTATAACCTTTCCTACTAACCTTCTGACTTGGATTTCTGAGTATTTAAATGAAAGAACTCAAACAGAACTTTTTAATAAAGCAGAATCTGAACCTGTAATTGGTACTTCCGGTGTGCCACAGGGCAGTAACCTTTGTCCCTTACTTTTTAATATTTTTATAAGCTATCTTCTTTTTTATACACTGAACCCATTATAAATGGGTAAAAAGGGTATTATGGTTTTGTGCAAAAGTATGTAACAGGCATAAGGAAGCATCTCCGACCATATAAAGTATATATATTATTGATCAGTATCAACAGCCGAGTCGATCTAGCCATGTCCGTCTGTCCGTCCGTCCGTCCGTCTGTCCGTCTGTCCGTCTGTATGAACACGCAGATATCAGAGACTACAATAGTTAGAGACTTAATATTTAGAATATAAGTTCGCGTAGTGCCGGGACAGTACAAGTTGGTTTCATTTTATCGATAACTCGTCCCCTTTCAAAGTTATCGATCAATTTCAATTTCAGACCAGTGTTTTTTGGCCATAACTTGAAAGTTATAAGAGCTTGAGGCCCCAAATTTGACATTTATAATCTCGAATAGCATACACATGTAACAAATATTTCACTTTTTTTATACCACCCACCAAAAGTTAAAAAAAATTTTGAAGGTTTGACCTTGCACTTTGGTTTGGTCACACAATTTATAGCCAATGTTATGTCCTACAAATTTTAGAAAGATCGGAATAAACACAGAAGTTATTTAAGATTTTATTTTTTATTGTGTGCGGCTCAGTGAAAAAGCAAGCTAACTGTTTAAACCGCATGCACTGCTTGCAGTATGTGTGTGTTTGTATGTATGCATACTATTAGGCAAGTATGATTGGAAGTCAGAGCTGGGTTCAGGGTATCTCCTAGTCGGGCACTCCCGACTATATCACTCTTACTTGTTTACTTTACGTTTTCAGCAGTGCAAAAAAGGGTGTACACATCAAACCAAAACTCACCCTCACATTGTTTTTGACGAGCGCGACACAAGCAAATGATATTTTATATTCAACAAAAGACTCCACGCAAATGAAAGGGCAAACGACAGAAACCAACAAATATTGCTTTACGCTACTTTTGGTCAACCGCATGCAGTACAAGTGTATCCACAACACATTTGTAAAAAATCATAGCTGGGCTGCGTGAATGAAGTAAATGAAAACCCATAGGCAATTAGTGTATGTGTTTGAATACCACCCAATCGCATTTTTTACGAGTATACTAGAAGTACTGAAAATAAGCACCGCTGCCGTTCTCTGGTGGCCATCATACTTATCCCTAGCGCATCATACTTTGTCTGCACAATTTCGTTGGCTATCCTAGAGGATATCCTAAAGGACCTTTTACATTTTCTTTGGGCTGACCTGTGAGCCCTGTAGTGTTCCGTAACGAAAATTTCTCTGCTCTCACTAGCACTGAAAATATCTACAACTCGATTCTTATTTTATTCATGTCGGAATCTAGTCATCGTACAGCGCAGACCTATGTCTCCAAAATTATTCAATTATTGTGTTCATTTAATATTACTCTTTTGTGTAACTTGTCTTCTTGCCGGCCCCCCAATTTAGGGGACCCTTAGTGGTTTTTAATTTCCTTTTTCGTTTATTTCTAGATTTCTCCGCTATTGATAAATGAGTCTAGCTGCTTCTATGCCTACGAAAGCAATAAAGATGAAGACTTTGGGTTCGACTGTCAAGACACGCAGTGCTATCTTGAAACACGGGGGAAGCACGAAGAGCGTGCAGTATCATGCGACATATCTCTATGCGCGTCATCTTACTCAAATGAACGAAACTTATGGACTGTCGCCTTTTGTTTCCAAATAGGACGGCGCTGCTTTTCAGCGGTTTTGAAAACAGTTCAAGAGTTTCTTAGTATATTCAATGGTGTAAGTCAGACAGAGCTCACTGTGAGTTGTTGCTTCATATGAATTAGCATCCTCCTGGCTTAAAGCATTGAACTGCTGTCTGGACAAAGCATCAGCAACTAGGTTTTCTTTTTTTTGCCTTCCATCGCTTAATTATAGCGTTTGGACTCAGACACGGCAAAGGCCAGTGGCTGGTGATCTGATATGTTAATTTCTTTCACCCCGTATAAATAATCTTTCGTTTGTGCCATAGTTAATTTCAGGGCTTTTCAATGTCCAAGATATCGCCCTTGGGAAAGCACTGTGCCAATACTATGTATTGAAGCGTCGGTCGTTAGATTCAACGACTTCTTCAAATCAGCGTACCAGAGCATTACATCTTTAGATTCTAATATGTTTCGCAGTTTCTGAAATGCAGCGATGAAATTACGATGTCGGGGATGGGTTTCGTTATCGATGCAAAATCTATAATAAAGCATCTATAATAGCTAGCGAATCCCAGGAACGATCTGATTTCAAAAACCGTCTTGGTCTCCGGGAACTTCTGAATGGCCTTAACTTTGTCCAGCCACGTTATGTACACTTTTTAAAAAAAAAAACAAGTAAGAGTGCTCTAGTCGGGAGTGCCCGACTAGGAGATACCCTGAACCCAGTCCTTACATTCATTCATACTAATATATATGAGTGTATATACATACAAACTAAAAAATGCTGCAGTACAAGCAGTGCAAGCGGTTTAAGCAATTAGCTTGCTTTTCACTGAGCCCCCCACAATGGAAAGTTAAGTCTTAAATAACTTCTGTGTTTATTGTCCGATCTTTTAGGACATAACATTGGCTATAATATGTGTGACCAAACCAAATTGCAAGGTCATACCTACAAAGATGCGTTTTTTAACTTTTGGGGGGAGTGGGGGGTGGTATCCAAAAAGTGAAATATTTGTTACATGAGTATGCTTTTCGAGATTACACATGCCAAATTTATGGTCTATAGCTCTTATATCTTTGAAGCTATGTCCCAAAAACGCTAGTCTAAAATAAAAATGTATCGATAACTTTTGAACGCGACGAGTTATCGATAAAATGAAATAAACTTGATCTGTACCGGGATTTAGAGAGCCTATATTCCAAATATTAAGTCTCTAGCTCTTATAGTCTCTGATATCCGCGTGTTCATTCAGACGGACGGACAGACAGAGAGACGGACATGGCTAAATCAACTCGGCTGTTGATACTGATCAATAATATATATACTTTATATGGTCGGAGATGCTTCCTTATGCCTGTTACATGCTTGTCAATAATATGTGTGACCAAACCAAATTGCAAGGTCGTACCTCCAAAAATGCGTTTTTGAACTTTTGGGGGGTTTGGGGGGTGGTATCCAAAAAGTCAAATATTTGTTACATGTGTATGCTATTCGAGATTATACATGCCAAATTTGGGGCCACTAGCTTCTATAACTTTGAAGTTATGTCTCAGAAACGCAAGTCTGAAGTCGAAATTAATCGATAACTTTTAAACGGTACGAGTTATCGATAAAATTAAATAAACTTGATCTGTCCCGGGATTAGGAGAACTTAGGAGAACTGTTCCAAATACGAAGTCTCTAGCTCTTGTAGTCTCTGATATCTGTGTGTTCATACAGACGGACAGACAGACGGACATGGTTAGATCGACTCGGTTGTTGATACTGATCAATAATATATACTTTATATGGTCGGAGATGCTTCCTTAAAATTAAAAAGCATGACCGGCTAACAGTTGAAAGACAGCTATATATATATCGGTTCGATATGACCTGTTACGACAAATCTGATGTAGTTTTGAATATTGACTCTTTCTGCCAACTTTTATTTCTATAGCTCCAAACACATAGTTTCGTATGGCCAAAACCGACTTTCAGTTGCATGCCGGCTAGGAAAAATGGTGGTCCGACTGAGCTGTAAATAATAAGTCTCCGTGCCAAGTTTCGTCACGATAGCTAAAAAACTATTTGCAATATGGCTGCATCCAACTTCGCTATGTATCATATCTATAAGATAAACTGGTCGGATTTAGCCGGATCTGACAAACAACGCTAAAGGTTTTAAAAGATGGAAAATATAGCCAAAACCGGCTCCCAGTTATATTGCAGCTATCAAATATTGTGGTCCGATCCGAACGGTTACGACAAATGTGCTGTGTCCTTAAATAATAAGTCTCCGTACCAAGTTTCATGAATGTCATCTATGAGATATAGTTTTCGATCCGACCGTTATAAATTACAAGCTTCTGTACCAACTTTTGTTGCAATAATTAAAAACAATGGAAAAAATGGCAAAACCCGATTTTCAGTTGTATGGAACCTTTGAGATTTAGAAGTATAATCCGAACGGTTCTAGCAAAAGTTCTGTGTCCTTGAATAATAAACATGGCAAATGTGGCCACAAAAGACTTCAATGTATATGGATGTATCAAATCTATATATCCTTGAATGATAATTGTTTCGGCTAAAGCTCAACAAATCAACTCACCGATTAACATAACTTAATTCTATTGACACACGCATATCTGTTTGCTTTGTTCGCTCAGTTGCAATTACTCATTATACCCTGAACCCATTAAAAATGGGTAAGAAGGGTATTATGGTTTTGTGCAAAAGTATGTAACAGGCATAAGGAAGCATCTCCGACCATATAAATTATATATATTATTGATCAGTATCAACAGCCGAGTCGATCTAGCCATGTCCGTCTGTCCGTCCGTCCGTCCGTCTGTCCGTCTGTATGAACACGCAGATATCAGAGACTACAATAGCTAGAGACTTTATATTTGGAATATAAGTTCACGTAGTGCCGGAACAGTACAAATTTGTTTAATTTTATCGATAACTCGTCTCGTTTCAAAGTTATCGATCAATTTAAATTTCAGAGTAGTGTTTTCTGGACATAACTTCAAAGTTATTAGAGATAGAGGCCCCAAATTTGGCATTTATAATCTCGAATAGCATACACATGTAACAAATATTTTTTATACCACCCCCCAATCCCCCCAAAAGTTCAAAAAACTCATTTTTGAAGGTATGACCTTGCAATTTTGTTTGGTCAACATAGAAAGATTGGACAATAAACACAGAAGTTATTTAAGATTTTACTTTCCATTGTGTGGGGCTCAGTGAAAAAGCAAGCTAACTGCTTAAGCCGCATGCACTGCTTGCAGTATGTGTGTGTTTGTATGTATGCACACTATTAGGCAAGTATTAATGGAAGTCAGAACTGGGTTCAGGGTATCTCCTAGTCGGGCACTCCCGACTAGAGCACTCTTACTTGTTTATAACTATTGCACTTGCAGACTCTCTTGAATACAAAACATTGCACTGAACAGTTTGGGTCAGTTTGGTCACACATTTGTCTCTAGCTCTTATAGTCTCTGATATCTGCGTGTTCATACAGACAGACGGACACATTCAGTCATACTAAACTATCAGTGTGCATACATACAGACACATACATACTGCGAAATTGCAAGCAGTTTAAGGGTTAAGCTTGCTTTTTCACTGAGCCCCACATGATGGAAAGCTAAATCTTAAACAGCTTCTGTGTTTATTGTCCTATCGTATTGGCAATAATTGGCAATAAAATGTGTGACCAAACCAAAGTGCAAGGTAGTACCTTCAAAAAGGTGTTTATACTCTTTTCGAATAAAATAGTATATTAAGTTTGTGCTGAAAAGTGTAACGCATAGAAGGAAACGTCAGAGACCCCCAAAAGTTACTGCCAGTATGCTTAGAATGACAAAACGAATTGATCTAGCCATGTACGTCCGTCTGTCTATCTGTCTGTCTGTATGTATGCAAACTAGTTCCTCAGTTTTTAGGCTATCGCGATAAGACTTTGCACAGAGACTTATTATTCAAAGGGACAGCTGGAAGTCGGTTTTGGCCATAAATCCCATGTTTTTAAAGCTTTCGCGATGAAACTTTGCACTTATACTAAAATGACAGCATATTGATTGGAGATGGCCGAATGGGACCACTATATATTTCAAAAGAAAAATTTAAATTCATATGATATCAATTCTTAGAACGAATAAAACTAAATGCCATGCGATAAAACGAATTTGTACAGCATATGCAGTTCAGTGTATAATTAACAGCTTCGATCACATTTTGCCATGTTAGCCTGTAATCCTCAAAAAAATGTATCTAAACAAGTAGGAGTGCTCTAGTCGGGAGTGCCCGACTACGAGATACCCTGAACCCAGTCCTTACAATCATTCATACTAATCTAAACACACATATGCTGCACTACAAGCAGTACAAGCAGTGCAAGCGGTTAGGTTGCTTTTTCGCTGAGCCCCACACAATGGACAGTTAAATCTTAAATAACTTCTGTGTTTATTGTCCGATCTTATTGAAATTTTTGGGGCAAGCAATTGTCGATATTATGTGTGACTAAACCAAATTGCAAGGTCGTACCTTCAAAAATGAACTTTGAACTTTTGGGGGGTTTGGGGGGTGGTATCCAAAAAGTAAAAAATATGTTATATGTGTATGCTATTCGAGATTATACTTGCCAAATTTGGGGCCTCTAGCTCTTATAGCTTTGAAGCTATGTCCCAAAAGCTCTATTCTGAAATCGAAATTTATCGATAACTCTTAAACGGTACGAGTTATCGATAAAATGAAATAAACTTGATCTGTCCCGGGATTAGGAGAACTTATGTTCCAAATATGAAGTCTCTAGCTCTTGTAGTCTCTGATATCTGTGTGTTCATACAGACAGACAGACGGACAGACGGACAGACGGTCAGACGGACAGACGGACAGACAGACGGACATGGCTAAATCGACTCGGCTGTTGATACTGATCAAGAATATATATACTTTATATGGTCGGAGATGCTTCCTTATGCCTGTTACATACTTTTGCACAAAACCATAATACCTTTTTACCCATTTTTAATGGGTTCAGGGTATAAAAACAAAAGTTTTTCAAATTTTCGATTTCACAGCTAAGGTGTCGAACGGGCCCAACTTTGTACAATAACCAATATCACAAAACTTCATATTTTCATACAGGTATTTATACTCTTTTCGAAGAAAATAGTATATTAAGTTTGTGCTGAAGTTTGTAACGCATAGAAGGATGCGTCGGAGACCCCCAAAAGTTACTGCCAGTATGCTTAGAAAAATAAAACAAATTGATCTAGCCATGTCCGTCTGTCTGCATGTATGCAAACTAGTCCCTCAGTTTTTGAGCTATCGCGATAAAACTTTGCACATATACTTATTATTAAGAGAAACAGCACATTGGTCGGTGCCGGCCGGATCGGACCACTATATCTTATAGCTGCCATACAACTCTAAGTCGGTTTTGGCCATAAATCCGATGTTTTCAAAGCAATTGCTTTAAATTTCCTTGTACACTTGAACATCCTTATAACTTAAAAAATGGTAAAATTGCAAAACGATTGAGCGAAGATATGCATCATTAAATATTTTGCAAAATCAGGTGCATATGAGCAAACAAAGTCAAGCTCAAGTAAGCTTTTGACAGTCTGCTCTTCAAGGGATTTGGTCATCGATCATTGAAACGGCTTGTGGCGTAGGGGCTTAAGTGACGCCCTAGCACACGAAAGGTTTCCCAAGTTCGAGTTTCAGCGGCGACTGGTAATTTATTTTAATTTTTTTCTTATTCTGCTTTTCAAATATAAAATATCTGTAATCAAATTCATTTGCTACCAATGTCTTAGAACAAAAACAATGCCACGCGAAAAAACAAATGCTCAGTATAATCGAGTTTGTCAGCGATTTTTAAACCGCTTGGTGTAAGCTGAAAAACGCGAGTTGCAGGTTGCAGGAAAGCAAAACAAGTTAGCTTTTGACAGTCTGCTCTTCAAGGATTTTGTCATAGATCATCAAAGCTGCTTGTGTCGTAAGGGGTAAAGTGGCGCTATCAAACGAAATCTCGCGGGTACGAAACTCAGCGGCGACTGGTCATTACACATACATAGCAAAAGAAAAGATCAGTATAGTCGAGTTTGTCAGCGCTTCTAAACTGCTTGATGGCGTAAGTATTAGAGTGCTGCGCTGAAAAACGGGAGAGCTTGGTTCAAGTCCCAGCCGCGACTTATTGCTTTTTATTATACTCTTTTCGAAGAAAATAGTATATTAAGTTTGTGCTGAAGTTTGTAACGCATAGAAGGAAACGTCGGAGACTCCCTAAAGTTACTGCCAGTATGCTTAGAATGACAAAACAAATTGATCTAGCCATGTCCGTCTGTCTGTATGTCTGTCTGTATGTATGCAAACTAGTCCCTCAGTTTTTGAGCTATCGTTATTAAACTTTGCACAGAGACTTATTATTCAAAGGGACAGCTCATTGGTCGGAGCCGGCCGGATCAGACCACTATGACTTATAGCTGCCATACAACTCGAAGTCGGTTTTGGCCATATATCCCATGTTTTTGAATCTATCGCGATGAAACTTTGCACTGATACTTATTATTTAAACATACATAACAATGATCAGAGCCGGCCGGATCGGATCACTATATCTTATAGCTGCCATACAACTGGAAGTCGGTTTTGGCCATAAATCCCATGTTTTCAAAGCTATTGCGATAAAACTTTGCACAGATACATATTATTCAAACATGCATCACATTGACCAGAGCCGGCCGGATCGGATCACTATATTTTAAAACTGTCATACAACTGGAAATAAATTTAATATTTCAATTCAAATTGATATCATATGATATCAATTTTTACAGATGAAAGTACTGCAGTTAGCAGAGTGAAAATTGTCTAAAGGTTCGAAAAGAGTATAAAATCTTCGGCACGCCGAAGATAATCCTTTTCCATTTGTTTTTTTATACCCTGAACCCATTAAAAATGGGTAAAAAGGGTATTATGGTTTTGTGCAAAAGTATGTAACAGGCATAAGGAAGCATCTCTGACCATATAAAGTATATAAATTCTTGATCAGTATCAACAGCCAAGTCGATTTAGCCATGTCCGTCTGTCTGTCTGTCTGTCTGTCCGTCCGTCCGTCCGTCCGTCCGTCCGTCTGTATGAAGACGCGGATATCAGAGACTACAAGAGCTAGAGACTTCATATTTGGAATATAAGTTCTCGTAGGCCCGGGACAGATCAAGTTTATTAAATTTTATCGATAACTCATCCCGTTCAAAAGTTATCGATAAATTTCGATTTCAGACCTGCGTTTTTGGGTCATAACTTCAAAGGATTAAGAGCTAGAGGCCCCAAATTTGGCGTGTATAATCTCGAATGGCATACCCATGGATACCACCCCCCAATCCCCCCAAAACGCATTTTTGTAGTTATGACCTTGCAATTTGGTTTGGTTTCACATTTTATAGCCAATGTTATGTCCTATAAATTTCAGAAAGATCGGACAACAAACACGGTAATTTTTAAAGATTTTACTTTCCATTGTGTGGGGCTCGGTGAAAAGCAAGCTAACTGCTTAAACCGTGGTGCAGTTGGCAGAGTGAAAATTGCCTAAGGGTTCGAAAAGAGTATAGAATCTTCGGCACGCCGAAGATAATCCTTTCCCACTTGTTTTTACTCTCTTTACCTTAAGAAAGATTTTTAGAGAGCAAGAGTCAATGCATAATGTCGCTCTTTATAATTTTTTATCAAATCAAAACATGCAGTAAAATCACCAAAATAAGAAAAATTGAGTTTGCGCGACTTTGGATTCGAATATCTCGAAGTGCGCTTTAAATATCTGTAATTTTCTTAAATTAGTTGAATTTGATTGCTTAACTACGAAAATATGATAACACAAAGAGTTTTCAATAACAATATTACTTAAGGACTTCAATGGCAAGGTGAAAATTGACGAAGAAGAATGGAACTCAGGGGAACATTCATCATCCAGTATCAAAACTCGACAGTAACTGTCGAGTATTATGTGTCGAGTATTTATGCCACGCCCACTGGGAGGCTGGCAAATCGATAACATGTCGATACACCTCAAATCACAAATCGATTAAACGTGAATATCTCCCACAATTTTGAAGCTAGAGTAATCAAATTTTGTAGGCATATTGCTGGTGACCTCCCGAAAAAATTGGATGCTAGGCTTATCGGCCACGCCCATTATTACGCCCACCAGCCCCCCCACCCAAAATAATTTGAGATGCTTATATCTCCCGCAGTTTTGGAGCTAAGGTCACCATATTTGGAATATATATTACTGGTGACGTCCTCTACAGATAACATAAAAAAATTTCGACCATGCCCACTCCCGCCACCGTAATCGCGAAAATCGATATACATGAATGCACAATTCGATAACACGTGTATATTTCCCGCAATTTTAAAGCTAGAGTCCCCAAATTTGCAATTTAGACTAGGGCTGACCACCCCAAAAGATTCCGTCCACTAGAACGCCCCCAGCCACCCCGCCCCCACGAAACACGGACGCCTATATCGCGCACAGTTTAAGAGCTAGGGCCACCAAACTTTCAGGGTAGACTTCTGGCCAAGTCCTCTAAAGATTTTGGGGCCACGGCCCCACCCGCCACCAAAAATCGCGAAAATGTATATCTTCCACAGTTTAAGAGCTAGAGTCACCAAATTTGTAAGATAGACTTCTTGTCACCCCCTCTAAAGATCGGCCAAAATTTTTGTGGCCACGCCCCCTCCTGCCCCCAAAAATCGCGAAAGCTTATATCTTCCACAGTTTTAGAGCTAGAGTCACCTAAATTGAAAGATAAACTTCTTGTCACCCCCTTTAAAGATCGGAAAAATTTGGGGGCCACGCCCCTCCCTCCCCCAAAAATCGCGAAAATGTATATCTTCCACAGTTTTAGAGCTAGAGTCACCAAAATTGAAAGATAGACTTCTGGTCACCTCCAGTCCCCAAAAACTTGGAAGGCCGATTTCGGGTCCCCCATACACCAGCAAAAATGTTCTGTTCACTTGCTTTCAGCTGTTCTTAAAATGGTATCAGAGTATTACGCAGTCGGCTCCGCCCGACTGCAACGTTCTCACTTGTTTCTTATTCTGCTTTTCAAATATAAAATAACTGTAATCAAATTCGTTTGCTACCAACGCCTTAGAACAAAAACTATACAACGCGAAAAAAACGATCAGTATAATTGAGTTTGTCAGCGCATTTCAAACTGCTTGGTGGCATAAGTATTAGAGTGCTGGGCTCACAAACGGGAGAGCATTGTTCAAATCCAAGCCGCGGCTTATTGCTTTATTTTTTTTCTAATTATTTTTTTCAAATATATATCAAATAGCTTAAGTTCAACACTTAAAAGAAAAATTTAAATTCAAATGATACCAATTCTTAGAGCAAAAAAATAAATTCCACGCGAAACCGCGATTTTTTACTACTATTGAAATTTCAGTGTTGCAGTTGGCAGAGTGAAAATTGCCTAAAGGTTCGAAAAGATTATTAGATCCTCGGCACGCCGAAGATAATCCTTTCCCACTTGTTTTTTTTTATATGTGGCCCAGAGTATTTTTTTGAGTGGTCACAAAAATTTATATATATATTTTTTTTTTTATAATGTTTTCTTTAGTGGTCACAAAAAAGTGTTTTTTTTGCTATAATATGTGGCCCAGAATATTTTCTTTAGTGGTCACAAAAAGTTCTTTTGTCGTTTGATACGTTTTTCCAGTTAACCCGGGATTTAATTTATCATTTAACGGTTAAATATCACTTATGCACGCACTTTCGTTAGCGGCGGCGTCAATTAAGTCACTATCATGAAAGTTCTTATGCGGATATGTCAGTTTGTGATTCTAAACGTTTTCACTTTAACATATCCTACCGGCTGCGCCAATAACGTATTCAAAAACAAGATTGTTATAAAAAATATATTTTATTTTTATTATAACCTCGTATAATTGATCATCGGAGTATAGGTGGTAAGTGTCGACTGAAGAATAAAGTGTTGTTGGGCGCTTAATAAATCTTTGGCTGATGAGCTTTTGAAAGATTGGACTTTAAGGAGACTGAGCCTTCTGCTCTTTTGTAAACAGAGATCTGATGGATCTCTCTCTTGAAATTATGACGAAAGATTGAGAGTGGGTTGCATCAGTCTGGATTTATGCCACGTCGACATAATTGACCCTTTGGTAGAAATAGCGATTGAAGCGTGTGTTTACAATTACTAATTTGGGTGCGAGTACATAATAGGTATTTGGTGCAATACATATGTGGGTTGCGAATATATAATGGGTATTGGGTCCAATACATATGTTTCTTCCCCGTCAATAAAAATTTAGCCTGTCCTCAGGCGATTATCTTAGGATATAGTGTTGGGTCGATTACAATATTTATACTCTTTTCGAAGAAAATAGTATATTAAGTTTGTCCTGAAGTTTGTAACGCATAGAAGGAAGCGTCCGAGACCCCCAAAAGATACTGCCAGTATGCTTAGAAAAACAAAACAAATTTATCTAGCTATGTCCGTCTGTCTGTCTGTCTGTCTGTCTGTCTGCTTGTCTGTCTGTCTGTCTGTCTGTCTGTCTGTCTGTCTGTCTGTCTGTATGTATGCAAACTAGTCCCTCAGTTTTTGAGCTATCGCGATGCAACTTTGCACAGACACTTATTATTCAAGGGGACAGCACATTGGTCGGAGCCGGCCGGATCGGACCACTATATCTTATAGCTGCCATACACCTCAAAGTCGGTTTTGGCCATAAATCCGATGTTTTCAAAGCAATTGCCTTAAATTTTCTTGTGCATCTTGAACATCCTTATAACTCATCAATGGGTAAAATCGCAAATCGATTGAGTCATAAACAGCGAAGATATGCGTCATTAAATATTTTGAAAAAACAGGTGCATATGAGCAAACAAAGTCAAGCGCAAGAAAGCTTTTGATAGTCTGCTCTTCAAGGTATTTTGTCATCGATCATCAAAACGGTTTGTGGCGTAAGGCGTAAAGAGCCGCGCTAACGAACGCAAGTTTCGCAAGTTCGAGCCTCGGCGGCGACTCGACTGATTGTTAATTTAATACTTTTTTCTTTTTCTTCCTTTTAAATATATAACTGTAATCAAATTAATTTGCTTCCAATGGCTTAGAACAAAAACAATGCCACCCGAAAAAACAAATGCTGACAAACGCGAGTTGCAGGTTGCAGGAAAACAAAACAAGGAAATTTGTAACAGTCGGCTCTTCAAGCAAGCAGGGGTAAAGTTGCGAACTGGTGAGCGAGAGGTCCTGGGTTCAAGTGCCAGCGGCGAATGGTCATTTATTTTCATTTTTTCTTATTCTTCTATTCAAATATATAATAACTGTAATCAAATTCATTTGCTTTCAATGGCTTAGAACAAAAACAATGCCACGCGAAAAACAAAACCTCAGTATAAATCGAGTTTGTCAGCGATTTTTAAAACTGCTTGGTGTAAGCAGTAAAAGCAAAACAAGAAAGCTTTTGACAGTCTGCTCTTCAAGGGATTTTGTCAGCGATCATCAAAACGGCTTGTGGCGTGAGGGGTAAAGTTGCGAACTGGTGAGCGAGAGGTCCTGGGTTCAAGTGCCAGCGGCGACTGGTCATTTATTTTCATTTTTTCTTCTTCTTCTTTTCAAATATATAATAGCTGTAATCAAATTCATTTATTTTCAATTTCCTAAATTGTTTCTAATTTTTTTTTCATACATAAAGTAGCGCTTATGAATGCTAAGGGACGCGTCCACGAGCTGCGGATATTGAAACGTCCCTGTTTACATGAATACCTTTATATATTTTATTTTATATGTAGGGGTATATGTATGCGACATTAATATCTGCGAATTAAATAAGGAGTCACCGAAAAATAGTGAAAATTGCTTAAAGGTTCGAAAAGAGTATTTAATTTTCGGCACGCCGAAGATAATCCTTCTCCGCTTGTTTCGTTTGGGTTTGATATTGGAATTGAGGGTATAATATCTGATTGTGGGGTTTCTGTTTGTTGCTTAAATTTAACAATTATTTTGTGTGGTATATTTTTGTAGTTATAGCTAAAATATATTATTAGTGTCGTTATAATAATAATAAGAGTTGTTAGAGTTATAATTTGGAATGTGTTGTAATGTTTTGTTTGTTCTTGTATGATTTCTTTAGGTTGAATGTATGAAATTGGCTCTAATTTAGTTACGTTATTGTTTACATAAATTGTTTGTGTGTAATCTAACATGGTACTAGTGATTACAATTTCTTCTAGTTGGATTGAACAATTGAATGCTTTTATAATATTATTATTTTCTATTAATCTTTCTCTGTTCAAACAATTTTGATTTAAAATGGTTTTGGGTAAATTCCATGTTAACATTATATTAGGCTCTACGTATTTAATTTCGAAACTTTTGTGTGCCTTTGAATATCTACATTCGGTTGTAGATTGATTTAATATTCCGGTAATACATTTATTCATAACTATAACTTTTCTTTTTACAGTATAAGCTTGGCTATTCTGTACATAATATTTATCATGTATGATTTCGGTCAAAATGTTTCATATGGATATGGGATAATCTCAAAAATTGGCGTGTTAATGATTTCGCGAGGTTTTGGGGTGCTTTTGAATATCTACATTCGGTTGTGGATTGTTTTAATATTCTAGTTATACATATGGAGGAATATAGGAAATTATCAAAATTACGTTTGTGGAAGCTTTTAGCCAAGTTGAAGTTTTAATGCTTACAATTTTTTCGGAATTGACGTGTGATAACGGACTGTGTTTAAGTAATTTAGGGTTAAAAATACCTAATCTTGATAATTGCATTTCTAGCTCTATGTCTTCAATGTATTCTGTCTATACTCTTTTCGAAGAAAATTGTATATTCAGTTTGTGCTGCAGTTTGTAACACATAGAAGGAAGCGTCGGAGACCCCCAAAATATACTGCCAGTATGCTTACAATGACAAAACAAATTGATCTAGCCATGTCCGTCTGTCTGTCTATCTGTCTGTCTGTCTGTATGTATGCAAACTAGTCCCTCATATTTTTAGCAATAGCGATAAAACTTTGCAACAGACACTTAATATTCAACGGGACAGCACATTGGTCGGAACCGGCCGGATCAGACCACTATATCTTATAGCTGCCATACAACTCAAAGTCGGTTTTGGGCATATATCCCATGTTTTTAAAGCTATCGCGATACAACTTTGCTGAGATACTTATTATTTAAAGATACATCACATTGGTCGGAGCCGGCCAGATCGGATCCTTATATCTTATAGCTGCCATACAACTGGTAATGAATTAAATATTCTTAGAACAAACAACAAAAAAATGTTGCGTGACAAAACGATTTTGTACAGCATATGAAATTTCAGTGGTGCAGTTGGCAGAGTGAAAATTGCCTAAGGGTTCGAAAAGCGTATATAATCTTCGGCACGCCGAAGATAATCCTTCCCCACTTCTTTAAAGATAAGGTAACCATTTTTCGATTGGATCGGGTTTATTTCTAGGCTTTGGCCATTGGCTTGTTGAATGGAATACGTTAGTAGAAATGGGATTAGTTCCTGATTTTGGTTGTCAGCTGGTGATGATCTGGAACTATCATATTTGGTCTTATTTATTTTCCTTTATACTCTGATACCGAAGGTACTCATAGTATATTGGTTTGTCGGATGTCCGTCAGGCCGTCCGTCAGTCTGGATGAACACACGTATTTCCGAAACGATATTAGATAGACTCTTGAATTCTTTTGCGTTATGATTATAGCTATCTGCTTCAGATCAAGTTTGTTTCAAATTAATGCCACGCCCACTGGGAGGGCAAAGCACAAATCGATTAAGCGTGAATATCTCCCACGATTTTGAAGCTAGAGTAATCAAATTTGGTAGTTATATTGCTAGTGGCCTCCCTAAAAAATTGGATCCTAGGTTTATCGGCCACGCCCATTATTGCGCCCACCAGCCCCCCCTCCAGAAATAATTTGAAATGATTATATCTCCCGCAGTTTTAGAGCAAAGGTCACCATATGTGCAATATATATTACTGGTTAGGTCCTCTACAGATCACACAAACAAGATTTTGACCACGCCCACTCCCGCCCCTGTAATCGCGAAAAGCGATATACATGAATACACAATTCGATAACCCGTGTATATTTCCCGCAATTTTAAAGCTAGAGTCCCCACATTTGGAATTTAGTCTAGGGCTGACCACCCCAAAAGATTCCGTCCTGGATTTTCCGGCCACGCCCACTGAAACGCCCCCCAGCCACCCCGCACCCCCTCTACAGCTAGGCAAAAAATTTTGGGATACGCCCCCTCCCGCCCCCAAAAACCGCGAAAGCTTATATCTTCCACAGTTTTAGAGCTAGAGTCACAAAAATTGCAAGATAGACTTTTTGTCACCCCCTCTAAAAATCGGAAACATTTTTGGGGCCACGCGCCATCCCGTCCCCAATAATCGCAAAAATGTGTATATCTTCCACAGTCTTCGAGCTAGAGTCACGAAATTTGTAAGATAGACTTCTGGTCACCTTTTTATACACTGATACCGAAGGTACTCATAGTATATTGGTTTTGTCGGATGTCGATCAGGCAGTCCGTCTGTCTGTCTGGATGAACGCACGTATTTCCGAAACGATATTAGATAGATTATTGAAATCTTTTGTGTTATGATTATAGCTATCAGCTTCAGATCAAATTTGTTTCAAATTTTTGCCACGCCCACTAGGATGCTGTCAAATTGATAACATGTCGATACACCTCAAATCACAAATCGATTAAGCGTGAATATCTCCCACAATTTTGAAGCTAGAGTTATTAAATTTGGTAGGTATATTGCTGGTGACCTCCCGAAAAAATTGAATCCTAGGTTAATCTGTTCAGTTGCTTTCAGCTGTTCTTAAAATGGTATCAGAGTATTACGCAATCTGCTCCGCCCGACAGCAACGTTCTCACTTGTTCTTTTTTAACTTTGATTTGTAATGTATTATTTTTATATCCTGAACACATTAAAAATGGGTAAAAATTGTTTGCCCCAAAAATTTCAATAAAATCGGACAATAAACACAGAAGTTATTTAAGATTTAACTTTCCATTGTTTGGGGCTCGGCTAAAAATCAAGCTAACTGCTTAAACCGCTTGCACTGCTTGTACTGCAGCATGTGTGTGTTTAGATTAGTACGAATGATCCTTCTAAAAAGTTGTTCATACAACGTTGAAAAGTTGCGGGAGCATTTTTGAGTCCGAAAGGCATTCGAGTGTACTCGGAATGGCCATTTTTCGTCGAGAAAGCGGTCTTTGGGATTGAATCAGAATCCATTCGAATCTGATGAAAGCCTTTTACTAGGTCAATGGTAGAGAAATATTGACATTTTCCAAGTTTGTCTAATATCTATTATTGGGATAGGGTATTTATCATCTATTATGATTTCATTTAAGTTTCGATAGTCAATGACTATTCTGAATTTTTGTTTTCCTGATACGTCACTTTTCTTTGGTACGATCCATATAGGTGAGCAGTAAGGAGACTTTGATTTTCGGATTATTCCCTGTTTTATCATTTCTTTTATTTGTGTTTCAACCCCTTTGTCATATGCTTGTGGATATTTATAAGGTCGTTTATGAATTGAATGTTCGTGCTTAGTTTTTATGACATGTTTAATTTTACTCGTGAAAGTCCAATTTTCACTTTCTCTGTACTGTATGTCACTAAACTCAAATAGGATTTTAGTTCATTTGTTCCTTTCTTCATCGTGAAGATGTTCTAATCTGAATTGATTATTTTTTTGAAGCTCGCTTTCGATTGCAAGTTAAAAGGCCTTAAAGGTGGGTCAAAGCAATCAATATCTGTGTCTATTATTTGGGGTGGATCAAGGCACGGGTAATCGCTTAATGTTACGATTCCTTTTTTATAATTTATTGTTGCTTGGCAAGCTTCAAGATAATCCCTGCCTAATAATACATCGTAATTTTCTGAGAATTCGTGTATGTAAAAGGTTTGATGTGACGGACAAAGTTTGTTTAGGGCTAAGGAAACACATTGGTTTAAATAAATATTTCCATTTATTGTTTGAACTTTCATTTGGCATGTTTTAATTGGAATGTCCAGAAAATTTGATTTCATTAAATTTATGGTAGAGCCAGTCTGTATTATGCATTTAAGATGCTCGTCATTCATGATTAATCGATTGAATGGGTTTCTTCTGTTTCGGAGTCGGAGGCAGCTTGATGAAAATTTTCGCTTGTATCCATTTTGGTTTGACCACTAGTACTTTCGCTTTGTCTTTTGACACGAAGAGCTTTATTTGATTGATAATTCATTTGATTTTGGTTTCTACACTGATTGAGATTTTTTCTGAATTCTTGGTGTAATTGTTGGTTGTTTTGATTTGTGAATTGGAATGGTTGTTAGTATATGAAGAGCCTGCCACTGGGCAGTAATTTGCATTTCCCTTATTCCTGCGAGAATCATTATTTATTGAGGTATTGTTTGTGTTGTTGGGGTTAGTATAATCGCAAAGATTGTTTTCATACAATCCTTCTCTTTGAGCAAATTGTTTCAATTTTGATACTGTTGTAATGTCATATCTAGCAAGAGTCATGAATATTTAGTCTGGTAATTTTCTTGTAATTACATCTTTGATGGTGTTGTTCATAGCATTTGTGTACAAGATTGTGTTCGAAGGTATTCCTTCTAATATTAACTTATTTGAAATTACAAATGACTTATATTCTAAGTCATCAACAATCTTACGGATACATCCGTTAAAATTAGTGCTGTACAATCTGCGGAGTAGTTCTTCAAATGGGGTCTGCGTCTTGAATTCTTCGATAAGGGCGTTCCTTAATTCTTCCCAGGTTGTAGCTGCTGTTAGTTGTGCGACGCGTTGCGCTGCTCCAGTCGTCTGAAGTTCAATTGATCCAAAGAGTACGCTGTGTTATCTGATATCAGTGGTTGGATATAACTGCATTATATAATCCACCCTTCTCACGAATGCTGTTACTTGTTCCGTTTCTCCATTGAAGACGGGCACTTGCCTTATTTAGCCCAGAGCTTGTTTGGGGTGTCGCCATTTTGACGTTTTTGTTGTGTTTTTGTTTTTGTAATAATATGTGGCCCAGAATATTTTCTTTAGTGGTCACAAAAAGTTCTTTTGTCGTTTGATACGTTTTTCCAGTTAACCCGGGATTTAATTTATCATTTAACGGTTAAATATCACTTATGCACGCACTTTCGTTAGCGGCGGCGTCAATTAAGTCACTATCACGAACGTTCTTATGCGGATATGTCAGTTTGTGTTTCTAAACGTTTTTACTTTAACATATCCTACCGGCTGCGCCAATTACGTATTCAAAAACAAGATTGTTATAAAAAATATATTTTATTTTTATTATAACCTCGTATAATTGATCATCGGAGTATAGGTGGTAAATGTCGACTGAAGAATAAAGTGTTGTTGGGCGCTTAATAAATCTTTGGCTGATGAGCTTTTGAAAGATTGGACTTTAAGGAGACTGAGCCTTCTGCTCTTTTGTAAACAGAGATCTGATGGATCTCTCTCTTGAAATTATGACGAAAGATTGAGAGTGGGTTGCATCAGTCTGGATTTATGCCACGTCGACATAATTGACCCTTTGGTAGAAATAGCGATTGAAGCGTGTGTTTACAATTACTAATTTGGGTGCGAGTACATAATAGGTATTTGGTGCAATACATATGTGGGTTGCGAATATATAATGGGTATTGGGTCCAATACATATGTTTCTTCCCCGTCAATAAAAATTTAGCCTGTCCTCAGGCGATTATCTTAGGATATAGTGTTGGGTCGATTACAATATTTTCGTTTGGGTTTGATATTGGAATTGAGGGTATAATATCTGATTGTGGGGTTTCTGTTTGTTGCTTAAATTTAACAATTATTTTGTGTGGTATATTTTTGTAGTTATAGCTAAAATATATTATTAGTGTAGTTATAATAATAATAAGAGTTGTTAGAGTTATAATTTGGAATGTGTTGTAATGTTTTGTTTGTTCTTGTATGATTTCTTTAGGTTGAATGTATGAAATTGGCTCTAATTTAGTTACGTTATTGTTTACATAAATTGTTTGTGTGTAATCCAACATGGTACTAGTGATTACAATTTCTTCTAGTTGGATTGAACAATTGAATGCTTTTATAATATTATTATTTTCTATTAATCTTTCTCTGTTCAAACAATTTTGATTTAAAATGGTTTTGGGTAAATTCCAAGTTAACATTATATTAGGCTCTACGTATTTAATTTCGAAACTTTTGTGTGCCTTTGAATATCTACATTCGGTTGTAGATTGATTTAATATTCCGGTAATACATTTATTCATAACTATAACTTTTCTTTTTACTGTATAAGCTTGGCTATTCTGTACATAATATTTATCATGTATAATTTCGGTCAAAATGTTTCATATGGATATGGGATAATCTCAAAAATTGGCGTGTTAATGATTTCGCGAGGTTTTGGGGTGCTTTTGAATATCTACATTCGGTTGTGGATTGGTTTAATATTCTAGTTATACATATGGAGGAATATAGGAAATTATCAAAATTACGTTTGTGGAAGCTTTTAGCCAAGTTGAAGTTTTAATGCTTACAATTTTTTCGGAATTGACGTGTGATAACGGACTGTGTTTAAGTAATTTAGGGTTAAAAATACCTAATCTTGATAATTGCATTTCTAGCTCTATGTCTTCAATGTATTCTGTTTATACTCTTTTCGAAGAAAATGGTATATTCAGTTTGTGCTGAAGTTTGTAACACATAGAAGGAAGCGTCGGAGACCCCCAAAAGTTACTGCCAGTATGCTTACAATGACAAAACAAATTGATCTAGCCATGTCCGTCTGTCTGTATGTCTGTCTGTATGTATGCAAACTAGTCCCTCATATTTTTAGCTATAGCGATAAAACTTTGCAACAGACACTTAATATTCAACGGGACAGCACATTGGTCGGAACCGGCCGGATCAGACCACTATATCTTATAGCTGCCATACAACTCAAAGTCGGTTTTGGGCATATATCCCATGTTTTTAAAGCTATCGCGATACAACTTTGCTGAGATACTTATTATTTAAAGATACATCACATTGGTCGGAGCCGGCCAGATCGGATCCTTATATCTTATAGCTGCCATACAACTGGTAATGAATTAAATATTCTTAGAACAAACAACAACAAAAATGTTGCGTGACAAAACGATTTTGTACAGCATATGAAATTTCAGTGGTGCAGTTGGCAGAGTGAAAATTGCCTAAGGGTTCGAAAAGCGTATATAATCTTCGGCACGCCGAAGATAATCCTTCCCCACTTCTTTAAAGATAAGGTAACCATTTTTCGATTGGATCGGGTTTATTTCTAGGCTTTGGCCATTGGCTTGTTGAATGGAATACGTTAGTAGAAATGGGAGTAGTTTCTGATTTTGGTTGTCAGCTGGTGATGATCTGGAACTATCATATTTGGTCTTATTAATTTTCCTTTATACTCTGATACCGAAGGTACTCATAGTATATTGGTTTTGTCGGATGTCCGTCAGGCCGTCCGTCTGTCCGTCTGTCTGGATGAACGCACGTATTTCCGAAACGATATTAGATAGACTCTTGAATTTTTTTGCGTTATGATTATAGCTATCTGCTTCAGATCAAGTTTGTTTCAAATTTATGCCACGCCCACTGGGAGGCTGGCAAATCGATAACATGTCGATACACCTCAAATCACAAATCGATTAAACGTGAATATCTCCCACGATTTGGAAGCTTGAGTAATCAAATTTGGTAGTTATATTGCTGGTGACCTCCCGAAAAAATTGGATCCTAGGTTTATCGGCCACGCCCGTTATTGCGCCCACCAGCCCCCCCTCCAAAAATAATTTGAAATGATTATATCTACCGCAGCTTTAGAGCTAAGGTCACCATATTTGCAATATATATTACTGGATACGTCCTCTACAGATCTACAGAAACAAGATTTCGACCACGCACACTCCCGCCCCTGTAATCGCGAAAAGCGATATACATGAATACACAATTCGATAACCCGTGTATATTTCCCGCAATTTTAAAGCTAGAGTCCCCACATTTGGAATTTAGTCTAGGGCTGACCACCCCAAAAGATTCCGTCCTGGATTTTCCGGCCACGCCCACAAGAACGCCCCCCAGCCACCCCGCACCCCCTCTACAGATAGGCAAAAATTTTGGGCCACGCCCCCGCCCGCCCCCAAAAATCGCAAAAATTTATATCTTCCACAGTTTTAGAGCTAGAGTCAATAAATTTGTAAGATAGACTTCTTATCACCCCCTCTAAAGGTCAGCAAAAATATTTGGGTTCACGCCCCCTCCCGCCCCCAAAGATCGCGAAAGCTTATATCTTCCACAGTCATAGAGCTAGAGTCACAAAAATTGCAAGATAGACTTTTTGTCACCCCCTCTAAAAATCGGAAAAAATTTTTGGGCCACGCCCCACCCCGTCCCCAATAATCGCAAAAATGTGTATATCTTCCACAGTTTTAGAGCTAGAGTCACGAAGTTTGTAAGATAGACTTCTTGTCACCCCCTCTTAAGATCGGTAAAAAATATTTGGGGCCACGACCCCTCCCTCCCCCAAAAATCGCGAAAATGTACATCTTTCACAGTTTTAGAGCTAAAATCACCAAATTTGGAAAATAAACTTCTGGTCACCCCCTCTTAACATCGACCACGCAAACTTCAGCACAAACTTCAAATACTATATTCACTTTTTATACTCTGATACTGAAGGTACTCATAGTATATTGGTTTTGTCGGATGTCCGTCAGGCCGTCCGTCTGTCCGTCTGTCTGGATGAACGCACGTATTTCCGAAACGATATTAGATAGATTATTTAAATCTTTTGTGTTATGATTATAGCTATCTGCTTCAGATAAAATTTATGCCACGCCCACTAGGAGGCTGGCAAATCGATAACATGTCGATACACCTCAAATCACAATTCGATTCAACGTGAATATCTCCCACAATTTTGAAGCTAGAGTAATTAAATTTGGTAGGTATATTGCTGGTGACCTCCCGAAAAAATTGAATCCTAGGTTAATCTGTTCAGTTGCTTTCAGCTGTTCTTAAAATGGTATCAGCGTATTACGCAGTCGGCTCCGCCCGACAGCAACGTTCTCACTTGTTCTTTTTATACTCTGATACCGAAGGTACTCATAGTATATTGGTTTTGTCGGATGTCCGTCAGGCCGTCCGTCTGTCCGTCCGTCTGTCTGTCTGGATGAACGCACGTATTTCCGAAACGATATTAGATAGACTCTTGAAATCTTTTGTGTTATGATTATAGCTATCTGCTTCAGATCAAGTTTATTTCAAATTTATGCCACGCCCACTGGGAGGCTGGCAAATCGATAACATGTCGATACACCTCAAATCACAAATCGATTAAACGTGAATATCTCCCACAATTTTGAAGCTAGAGTAATCAAATTTGGTAGGCATATTGCTGGTGACCTCCCGAAAAAATTGGATGCTAGGCTTATCGGCCACGCCCATTATTACGCCCACCAGCCCCCCCACCCAAAATAATTTGAGATGCTTATATCTCCCGCAGTTTTGGAGCTAAGGTCACCATATTTGGAATATATATTACTGGGCCACGCCCCCTCCTGCCCCCAAAAATCGCGAAAGCTTATATC
Organism: Drosophila flavopinicola; assembly: GCA_035042425.1. Classification (NCBI taxonomy): domain Eukaryota; kingdom Metazoa; phylum Arthropoda; class Insecta; order Diptera; family Drosophilidae; genus Drosophila; species Drosophila flavopinicola. The sequence goes on along the minus strand of JAWNLL010000080.1, from coordinate 41,983 downwards.
TTCCACAGTTTTAGAGCTAGAGTCACCTAAATTGAAAGATAGACTTCTTTTCACCCCCTCTAAAGATCGGCAAAAAATTTGGGGGCCACGCCCCCTCCCTCCCCCAAAAATCGCGAAAATGTATATCTTCCAGAGTTTTAGAGCTAGAGTCACCAAAATTGAAAGATAGACTTCTTTTCACCCCCTCTAAAGATCGGCAAAAAATTTGGGTCCATGCCCCCTCCCGCCCCAAAAAGTCGTGAAAATGTATATCTTCCACAGTTTTAGAGCTAGAGTCACCAAAATTGGAAAATAGACAGCTTGTCACCCCCTCTAAAGATCGGCCAAAATTTTTGGGGGCACGCCCCCTCAAATCGCGAAAGCTTATATCTTCCACAGTTTTAGAGCTAGAGTCACCAAAATTGAAAGATAGACTTCTTGTCACCCCCTCTAAAGATCGGAACAATTTTTGGGGCCACGCCCCCTCCCGCCCCCAAAAATCGCGAAAATTTATATCTTCCACAGTTTTAGAGCTAAAATCATCAAATTTGGAAAATAGACTTCGGGTCACCCCCTCTTAAGATCGACAACGCCCCTTCAGTCCCCAAAAACTTGGAAATCCGATTTCGGGTCACCAGCAAAAATGTTCTGTTCACTTGCTTTCAGCTGTTCTTAAAATGGTATCAGAGTATTACGCAGTCGGCTCCGCCCGACTGGAACGTTCTCACTTGTTTCTTATTCTGCTTTTAAAATATAAAATAACTGTAATCAAATTCATTTGCTACCAATGTCTTAGAACAAAAACAATGCCACGCGAAAAAACAAACAAACAGTATAATCGAGTTTGTCAGCGATTTTTAAAACTGCTTGGCGTAAGCAGTAGAGGTGCAGGTTGCAGGAAAACAAAACAAGTTAGCTTTTGACAGTCTGATCTTCGAGGTATTTTGTCATCGATCATCAAAACTGCTTGTGGCGTAAGGGATAAAGTGGCGCCCTGGCAAACGAAAGGTACTGGTTCGATTCCCACCGGCGACCAATAATTACTTTAATTTTTTCTTATTCTGCTTTTCAAATATAAAAGAACTGTAATCAAAGTCATTTGCTACCAATGCCTTAGAACAAAAACTATACAACGCTAAAGAAAAGATCTGTATAATCGAGTTTGTCAGCGCATTTCAAAACTGCTTGGTGACGTAGTTAATAGAGTGCTGCACTGACAAACGGGAGAACATGGTTCAAATCCCAGCCGCGACTTATTGCTTTTTATTTTTTTCTAATTATTTTTTTCAAATATATATCAAATAGCTTGAATTCAATAATTTAAAAGAAAAATTTAAATTCATATGATACCAATTCTTAGAGCAAAAACATAAATGACATGCGATAAAACGATTTTTTACTACTATTGAAATTTCAGTGTGCAGTTGGCAGAGTGAAAATTGAGTAAAGGTTCGAAAAGAGTATAAAATCTTCGGCATGCCGAAGATAATCCTTTCCCACTTGTTTTAAATTTGCAATAGTGACAATTTGTGTTCTGCCAATGAAATGGAATACACTATCATGTCATCCATGTAGACCAGACAATCCTTATAGATCAAATCTTCTAAATGGTTGTTCATACAACGTTGAAAAGTAGCAGGAGCGTTTTTGAGTCCAAAAGGCATTTCGTCGGTCTTTGAGATTAAATCAGAATCCATTTGAATCTGATGAAAGCCTTTTGCTAGGTCAATGGTAGTAAAATATTGACATTTTCCAAGTTTGTCTAATATATCAACCATTATTGGGATAGGGTATTTATCATCTATTGTGATGTCATTTAAGTTTCGATAGTCAATGACTTTTCTGAATTTTCGATTTCCTGACGCGTCAGTTTTCTGTGGTACGATCCAAATTGGATAGCAGTAAGGAGACTTTGATTTTCGGATTATTCCGTTATATCCTTTTTATACCCTGAACCCATTAAAAATGGGTAAAAAGCGTATTATAGTTTTGTGCAAAAGTAAGTAACAGGCATAAGGAAGCATCTCCGACTATATAAAGTATATATATTCTTGATCAGTATCAACAGCCGAGTCGATTTAGCCATGTCCGTCTGTCTGTCTGTCCGTCTGTCCGTCTGACCGTCTGACCGTCTGTCCGTCCCTCTGTATGAACACGCGGATATCAGAGACTACAAGAGCTAGAGACTTCATATTTGGAATATAAGTTCTCGTAGTGCCGGGACAGATCAAGTTTATTTCATTTTATCGATAACTGGACCCATTCAAAAGTTATCGATAAATTTAGATTTTAGACTAGCGTTTTTGGGCTATAACTTACAAGTTATAAGAGCTAGAGGCCCCTTATTTGGCATGTATAATCTCGAATAGCATACACATGTAACAAATTTTTCACTTTTTGGATACCACCCCCCAATTTCCCCAAATTTTAAAAAGGTATGACCTTGCAATTTGGTTTGGTCACACATTTTATAGCCAATGTTATGTCTTAAAAATTTCAGAAAGATCGGACAATAAACACAGATGTTTTTAAAAATTTTACTTTCCATTGTGTGAGGCTCGGTGAAAAGCAAGCTAACTGCTTAAACCGCTTGTACTGCTTGAACTGCAGCATGTGTGTGTTTAGATTAGTATGCATGATTGTAAGGACTTGGTTCAGGGTATCTCCTAGTCCTCCCTACTAGAGCACTCTTACTTGTTTTTATTTGTTTTTCAACTCTTCCTCATATGCTTGTGTATATTTACAAGGTCGGTTATAAATTGCATCCTCGTGTTTAGTTTGTACAACATGTTTCTCTGTACTGTATGTCACTAAACTCAAAAAGGATTTGTTCTTTTCTTCATCGTTAAGAAGTTTTAATCTGAATTGATTATTATCCTGAAGTTTATTTTCAATTGCAAAGTTAAAAGGCCTATTTTCAGTAAAAGTTGGGTCAAGGCAATCAAGACCTGTGTCTATTATGTGAGGTGGATCAAGGCAATAATCAATTGAGGTATTTCCTTTATAAAGTTTTCATGATTGTATCTCATGATAAACGGGTAATCGTTTAATGTTATGATTCCTTCTTTATAATTTATTCTTTCTTCAAGATAATCTCTGCCTAATAATACATCGCCATTTTCTGAGAATTCGTGTATGTAAAAGGTTTGATGTGACGGACAAAGTTTCTTCGGGGCTAAGGAAATACATTGGTTCAAACAAATATTTTCATTTATTGTTTGAACTTTCACTTGGCATGTTTTAATTGAAAATTTTATTTCAGTTTTATGTGATTGGTAATTCATTTGATTTTGGTTTCCACCCTTTATGAGATTTTGTCTTAATTCCTGTTGTAGTTGTTGCTTGTTTTTGTTCGGGATTTGTGAATTGGAATGATTGCTAGTATATGAACCCATTAAAAATGGGTAAAAATGGTATTGTGGCTTTGTGCAAAAGTATGTAACAGGCATAAGGAAGCTTCTTCGAGCATATAAAGTATATATATTATTGATCAGTATCAACAGCCGAGTCGATCTAGCCATTTCCGTCTGTCCGTCCGTACTATAAGAGCTAGAGACTTCATATTTGGAATATAAGTTCTTGTCCCGGGACAGATCAAGTTTATTTCATTTTACCAATTACTCGTCCCGTACAAAAGTTATCGACAAATTTCGGTTTTAGACTAGCGTTTTTGGGCCATAACTTAAAAGTTATAAGAACTAGAGGCCCCAAATTTGGCATGTATTATTTTCAATAGCATACACATGCAACAAATATTTCAATTTTTGGATACCACCCAACAATCCCCCCAAAATTTAAAAAACCCATTTTGGTTTGGTCAAACATTTTATTGCCAATTGTATGCCCCAAAAATTTCAATAAGATCGGACAATAAATACAGAAGTTATTTAAGATTTAACTTTCCATTGTGTTGGGCTCAGTGCAAGCTAACTGCTTAAACCGCTTGCACTGTTTGTACTGCAGCATGTGTATGTTTAGATTAGTATGAATGATTGTAAGGACTGGGTTCAGGGTACCTCGTAGTCGGGCACTCCCGACTAGAGCACTCTTACTTGTTCTTATTCTGCTTTTCAAATATAAAATAACTGTAATCAAATTAATTTGCTACCAATGCCTTAGAACAAAAACAAGTGAGAACGTTGCAGTCGGGCGGAGCCGACTGTGCAATACTCTGATACCATTTAAGGACAGCTGAAAGCTAGTGAACAGAACATTTTTGCTGGTGTATGGGTGACCTGAAATCTGCCTTCCAAGTTTTTGGGGACTGGAGGGGCGTGGTCGATCTTTAGAGGGGGTGACAAGCAGTCTATTTTCCAATTTTGGTGACTCTAGCTCTAAAACTGTGGAAGATATACATTTTCGCGATTTTTTGGGGCGGGAGGGGGCATGGCCCCCAAATTTTTTGCCGATCTTTAGAGGGGGTGACAAGAAGTCTATCTTTCAATTTAGGTGACTCCAGCTCTAAAACTGTGGAAGATATAATCTTTCGCGATTTTTGGGGGCGGGAGGGGGCGTGGCCCCATCATTTTTTGACCGATGTTTAGAGGACTTGGCCAGAAGTCTACCCTCAAAGTTTGGTGGCCTTAGCTCTTAAACTGTGTGAGATATAAGCTTCCGTGTTTCGTTGGGGCGGGGTGGCTGGGGGGCGTTCTAGTAGGCGTGGCCGGAAAATCCAGGACGGAATCTTTTGAGGTGGTCAGCCCTAGTCTAAATTGCAAATTTGGGGACTCTAGCTTTAAAACACGATAACACGTGTTATCGAATGCATTATCGAATGCATTCATATAAATCGATTTTCGCGATTACGGGATTAGAGGACGTAACCGGTAATATATATTCCAAATATGGTGACCTTAGCTCTAAAACTGCGGGAGATATAAGCATTTCAACCTAAGTTGGGAGGGGGGCTGGTGGGCGTAATAATGGGCGTGGCCGATAAACCTAGCATCCAATTTTTTCGGGAGGTCACCAGCAATATGCATACCAAATTTGATTACTCTAGCTTCAAAATTGTGGGAGATATTCACGTTTAATCGATTTGTGATTTGAGGTGTATCGACATGTTATCGATTTGCCAGCCTCCCAGTTGGCGTGGCATAAATTTGATCTGAAGCAGATAGCTATAATCATAACACAAAAGATTTCTAGAGTCTATCTAATATAGTTTCGGAAATACGTGCGTTCATCCAGACAGACAGACGGACGGACATCCGACAAAACCAATATACTATGAGTACCTTCGGTATCAGAGTATAACAAGGCCACGCGAAAAAACAAACAAACAGTATAATCGAGTTTGTCAGCGATTTTTAAAACTGCTTGGTGTAAGCAGTAAAAATCAAAACAAGTAAGCTTTTGACGGTCTGCTCTTCAAGCGATTTTGTCATCGATCATCAAAACTGCTTGTGGCGTAAGGGGTGAAGTGGCGCCCTGGCAAACGAAAGGTTCTGGTTCGAGTCCAGCGGCGACTGGTCAATTATTTTCACTTTTTTCTTATTCTTCTTTTCAAATATAAAATAATTGTAATCAAATTCGTTTGCTACCAATGTCTTAGAACAAAAACAATGCCACGCGAAAAAAATGATCAGTATAATTGCGTTTGTTAGCGCATTTCAAAACTGCTTGGTGGCGTAAGTATTAGAGTGCTGGGCTCACAAACGGGAGAGCACGGTTCAAATCCCAGCCGCGACTTATTGCTTTTTATTATTTTTCTAATTTTTTTTTTCAAATATATATTAAATAGCTTGAATTCAATAATTTAAAAGAAAAATTTAAATTCATATGATACAATTCTTAGAGCAAAAAAATAAATGCCACGCGATAAAACGATTTTTTACTACTATTGAAATTTCAGTGGTGCAGTTGGCAGAGTGAAAATAGCCTATAGGTTCGATAAGAGTACAAAATCTTCGGCACGATGAAGATAATCCTTTCCCACTTGTTTTTATTAACTTTTTTCTTTGATTATATGTGGCCCAGGATAATCCTTTATTGGTCACAAAGCAAAAAAAGTTTTATTGGTCGTTTGATAAGATTTATAATTTAACCCAGGATTTAAATTTATCCTTTAATGGTTAAAAGTCACTTATCCACGCACGTATTGTTCTTTAGCGGATGTGAATTATTAGTGTTGAGAAACGTTTTCACTTAACAAATAATACCGGCTGCGCCAATTATGTGTTCACTACAAATTAGTGTTATAAAAAAAAATGTTTTATGTAATTTTAACTGTGTATAAATGAACAGCGGAGTTTCGAATATTAATCTAGACTGAAGAATTAAATGAGGTTGGGCATTTAAGAGATTAAGCTTTCTGATCTTATGTAAACAGAGATCTGATGGATCCCTCTCTTGCAATTATGACGAAAGATTTAGGGTGCCTTGCAACAGCCTGGATTTATGCCACGTTGACGGAATTGACCCTTTGGTAGAAATATCGATTGAAGCGTGTGTGTACAAGAACTATGCGTTCGTGGTAGAGCTTTAATTTTTATTTTCCCCAGTGGTATCTTATTACATGATATATAAAGTCTGAATTGTAAACAAAAACTCATATCTGCATTTGCGTCTTGAAAACTAGCTCATAAGAAGAAATCCGTAATGTAAACAAAACAAGTAAGAGTGCTCTAGTCGGGAGTGCCCGACTACGAGATACCCTGAACCCAGTCCTTACAATCATTCGTACTACTCTAAACTCACACATGCTGCAGTACAAGCAGTACAAGCAGTGCCAGCGGTTTAAGCAGTTAGCTTGCTCTTTCTGAGCCCCACACAATGGAAAGTTAAATCTTAAATAACTTCTGTGTTTATTGTCCGATCATATTGAAATTTTTGGGGCAAACAATTGTCGATAATATGTGTTACCAAACCAAATTGCAAGGTCGTACCTTCAAAAATGGGTTTTTTTACTTTTGGGGGTTTTGGGGGGTGGTATCCAAAAAGTGAAATATTTGTTACATGTGTATGCTATTCGAGATTATACATGTCAAATTAGGGGCCTCTAGCTCTTATAACTTGTAAGTTATATCCAAAAAACGCTGGTCTGAAATCGAAATTTATCGATAACTTTTGAACGGGACGAGCTATCGATAAATTTTAATAAACTTGATCTGTCCCGGGATTAGGAGAACTTATGTTCCAAATATGAAGTCTCTAGCTCTTGTAGTCTCTGATATCTGCGTGTTCATACAGACGGACGGACAGACAGACAGACGGACATGGCTAGATCGACTCGGCTGTTGATACTGATCAATAATATATATACTTTATATGGTCGGAGATGCTTCCTTATGCCTGTTACATACATTTGCACAAAACCATTATACCCTTTTTACCCATTTTTAATGGGTTCAGGGTATAATTAAAGAATTGCTGAGACAACCGCTACGAGGTATAATTTATTCCAGGGGACAGCACATTGGTCGGGACCGGCCGGATCGGAAAACTATATCTTAAAGCTGCCATACAACTCAAAGTTGGTTTTGGCCATATTTCTCATGTTTTTTAAAGCTATCTCGATGAAACTTTGCCCGTATACTTTTAATTTAAAGAGACAGAACACTTGCCGGATCGGGCCACTATATCATATAGCTACCATACAACTTGAAGTCGGCTTTGACCATCAATCCTTCAATTTCTTTGTACACGTGAACATCCAACTTATCAATTTTTATACCCTGAACCCATTAAAAATGGGTAAAAAGGGTATTATGGTTTTGTGCAAATGTATGTAACAGGCATAAGGAAGCATCTCCGACCATATAAAGTATACATATATATTATTGATCAGTATCAACAGCCGAGTCGATCTAGCCATGTCCGTCTGTCTGTCTGTCCGTCCGTCCGATATCGATAAATTTCGATTTCAGACTAGCGTTTTTGGGCTATAACTTACAAGTTATAAGAGCTAGAGGCCCCTAATTTGGCATGTATAATCTCGAATAGCATACACATGTAACAAATATTTCACTTTTTGGATACCACCCCCCAATCCCCCCAAAAGTTGAAGAAACGCATTTTTGAAGGTACGACCCTGCAATTTGTTTTGGTCACACATATTATTGACAATTGTATGTCCCAAAAATTTCAATAAGATCGGACAATAAACACAGAAGTTATTTAAGATTCAACTTTCCATTGTGTGGGGCTCAGCGAAAAAGCAAGCTTACTGCTTAGACCGCTTGCACTGCTTGTACTGCTTGTACTGCAGCATGTGTGTGTTTAGATTAGTACGAATGATTGTAAGGATTGGGTTCAGGGTATCTCGTAGTCGGGCACTCCCGACTAGAGCACTCTTACTTGTTTTTCTTGCGGAAGTTCAACCTGAGCGGAATTGTAACTTCTACCCCGGCTAGAAGCTTCTTTACAAGTGGACGAGGGACTCTCACTTCAAATGTTGAAAGAAGTCAATATCGACAACCGCATATGAGAATGTAGCTCTAAACCAAAAACGCCTTTACATCGCTTCAGAGGACGTGGGCGTTTAAAGGGGGAGGAGTTAAAGACGAAGCTGACCAAAAATGCATGCACACGCGCCCATGCAATCACGGCCCCGATGCCACAGCAACAACAACGGCAGCAGTGACAGCGACGGCAGAAGCAGCCTTAAGATAATTTAAATTTCTTAACACAAGTTAGTTCTAAAGTAGCACTGAAAATAAAGTTATTTTTTAAAAAATTCTTTAAGGAAGAAACATATGGGCGTTTCCATGGTGTCATATTTTTGCAATCGTTCGCACTTGAAGTAAAACCAAGTGGGGAAGGATTATCTTCGGCGTGCCGAAGATTTTATACTCTTTTCGAACCTATAGGCAATTTTTACTCTGCCAACTGCACCACTGAAATTTCATAAGCTGTACAAAATCGTTTTGTCGCGTAACATTTTTTTTTTTTTTTTCTAAGAATATTTAATTCATTGCCAGTTGTATAGCAGCTATAAGATATAGTGGTCCGATCCGGCCGGCTCCAACCAATGTGATGTCTCTTTGAATAATAAGTATATGTGCAAAGTTGTATCGCGATAGCTTTAAAAACATGGGATATATGGCCAAAACCGACTTCAAGTTGTATGGCAGCTATAAGATATAGTGATCTGATCCAGCCGGCTCCAACCAATGTGATGTATCTTTGAATAATAAGTATCAGAGCAAAGTTTCATCGCGATAGATTCAAAAACATGCGATATATGGCCAAAACCGACTTCGAGTTGTATGGCAGCTATAAGATATAATAGTCTGATCCGGCCTGTTCCGACCAATGTGCTGTCCCCTGGAATAATAAGTGTCTGTGCAAAGTTTTATCGCGATAGCTCAAAAACTGAGGGACTAGTTTGCATACATACAGACAGACAGACAGACGGACATTGCTAGATCAATTTGTATTGTCATTCTAAGCATACTGGCAGTAACTTTTGGGGGTCTCCGACGCTTCCTTCTATGCGTTACAAACTTCAGGACAAACTTAATATACTATTTTCTGCGAAAAGAGTATAATAGGCAAAATAAAACGGATTTTATTCTGACAACTGGCTTAACTTATAGCTCTTCAGTAGTGCTATAGGTGCTAAGCTTGATTTTGGGACATTTTTTGTTTTCAATATATTTGCAAAAACCAATATGTATCGACTGTCCAAAAATATAAGTGGTTTTCGCGGCTCACAATTCAAGAGCCGATTTCAGCGAAACCAGAAGCAATATTTCAATGCGAATAATTTTAGAATGTTATGCATTGATTTCAATTGAAAATGCTTTTGATTTTACCCACAAATTAATTAAACTTTTTTTTAAATAGAGTCTTAATTTGTGACATGATGCGTAGTGTTCGACGCTGATTTTTTTCCATTATGATATTAATGTTGTTTCTTTTGCGGTTTAACGAAAATATTTTAAATAATCTTAGTAAAAATATTTTTGAACCAACAGAAGTATTAAATGTGTTAATTTTGACTTAATAACAACGAACTCAACAAAAATATGTAGTATGATTAAAATAAAAAAGTTATGTATATTCTACTGGGAAACATAGTTTTGTAAAATCAGCTAAGTTTGTGAGTATAAATTTGTTAATAAACTGAGTGCGGAGCAGGTGGGAGCAAACAAAAAGCAATAAATAGATTTCGTAATTTTAATTAAGAAATTTATAAACAAAAATTTGCACTTATGACAACAAACCAAGCTACACAAGTAAAAAAGACACCTGACCATAGCTAAAATTAGCAGTTTCGATCTCAATTTGCCATGGTAGCCTGTAATCCTCAAAAAATTGATCTAAGAAAAAAAAGCTTTTCAAAATATTTCGATTTTACACCAAAGGTGTCAGACGCTCGCAACTTTATATAAGAGCTAATATCGCAAATATTAATATTTTCAGCAAGTTTTTTTTTATATTAATTGTTTTAAAATCTCTGTTTGTCGCAAAATTTAATGATCTGTCTGCAAGAACTTTCGACGCACTGACAACAAATGTTGGTTTTCGTCGGTTGGGCGGCGATCGAAATATGCGATAAGGCAATGGCAAAACTTACAGTTATTTACTATCGCATAGTTTCTTATGCACTTTTTTTACTCCCTTTACCTTCAGAAAGATTTTAAGAGAGCAAGAGTCAATGCATGATGACTCTCTTCATAATATTTTATCAAAACAAAACATGCAGTATAATGACCCAAATGATTAAAATTACGATTGCGCGACTTTGCATTCGATTATCTCAAAGTGCGTTTTAAATAAACGCAATTTTTTTAAAAATTAGTTAAATTTGATTGTTTTACTACAAAAATATGATAAGACAAAGTGTTTTCAAGAACTTTTAATTTTATGTCTCGGTGGACCTCACCGTGGAAGTGCCCATATACATACATATGTATGTACATACATACATACGTACATAGACAGCCGAGCTTGGGTATCGCTTGACACTTGATTTCTGATATTGCCAGCGCCAGCGTCGCTGCAGCCCTCAGCCCTTAGTGTATTTGCTTTGTCATTGCAACGCAGCCGCATCCGCGATCATCGCTACTGCTCTGTCATTGCTGCTAAGTCGTTTCGTTTAACATTGATTGAACTCAATTTGAATTTGTGTGCGTTGCTTTGACATTTGTTGTCAATATCGCTTGCAGCCAACCGAAACAATACATTAGGTCAGTTCTAGCGTTATCACTTAAAATGCGTCCTGTTATATTAGTCCCATATACTTGTTATATTAGTAGCAGTTACCTATTCTTATACAGTGCCGTCTCATAATTTATTTATTTAAATTTTGATCAATATCTCGAGGGCCTTCTGTCCGATACGCCATGCCTAGTAAAAAGGGGAAGAGCAATTATATACAAAGGCTGGCTATACCAAGGATCCAACTCAATCAAGACAGACACATTGCCACAGTCTCACACAAATGTTGTGAAAGACATTCTGCGCATAAAAAAGTTTGTCAAGGAGTAGGATGGAACAGTTCAGATTCTTCGATGCTGTTATATACTAATTCTTGTTTATGCCACTAAGCTAAGTAGGAAATTGAGTTGCTATTTAATGGCCGTCTAAGTCCGCAAGCCGGTAGCTGCTGCGAACGGCTGGTGCGCAGCATAAAGAGAGCTATGGGACATGCTATATCGGGTTGAAGTCTAAAGTAGGAAGTGCTCTATCATTTTATGTGTCATACAGAGAACATAGTGCAAGGCCGCTTAGACATATGACTCAAGTTTAACACTTAGCCATTTTCTTTCAGGCAATTTCAATTCCAGTCAGACAGTACACTCAGATGAAGAAGCGTACCAACCAACAAGGAAGACCTAGCGGACCGTGCAACAGCTAGCGCACAGCACTTGGAAGTACTGGCTGATCGAAAATTTAACTTGGCCGTCGCGCCAAACTGTAGCAAGAAGTGAAGTCTTTAGCAGTGGTAGACTTAGAACTTATCTGTAATGGAACTGCCCATAAATCGACCTGAAAAAAGGGTAGAGTGAGGATGAGGATGAGTACGCACAGCGACAGTGAAGACTGATGACGGAGTAAATCGAGCAGCCCAGTGTGCGTTTTGGCTAAGCCCCATTTAGGTGGGTCAACGTCGTCCTAGATTCACGGTGACAAGGATATTGTAGAGGAATTTAATTTATTTACGATTTAATTTTCCGCCTAGAATATACCCCAAACACAGTCCTGATATTCATTGATAGTTCCTTATATGTGTACATGCTCATAAGCACCCCGCAGGCAGTTTAAGCATTTTGTATCCTTTTTCACTGAGCCCCACACTATCGGAAATTTAATCTTAAGCAACTTCTGTTCTTATTTTTCGGTTGTTGTTTATAGGGCATTCCATTTGCAATAAAATTAATGAATAAGCCAAATTGTAAAGTCAAAGTAAAGTTTTGAAATATCTAACGACTGTTTTGTTTGTTTTACATTTGCGTATTTGATGCCTAATGGCAAAATTCTTTAGCTTAGCCTATCAATATTTAAATATTGAATGAGGATTTGCAGTCTCTAGCTCTTATAATATCTGAGATCTGATTGTTTATGCAGATAGATAGACAGACATGGCTAGATCGACTTAACTGTTGACACTGATAAAGAATATTGAAAAATCAAGGAGGGTTTTCTAAGATATATAAGAAATTATAAAAGTTCAAACGCTGTAGTAATAAAACTTCGTCATGGTGCCAATCCACTGTTCTAACTGCTGGAGCTGCTATATCACCCAGCGGGAAGCATAAACTAGATGCATCAGATGTCTAGCTATCGGTCACATGGCAGCAGATGCCGGAATCCGATTAACAGGAGCAACTACCGGATAAAATGCGGCGTCACTGGACACAAGGCAGCAAAAACCCACCGAGGTGCTGAATCTGCAGCAGTAGCGGAGCGCGAGTCACCAGGTCGGCAGTCGGATGTGCCCACCCGCTGGCAGAAGGGGCCCCAATAGACATACGTTATGTTAGTCGTTCAATTAAATCTGAACCACTGCATAGCGGCGCAGGATTTGCTGGCGCAAACAGTGCTTGAGCGGTCCATTGACCTAGCATTGCTGAGTGAGCCCTTATTGCTTATTGCTGTCGATTTCCCCGCGTGGGTTGAAGACTGAGGAAGCGACCACACGAACGCAAGTGCGCGAACACTGCTGAGATCCTTGACACGCAAGTGTTCTCAACCAGGATGAGTGATCACTCTGCTTCTGGGAACGCAGAGTGCATGGCACACCTGGAGACCACGTGTGACAACACCATGGTACAAAGGAGGAGCTACAGAATACATCACGAACCAAATTTCTGGCGGAACGAGCAGATTGCTGAAGCAATCTCCAAGCAATCGCCTCTACCAGCGATCTGTGGGCAAATCGACCCACGCCCACCTCCAATCCCCCTACCGGCTGCGCAGAAATGCGCTCAAGGCTGCCATTAAGGAGAGCAAGCGCAAGAGCTTCCTTGAGCTCTACGATTCTGCAGACCAGGACAGCTAGTGACAATGAAACTAAGGGCGCGCAAGCAGACCGTAGCTGAGCTGTTCCCGCATAAGAGCGACGTACTTTATCACATCCCCGAGCAGTAAGGCAACGACTCCATTGCGGAGGTAACTCTGGACGACATCCGTACAGCTCCTCGAAACTTGAAGCCACACAAGGCTCCAGGGCCGGACTCCATTCCCAATAGGGCGCTGAGACTGGCTCTGTCTACTCGCCCTGAGGTCTTCGCTTCAGTTTTCAAACAGTGCTTACGGGACGGTGTGTTCGCAGAAAGGTGGAAGACACAGAAACTTGTCCTTATCCCAAAGCCGGGCATGCCGATTGGGATGGCATCATCGAATAGGGCAATATTATTATTATTTAAAGGGTCGGGACCGGCCGGATCGGAAAACTATATCTTAAAGCTGCCATACAACTCAAAGTTGGTTTTGGCCATATTTCTCATGTTTTTTAAAGCTATCTCGATGAAACTTTGCCCGTATACTTTTAATTTAAAGAGACAGAACACTTGCCGGATCGGGCCACTATATCATATAGCTACCATACAACTTGAAGTCGGCTTTGACCATCAATCCTTCAATTTCTTTGTACACGTGAACATCCAACTTATCAATTTTTATACCCTGAACCCATTAAAAATGGGTAAAAAGGGTATTATGGTTTTGTGCAAATGTATGTAACAGGCATAAGGAAGCATCTCCGACCATATAAAGTATACATATATATTATTGATCAGTATCAACAGCCGAGTCGATCTAGCCATGTCCGTCTGTCTGTCTGTCCGTCCGTCCGATATCGATAAATTTCGATTTCAGACTAGCGTTTTTGGGCTATAACTTACAAGTTATAAGAGCTAGAGGCCCCTAATTTGGCATGTATAATCTCGAATAGCATACACATGTAACAAATATTTCAGTTTTTGGATACCACCCCCCAAACCCCCCAAAAGTTAAAAAAACGCATTTTTGAAGGTACGACCTTGCAATTTGGTTTGGTCACACATATTATCGACAATTGTTTGCCCCAAAAATTTCATTAAGATCGGACAATAAACACAGAAGTTATTTAAGATTTAACTTTCCATTGTGTGGGGCTCAGCGAAAAGCAAGCTAACTGCTTAAACCGCTTGCACTGCTTGTACTGATTGTACTGCAGCATGTGTGTGCTTAGAGCAGTACGAATGATTGTAAGGACTGGGTTCAGGGTATCTCGTAGTCGGGCACTCCCGACTAGAGCACTCTTACTTGTTAAAATTGCAAAACGATTGAGTTATAAAAAGAGAAGATATACAGTCGTCGGCATATATATTTTGACACAGAAGCTACCATGCGTTTTCGTTAATAACTTTTTATATGAGCATTGAACAAATTTAAAATAAATATGGTGTAAAGATATGATTATTTATTTTGAAAATATATGAAAAAATTTTACAAAAGTATTTTAATAAGAATAACAAAAATAATTTTTCAGAAATGTATGGTGGCATAAGTATTTTGACATATTATTTAAGATTGAAAATTTTAACAAAATCAAAAGTATTTGGATAATTTTACTTGTTATTAATAAAAAGTAAAGCTTCCCTTGGCATTTATAACTTTTTGCAGCCGTCGGGGTTCAGAATTAACCAAAGTTTTGATATAATCCAATGAAATATCCTTCCAGAGTGTTTCTACCTCGGATATTGCTGCATCACGCGTCCTTGTTAGATTTACACATCGTTTTTGTTTTATATACGCCCATATATTTTCAATAATACTTATGTCGGGGCTTTGTGGTGGCCAATCCAAAGAACTTACCCTACTTCATTTAAAAAGTGTGTTATAGATTTTGCCTTATGGCACGGCGCGTTATCCTGCTGGTATATAAAATTCTCGCCGATCAAAATGTCCCCAGAAGGGGAAGCGTAATCATTCAAGACAAGTAAATAATTATTTCTATCCATTGTTCCATTGATAGGTACCAAGTTAGGTACCCCATTGTATGCTACACATCCCCAAAACATAACCGATCCACCATAACCGATCCACCCCCATGGCTTTCTCTTTCACAAATCGATACCTTTTTATACCCTGAACCCATTAAAAATGGGTAAAAAGGGTATTATGGTTTTGTGCAAATGTATGTAACAGGCATAAGGAAGCATCTCCGACCATATAAAGTATATATATTATTGATCAGTATCAATAGCCGAGTCGATCTGGCCATGTCCGTCTGTCTGTCCGTCTGTCCGTCTGTCTGTCTGTATGAACACACAGATATCAGAGACTACAAGAGCTAGAGACTTCATATTTGGAACATAAGTTCTCCTAATCCCGGGACAGATCAAGTTTATTAAAATTTATCGATAGCTCGTCCCGTTCAAAAGTTATCGATAAATTTCGATTTCAGACCAGCGTTTTTTGGATATAACTTACAAGTTATAAGAGCTAGAGGCCCCTAATTTGACATGTATAATCTCGAATAGCATACACATGAACAAATTTTTCACTTTTTGGATACCACCCCCCAAACCCCCCAAAAGTTAAAAAAACGCATTTTTGAAGGTACGACCTTGCAATTTGGTTTGGTCACACATATTATTGACAATTGTTTGCCCCAAAAATTTCAATAAGATCGGACGATAAACACAGAAGTTATTTAAGATTTAACTTTCCATTATGTGGGGCTCAGCGAAAAGCAAGCTAACTGCTTAGACCGCTTGCACTGCTTGTACTGCTTGTACTGCAGCATGTGTGAGTTAAGATTAATATGAATGATTGTAAGGACTGGGTTCAGGGTATCTCGTAGTCGGGCACTCCCGACTAGAGCACTCTTACTTGTTTTGGTGTGTTGCTGTTGGCATTCTTCCAAAAACTTTTTTTTAGAGCAGTGGTAATTAAATGAGCTTTCGTCTCTCCATAGAACATTTTGCCAAAAGGATTGGGGCTTGTCAATATATTTTTTATACCCTGAACCCATTAAAAATGGGTAAAAAGGGTATAATGAAGTTGTGCAAAAGTATGTAACAGGCATAAGGAAGCATCTCCGACCATATAAAGTATATATATTATTGATCAGTATCAACAGCCGAGTCGATCTAGCCATGTCCGTCTGTCTGTCCGTCTGTCCGTCTGTCTGTCTGTATGAACACACAGATATCAGAGACTACAAGAGCTAGAGACTTCATATTTGGAACATAAGTTCTCCTAATCCCGGGACAGATCAAGTTTATTAAAATTTATCGATAGCTCGTCCCGTTCAAAAGTTATCGATAAATTTCGACTTCAGACCAGCGTTTTTTGGATATAACTTACAAGTTATAAGAGCTAGAGGCCCCTAATTTGACATGTATAATCTCGAATAGCATACACATGAACAAATTTTTCACTTTTTGGATACCACCCCCCAAACCCCCCAAAAGTTAAAAAAACGCATTTTTGAAGGTACGACCTTGCAATTTGGTTTGGTCACACATATTATTGACAATTGTTTGCCCCAAAAATTTCAATATGATCGGACAATAAACACAGAAGTTATTTAAGATTTAAATTTCCATTGTGTGGGGCTCAGCGAAAGAGCAAGCTAACTGCTTAAACCGCTTGCACTGTTTGTACTGCTTGTACTGCAGCATGTGTGTGTTTAGAGTAGTATGAATGATTGTAAGGACTGGGTTCAGGGTATCTCGTAGTCGGGCACTCCCGACTAGAGCACTCTTACTTGTTTCAAATCAAGTCGTTTGATTTAATTTTTCATTGTAATTTGTGGAATCACTCTGGCTATGCAGGTCCCGTAATTACCTTCTTTTGAACGTCTCCGAACTGTCCTTTCACTAATATTAATGTTTGTGTAGAATGAAAGTAGAAAAATCTGTTATGTTTTTTGTGGTGTGGTTTTTTTTATATTTATTAATTTTGTAATATACAGTTTGATGGGGTACATTGCATTATTTACTGATATTTTCTGCGGAAATACCAGACATTTCGCCACCACAAGGCCCCGATATAAGTATTATAGAAAATATATGATTACGATTACGCTTTCCCTTCTGGGGACAATTTGATCGGAGAGTATTTTATATACCAGAATAACGAGCCGTGCCATAAGGCAAAATCTATAACATACCTTTTAAATGAATTAGGGGTAAACACTTTGGATTGGGCATCACTAAGCCCCAAATATGAGTACTATTGAAAATGTGTGGGCTTATATAAAAAAAAAGATGTGTTAATCAAACAAGGACGCGTGATAAAACAAGTGGGAAAGGATTATCTTCGGCGTGCCGAAGATTTTATACTCTTTTCTAAGAATATTAAATTTTTTTCCAGTTGTATGGCAGCTACACGTTATAGTGGTCCGATCCGGCCGGCTCAGACCAATAAGCTGACATTTTGAATATTAAGTATCTGTGCAAAGTTTCATCGCGATAGCTTTGAAAACATGCGATATATGGCAAAAACCGACTTCGAGTTGTATGGTAGCTATAAGATATAGTCATCCTATCCGGCCGGTTCCGATCAATGTGATGTATGTTTAAATAATAAGTACAAAAGCTAGAGACTTATATGGTAACTATAAGATATGGTGATCCGATCCGGCCGGCGCCGATCAATGTGCTGCCCCTTTGATTAATAAGAATATGTACAACGTTTCATCGCGATAGCTTTGAAAACATGAAATATTTGGCCAAAACCGCCTTCGAGTTGTATGGCAGCTATAAGATATAGTGGTCCGATCTAGCCGGATACGACCAATGTGCTGTCCCTTTGAAAAATAAGTCCCTGTGCAAAGCTTTATTACGATAGCTACTAGTTTGCATACATACAGACAGACAGACAGACGGACATGGCTAGATCATTTTCTTCGAAAAGAGTATAAAAACCCAGCTCAGTGGGGAGATTACGCTGTTATTAGCACGGGTATACGGATATTACTTATAATTTGCTAAAGTAGCCGGCCATTCGCCTATGTCTCGCAGGTCTTGCGAGTTGTCTAGCCAGAAGGTAATAATAATAAACGTGCACGATACCGGTTGGAGCTACTTCTGGCCTCACACATCTTTTGGTATTTGAAGGTCGTTAAGGATAGTCTCATTTTAGACGTAATGTTACCACAGAATATCGGTCGCAAAGACTTTGTTTTGGTAGCTTGAACTCTTCTTAGGGTGGTGTCACATGCAGTCCACCAGCAAGTAATACCCCAAAATTAAAGGACGGCAGTATAATGGCCTTAAATAGCCTCACCTTGGCTCTTAGGCAAAGACCACACCAATTTCCCAGTTTTTTATTCACGGTTCCACAGACTTTTTTAATATGGCTGCTCCATGTGAGGCGCCAGTCCAGTATCACTCCCAAATAAGTGATGTTATCAGTGTCTGCGATGCTCTTACCATTTATATGAAAATCCAAGCCTGGCGTGTCAGATTTTTTCAATATTAGGCTCTATATTCCTCTATATTCAATATTAGGCTCTATGTTCCATCGCGAGGCCCAACACTCGAACTCATCCATATGTTGCCGTCAAGGATCCGCGGGTATTAATGATGGGAAGATCCGCCGTAAATACAGTGTATGGGATTAGTCCAAGAATACTACCCTGAGGTACACCAGCCCGAATGGGACGCATTCCGGACCGGGCTTCTCTGCATTCGACAGCAAATGCTCTGCGTTCCAGGAAAGAGACAAGTACCTTCCAGAGCCCTTCAGGGAGCAGCGCCATTAGCCTGTAGCAGAGGCCCTCATGCCAGACCCTATCAAAAGCCTGCCGAATGTCCAGGAAAACCGTGGCACAGTATTTTTTTTCTCGAGTGCGCTAAGGATGTGGCTTACAACACGATGGATTTGATCAACCGAATTATGGCATCCCCGAAAGCCAAATTGATGGTCTGGTCATCAAAAGCGTCAACGGCCAGAAGACGGGTTAACAGGATTCTCTCAAAAACCTTTGTAAAAGTAGGCAGGAGACTGATCGGCCTGAAAGAGTCCGGATTGTGTGAGTCCTTGCCGCTCTTTGGCACCATAACAATACGAGCGCGATTCCATGATGCCGAAAAATTACCCAAGTCAAGTACGGCATTGAACAGCCGACAAAGTTGTGAGACAATTACGCTGGGCAATGCCTTGGCCACTTTGCCATCAATAGAATCCATACCAGGTGCCTTAGAGGGAATCAACCTCTTAATCTGAGAACATACCTCATCTTCGTTAACCGGCTTGACAAAAAGAGAGGTGCCGAAAGATAGGCCAATCCTCGAGACGGTGGTTTTTACCTCTTGTCTAGTCACGAAATCAAAAGGAGTGAAGCTGGCCTCCAGTTCATTCGGAAAACTTCAGCAATATTGTTATCAGTACGAGCCCATTTACCATTATTACGCCTAAGACGGAACCGGCGAACGCAAAACCATGTTCCTCGTCAGGGTCGATGGCGTTGAGCTTGCTTACAAAAAAACTCCGACTTAATAGACTTAAGCACAGTAGCAGGAGGAGCAGCAAGGTGAATCTTGTCAATCAGATCCTGTGCAAACCCGTCCATGTCAGCATGGGGGGTCAAGCGGGAGTGGTTTAGCTATAGCTAGTGTCGAGAACCTAGTGCCAAAGTCCTCTATGTTGGAGCCACGGGGAGTAGCATAGCTTTGGCGGTAACTTTATAGGCGGACGCACAAAAGTAAACCAGCAACGGGATGTGATCAGATAATAGACCCGTACACTCTGAAATGGCGAGATTGTTGCAGGGAACACCTTTGTAGACCGCGAAGCTTATGGCTGTGGGGAGATAGCAAATATTTCCCGGAAAATGTGTGGGTGCGCCGGTGGCCTGATACCGGTGACATCAGAGTATTTCCCCTAATATACGAGCGCCTGGAACCCCAAAATTGATAGTGCGCATTCCAATTGCCGCCAATAATAAAATGGTTGCCCATAGAGCCAACTAAGCGATGATACTCTCCAGAAGTCCAGCATTGACGATGTCCAGGGGGCAATACACAGCAGCAAAAGAATCTCTTCCAATACCGGTGACCAAGGATATAGAAATAGCTTGTAGATGAGGCTCAGCAATAGTACCTTTGAGGTGAAAGTCAAAACGATGACCGCACGATGACTGCAGCACCACCACTTAGACGATCACCCGGGTGATTGGCACAGTGAACATCATAACCATGGATGCAGAAGGAGGAGCGGCTGTTGAAGTGTGTCTCTGAAACAAGGACGATATTAATATGATTTTCCTGGAGACTTCCAGGGACTTGCCAATGATGCCATTGGCATTCCAAATAATGATGTTCAGACCATAATTAGACATCGCGATGCAAAGACGTTGAAATATGTGCACCCTTCGACAGTAAGGACCGCATCATCTCTAAAGTAGATGTCATTACAGACATCATCTGGTGAAAACGCGAGTCAATCACAGCCGCTTGTGTTGAGGCACTAGCTTCCTGCTGTCTACGTAGCTCGTCAATGAAGCTATGTAGTCTGTCCTTAGCAGGCTGAATTGTGGAAAACGAGGGCAAATTACCAGGGATGCCAGAACCCGGGACATTAAGCTTCCTACTATAGCCCGGGGGCGGGACAGGCAGATTCGAGGTCTTTGGGGGCACCTTGGTTGTCTGCCAAGCATTCCGAGCTGAGACATGAGCGACAGACTTCCTTTGCTGTAGACGGTGCGGAGAGAGGGCCTCGATTTTCACGACCTGATATGCCAATGCTTTAATTTCATACAGCTTCGTATTATGTGCAAACGGTTCAAGCTCTACATATAACGTGTTACGATTGTGCACACCATTCTCACCTGCTGGATTGTAAATATTTCAAGGATTGTGTCCTTGAGCCCTTTGCTCAGCCTTTATATCCTTAATGTTGGTTGACGCATGCAGTATCCTGGCAATAACCCTAAAGGATCGGTTCTCCTTCAACCGGGAGGAGTAAAATGGGATTCCATTTTCGGTAAAAAGTTGTTGAGTACTTCTATAGGATACACCTTTTGAACAGGTTATCCTGCAAGAAGACGGGCCTGTGATCTTCAGACGGAAGTTAATGGTAGCAGTACTGATCAGGGTAATGAGCCGTTTGATGTTGGGTATACCCCTTAGAATAAAGGGAGGGGAGTGTGGGCGAGAACTCCTTTGATTTGCTGGGGTAACTGTAGAGCGCGGTGACAGGCCGTCTAGGGAATGGTTGAGAGGACACGTTACTGGCCGGATGGCATCCAGCATCCGACCCAGGGGCACCTAAGGAAAGGGCAGGTATAGGGTTAAGCTCTATAGGTGTGGAGCACAGCCATGGCGTCATCGCCATAGTCAGCCAATATGGCGTAGCTGTTACCGCGACCGGAGTAAGTTGAGTCAGCAGACTTTGGAGAGTCTGCGTCAATAGGGCGAGTTGACAATGAGGGCTTCTTAATCGGCTTAGCCGCCAGATTTGCGGATGCCAGCTAGAAAACTATTTACCGCTGTGGGAAAAAGCAACATCCTAGAGGCCTTGAGTCCGCTACAGACGGTTCTTGCGGGGTGCAGATCCCGGGATCTGTCGGAACAGCAGAATTCGAAATAGGCAAATCATGCAGGATGATTTGACTCGAGATAGATGCATCCGAAGCGTCACTAGATATATTACGCCTTACGTCCAAAGCTTGCTGACGGGTCGACAGCACGAGCCTTTTGGTTGGCAGCCTTGGACTTGAAGTGCTTGTTCTTTAAAATTGTTTGATTAAACTTCTTCTTAGGGGACGCCATGTATCTATTAGGGCTCCCCCAAGTTGGGGGTCGACAAGGAAATAAATTAACACAGTCAAGAAAAAAAAGAGAATCGACATAGAACAAACAGAATTTGCTCGAATTTTTATTTTTTTTTTTGGTTGTCTGCTCTGTACGAGAACTAGATTCAAACTCATATCACCGTTATTTAATTTGTGTAGGAAGACAATACCAAGCGTTGATCTACGGTTAAGTAACAATTGAAGATTAATAAGTAAAAGCCTACTCGAATACGATGGCAAAAGGAGATTGGGATCCCTGTTAACTCCACGTAAGGTAAAGAGCAGAAACCTTTATTTTCACTTTTAATACCCTGAACCCATTGAAATAGGTAAAAATGGTATAATGAAGTTGTGCAAAAGTATGTAACAGGCATTAGGAAGCATCACCGGCCATATAAAGTGTATATATTCTTGATCAATATCAACAGCCGAGTCGATCTAGCCATGTCCGTCTGTGTGTTCGTCGGCCAGTCTGTCCGTCTGTATCATCATACGGATATCAGAGACTACAAAAGCTAGAGACTTATATGGGAGCTTTAAAATAAAGTTATCCGATCCGGCCGGCGCCGATCAATGTGCTGCCCTTTGATTAATAAGAATATGTGCAAAGTTTCATCGCAATAGCTTTAAAAACATGTTATATATGGCCAAAACTGACTTCGAGCTGTATGGCAGCTATAAGATATAGTGATCCGATCCGGCCGGCTCCGATCAATGTGATGTATGTTTAAATAATAAGTACAAAAGCTAGAGACTTATATGGCAGCTATAAGATATGGTGATCCGATCCAGCCGGCGCCGATCAAAGTGCAGCCCCTTTGATTAATAAGAATATGTACATATCATCGCGATAGCTTTGAAAACATGAAATATTTGGCCAAAACCGACTTCGAGTTGTATGGCAGCTATAAGATATAGTGGTCCGATCTAGCCGGATACGACCAATGTGCTGTCCCTTTGAAAAATAAGTCCCTGTGCAAAGCTTTATCACGATAGCTACTAGTTTGCATACATACACACAGACTGACAGACGGACAGACGGACATGGCTAGATCAATTTGTTTTGTCACTCTAAGCATAATGGCAGTAACATTTGGGGGTGCGTTACACACTTCAGCACAAACTTAATATACTATTTTCTTCGAAAAGAGTATAAAAACCCATCTCAGTAGGGAGATTACGCTGTTGTTAGCACGGGTATACGGATATTACTTATAATTTGCTAAAGTAGCCGGCTATTCGCCTATGTCTCGCAAGTCTTGCGAGTTGTCTAACCAGGCGGCAATAATAATAAGCGTGCGCGATACCGGTTGGAGCTACTTCTGGACTCACACACCTTTGGTATTTGAAGGTCGTTAAGAATAGTCTCATTTGAGACGTAATGTTGCTACAGAATATCGGTCGTGCGGCGCAAAGACTTTGTCAAATTGATGGTCTGGTCATCAAAAGCGTCAACGGCCAGAAGACGGGTTAACAGGATTCTCTCAGAAACCTTGGAAAAAGTAGGCAGGAGACTGATCGGCCTGAAAGAATCCGGATTGTGTGGGTCCTTGCCGTTCTTTGGCACCATAACAATACGAGCGCGCCTCCATGAGGCCGGAAATTTGAAATATCTGACTTCCCACCTTTTTTTATGTAAAGGAATGAAAAACGACTCCTTCCATATAAATGGGAAGACTGCAGAATCAAGGGATAGATTAAAAAGCCTTAGCAATGGTTGAATAAGTGAAGTACAGCACTCCTTGAGCACACAGCTAGGGATGTTGTCAGGCCCTGGAGAGAAAGAAGATTTTAGAGATTTAATAGAAGATAGAAGTGAAGTGTTAGAGATGGTTGGAGTAAATAGGTGGTTAAAAGGTGAAATTCGAAAAGGATTAGATACATTAGTGGGGGTGACAGAGGAATAGGTTGACTGAAAAAATTTAGCAAATAGGTCAGAGGCAGCAGAGTCATTTCTAGCTTTTCCATCCCAGGAAAAAACATAGAAGGCAAACCAGAAGATTTGCGCTTAGAATTCATAAAATTATAAAATTGTTTGGGATCCTAACTAAACTTACGTTTGCAGCGAGCAAGATAATTATTGTAGCATTGAGAGTATAGAAGAAAAAATTTGATTTTGCTATAGAGTATTTAGACATTTTTTAAAACATTTTGATTTTTTGTTTTTCAAGTAAGAAAGTCTTGGCGTGAACCATGGTGGTTTCTTTAAAGCAGATGTTCGAACGTATTTAGGAATACAAACGCCAAAGAGCGCATATCTGTTTTCGTAGAATCTTTTAATATCTAAATACAGTCGGATAAAACAGCAACTGCGAGCGCAGCAACCCCGCATGATGCACACCTGCAGTCAGCCGAGAGTGCGGGCACCGTTGTAACGGGACAAAACGCCGTTATATGGTGTGAGACATCACGCCATAGTCCTATTACAACCCGGCTCGCAGCTATAAAAGGTGAACAGCCAGACAGACCGGGATGAGTTAGTACCAGCGAAGCAACGAGCAAACAGCGAGAAATCCAGAGATCACCGATCAACGGAGTAAGCCCTTGCACCGCTTTAAAAACCGTCCTGTATCTACTGCTTGAGTACTAGCGTATCCTTGTAGGTAAGCGTCGTTAGATACATCCTTGCGAAACAGGAGTGGTCATTGGCGTATCCTTGCGATTGCAGGAGTGGCCTGACATAACCTTGTATCACAGGGCTACTCTTTTAATCCTTGCAAATACAGGAGTGGCTAGAGACACAGCAAGATGACACAGTGAGTTACGGCCTGCGAGCGACTGAATCCCGAAAAAAATAAGCAATACGTTCCCAAGCCCCCACCAGCGTCAACGAATCCCGTCCGACTTCACCCGACCACCAGAATCGTCACCAGCCGAGCTCAAGTACCGCCGACCGAGTCGTGCCACGCGGAACAAGTGCAGGTGAGCAAGCAAGCCAACAAACAGTGCAGGAGTTGCCTGGCGTATCCTTGCATAGCAGGACTACCGCGCGTATCCTTGTACTACAGGAGTGGCTAGTACAAGTCCAAGGGAGGTGAGGTGGCTAAACATAATCTTTGTAGGCAGGAGTGGTTTGGGTATATCCTTGCAATACAGGAGGGGTCATCGGCGTATTCTTGCGATTAACAGGCGTATTCTTGCGATTACAAATACAATAGATTTTAGCATAACCCAAGCGAACTGGAGTTACTAGCGTATCCCTGTAGAAGCAGGAGTGGCCATTGGCGTATCCTAGTATTTGGCAGGAGTGACCCGGCATATCCTTGCGTTGGTCGCTACGCAAAACCGAATCAAGTCCTCCGCGAACTGGCGAAGCCGACGACAACTTCGGCTACCTCGCTACACGAAGACCGACGACAACTTTTTATACTCTTTTCGAAGAAAAAAGTATATTCAGTTTGTGCTGAAGATTGTAACACATAAAAGGAAGCGTCGGAGACTCCCAAAAGTTACTGCCAGTATGCTTAGAAGGACAATACAAATTGATCTAGCCATGTCCGTCCGTCGGTCTGTCTGTCTGTCTGTCCGTCTGTCTGTATGTATGCAAACTAGTCCCTCGTTTTTGAGCTATCGCGATAAAACTTTGCACAGATACTTATTATTCAAAGAGACATCACATTGGTTGGTGCCGGCCGGATCGGATCACTATATCTTATAGCTGCCATACAACTGGAAATGAATTAAATATTCTTAGAACAAAAAAAAATATGTTTCGCGAAAAAACGATTTTGTACAGCATATGAAATTTCAGTGGTGCAGTTGGCAGAATCGAAATTGCCTAAAGGTTCGAAAAGAGTATAAAATCTTCGGCACGCCGAAGATAATCTTTCCCCACTTGTTATGTTTAAATTCGTGAACTATCATGAGACCAAAATTTTGTATCGCAAATTATGAGGAACGTGTCATGTGGAACACTTATTTTAAATGAAGATATTTCACGAAGGGAAGAGAAATAAAATTTGGTTTCTAATAAGCTAGCGGTAGTTTGACCAGCAATATAAGAGGCTATAGAGACAGAATTAGTATTAGAAGCAAGCCTGGATATGAAACTTGCTTCCTAGAGGCAACCACATTTAAGATAGGTAGTTGCGCTGAAGTTCAAATATTATTATTGCGGACTTCAGTTAAATTGGGCTTTGAAAAGTTCTGCGTTTGCGACGAGAAACAACTCGAGCCGATTTTGAAAGGTTTACAGAAGGGGGTATGGGTGGATCCACTGGGGACGGTAGTGGAGATATGGAGATGGGGACAAAAAGAATTGGCGAAACATCCACAAAATTTGTAGGAGTTGCCAAAAGTATAGGAGTAGACTGGACAGCAGTCGGTAAAGTAAAGGCACATTTAAGAAGTGTGACTGACGAATAGGAGGAAAATCAGATTTATATTGGCTAAGCAGTTCGATGCTTGATTCAAACTCACTAGCAAGAAGGTTACCCACAGTTTGCAGTTTTGTAAACTGATTTCTCACGGAACTATACATCCGCGAGACCAGTTAGACCTGCACATTTATTTTTTTATTTTATTTTATTTTATTTATTGTCGACTACTGACAGTCGACACAAAAGAATTTATATAAAATTATAAAACATTTTAATGTATATACAAGAATTTAAATAAATTTAAAATCGTAAATATATTAAATTAAAGAAATAAAGTTAAAATTACGTTAGGCTCTGGGGATATCAATAGCAAAATTAAATCATTGGTCCAACATTTGTTGCAAGGATTGGGGAAACCCAGAAAAAACCCAATCAAACCAAAAATCAATAAAAATTTGTTTAGTAGTTAATGAGTTAGTATATATTAGAAAGTATTTTATAAAGTGAAAAATAGAAGATAGAGAGAGAATAAAGAAAAAATAAAGGAGGGAAATAAAGAAAGAAAAGGGAAAATAGATTTAACTAAACACGGGCAGAGGTGTCCCGTAAATACAAAAGAATATAAGATTTTATTAGTGGGAGAGAGAGCTCAACCGAGATGACATGGAACACTTTGTTGTAGTCCTTGCAAAGAACACGAAGAGGATTGTGCAAAGCGTAATCAGTCGTGCATGAAGGTAAAATCAAGGGGACGTAGTTTCTTGTTGGCCTACTAGGCACAAAAAAGTTTAGGCGAGCTAACAGAAAGGAAGAGTCTATGTCGCCGTTAATTAACTTGTGTAGGAAGACAACACCAAGCGTTGTTCTACGGTTAAGTAACGACGGAAGATTAATAAGTAACAGCCTACTGGAATACGATGGCAAACGGAGATTGGGATCCCAGTTAAGTCCACGTAAGGCAAAGAGCAGAAATTGCTTCTGCACGGATTCTATACGGATTAAGAATGCATAACATTCTCACACAACCAAAACAAACAAGTAAGAGTGAAATAGTCGGGAGTGCCCGACTAGGAGATACACTGAACCCAGTTCTTACATTAATTTATCCTTGCCTATCACTCCGTTTTACTTGAATAGCACACTCTACAAATTTAACTTCACTTCCCTATTTATTTTAAACCAATCAAACTACATATATGTTTAAGCAATTTATATTTTGTATGTTTAATTATCTTTAATATATAGTAAGGAAATCATAAATATTTGCAAGAATTATTGAGTATTGAGCTAAGAAAGTAATAATCCGCAAAAAATTTACACAAATGCTGTTCCACTTGAGTAGCACACTTTTTATACCCTGAACCCATTAAAAATGGGTAAAAAGGGTATTATGGTTTTGTGCAAAAGTATGTAACAGGCATAAACCATATAAAGTATATATATTCTTGATCAGTATCAACAGCCGAGTCGATTTAGCCATGTCCGTCTCTCTGTCTGTCTGTCTGTCTGGCTGTTCGTCTGTCTGTCTGTCTGTATGAACACGCGGATATCAGAGACTACAGGAGCTAGAGACTTCATATTTGGAATATAGTTCTCGTAGTGCCGGGACAGTTCAAGTTTATTTAATTTGATCGATAACTCATCCGGTTCAAAAGTAATCGATGAATTTTGATTTCAGACTAGCGTTTTTGGTCTATAACTTACAAGTTATAAGAGCTTGAGGCGCCAAATTTTGCATCTATAATCTCGAATAGCATACACATGTAACAAATTTTTCACTTTTTGGATCTCACCCCCCAATCCCCCCAAAATTTTAAAAAACCCATTTTTGAAGGTATGACCAAATTGCAATTTGGTTTGGTCACCCATTTGGTTGCCAATTTGATGCCCAACAATTTTCAATAAGATCGGACAATAAACTCAGAAGTTGTTTAAGCTTTAACTTTCCATAGTTTGGGGCTCAGTGAAGAAGCAATATAACTGCTTTAACTGCTTGCACTGCTTGCAGCATGTGTTTTCTTGCATGTATGTACACTGATAGGTTAGTATGAATGTATGTGAAGACTGGGTTCAGGGTATCTCCTAGTCGAGCACTCCCGACTAGAGCACTCTTATTTGTTTTAAATGGCATTAAATAACTAATTAGGGATGGTTTTTTTTTCGTCTAATTTGAAAATATAAATTTAATTTGAATGAAAATGGGCAATTTGAATAGTGGGTTGAGCCTCCTTTGTTCAAAATTACCTCGCAAACCCTATTGGGTAGGGAATTATACAAACTTTGTATTTAATCCAGGGAAATTGTAGCCCACGCTCGCTGAATGGCTTCAATTAGTTCAGTTTTGGTTGAAAACTGTCTACCAGACTCATAAACCTTTCTGGGCAGCCATCCTCACATATTTTCTATAATATTCAGATCCGGAGAGTATGGTGGCCACTTCAAAAGTGCAATCATTTTCGACTCGATGAACGATTCAACAGTACGTGCACTGTGTATTGGGGCATTGTCGTGTTGGAATGTCCACGGCAGTTGTCCAAAGAGGCTTCCCAATGGCGGAAAAGCGTTGTGCAAAACACCTCTGTAAGAATAAGCGTTCATTGTCGAGATTAAAAATTGTAGTTCGCAAGTGCCATGATTGGATATGGCTCCCCAAACCACAACTCCGCCAAATCGACTGTGAAAACGATTAAACTGGTGGGGCTCCTTCCTCAAATCGTGGAAATAATAATTGTAGGCGTCATGACCTTCTAAATTAACCTTTTCCCCATCAGAGAAAACAACGCACTGCCACTCTCTGCTCCATGACCTATTGGTATGACAAAAAGTCAACCGAGCTTCTTTGTGTGCATGGTCCAGTTGTTATACTTTTTTCGAAGAAAATAGTATATTCACTTTGTGCTGAAGCTTGTAAAACATAGAAGGAAGCGTCGGAGACCCCCAAAATCTATCGTTTTGTTTTGTTTTTCTAAGCATACTGGCAGTAACTTTTGGGGGTCTCAGACGAAAAGAGTATAAGAAACAAGTGGGGAAGGATTATCTTCGGCATGCCGAAGATTTTATACTCTTTTTGAACCTACAGGCAATTTTCACTCTGGCAGCTGCACCACTAAAATTTCATAAGCTGTACAAAATCGTTTTGTCGCGTAAAATTTTTTATTTTTTTTCGAAGAATATTTAATTCAGTGCCAGTTGTATATCAGCTATAAAATATAGTGATCCGATCCGGCCGGCTCCAACCAATGTAATGTCTCTTTGAATAATAAGTAACTGTGCAAAGTTGTATCGCCATAGCTTTAAAAACATGGGATATATGGCCAAAACCGACTTCGAGTTGTATGGCAGCTATAAGATATAGTGGTCCGATCCGGCCGGTTCCGACCAATGTGCTGTCCCCTGGAATAATAAGTGTCTGTGCAAGTTTTATCGCGATAGCTCAAAAACTGAGGGACTAGTTTGTATACATACAGACAGACAGACAGACGGACATGGCTAGATCAATTTGTATTGTCATTCTAAGCATACTGGCAGTAAATTTGGGGGTCTCCGACGCTTCCTTCTATGCGTTACAAACTTCAGCACAAACTTAATATACTATTTTCTTCGAAAAGAGTATAACAACATTAGGATTGACAAATTCTTTAGAATATTGATATATAATCAAATACCAATGATAACACGAAATGTGCAAGTAAAACGTAGTGTTTACAAACATTCGTAAAGTGCAAGCAGTGCATGGAGTTAAAGCAATTACCTAGCTTCTTCAATCAAGCAGTTGGAATACGCCTTTATTGAGCCCCACACTATGGAAAGTTAAATCGATTACCACTTGTGTTTATTGTCCGATGCTATTGAAATTTGTTGGGCATACAATTGGCAAAAAAATGTGTGGTCAAACCAAATTGAAAGGTCCTACCTTAAAAAATGCGTTGGGTAGTATCCAAAAAGTTAAAGTTAAAGTTGATACATGTGTAAGCTATTCGAGATTAAACATGCCAAATTTGGGTCCTCTAGCTCTTATAACTTTAAAGTTATGGCCAAAAAACGCTGGTCTAAAATCGAAATTTTTCGATAACTACGAGAGACGGCCGGTCGGATCACTATATCTTATAGCTGCCATACAACTGGAAATAACTCTAATATGTTAAAAGAGAAATTTTAATTCATATGATACCAATTCTTAAAACAAAAAAGGTAAATGCCACGCGATAAAGCGAATTTTTCCATTATATGAAAGAGCTGCAGTTGGCAGAGTGAAAATTGTCTAGAAGTTCGAAAAGAGTATGAAATCTTCGGCACGCCGAAGATAATTCTTTCCCACTTGCTTTAAATGTTTTTCGGGGTTTTTTTTGAGCTAAACGAAAAAAGTTACATTTTTTATTTCTGAAAAGGGTAACCTTAGTCAAATGTCAATATCCTCGAATTTCGTGTGTTGAAATAGAATATAAACAAGTCATATGCCAGTTTTCAATTATTGGCTGAGGCACAAGATTAAACTGTCCAGCCATCCCGCCTGTGCTGCCACGTGTTCTCCTTCGCCATACATGGGCGACCACGGATAACTCACCTAGTCCATATTTGCTGACGTTGTCCGTATATTCGACAGTAAAGCTGGTCTTGTTCTTCGTCTGCGGAAAGGGACTGCTTTTCCTCTTTCAACCTCAACTTCATCACGCATTTTTCTAGTTGTTGTGGGAAGCTAAAATGATAATGTCTTCGGCCTTATCCATCTCTCTGCAAAGGTTCATTAATGTTGATTATGAATGGTATAGTTAAGTCTTGAACAAGACATACGGTTGGCAATCCCAAACCCTCCCACCTCTTTTTCTGCATTTTTTCCATTTCCTTCTTTTTATAATCTTTTCAAGGAAAAAAGTACATTCACTTTGAAGAGAAAGCGTCGGAAACCCAGAAAAATTACCTCCAGTATGCTTAGAATGGCAAAACAAATTGATATAGCCATGTCCGTCTGTCTGTCTGTATGTATGAAAACTTGTGCCTCAGATTTTGAGGTATCACGATGAAACTTTGCACAGAGAATTATTATTCAAAGGGACACTGCATTGGGCGGAACCAGCCGAATCGGATCACTATATCTTATAGCTGCCATACAAGTCGAAGTTGGTTTTGGCTGTATATCCCATATTTTTAAAGCTATCGCGATAAAACTTTACACTTCCTTCTATGAATTACAAACTTCAGTACAAAGTTAATATACGATTTTCTTCGAAAGAGTATAAAAATGCTATGCGAAAAAACGATCTTTTACAGCATATGAAATTTCGGTTGTACAGTTGGTAGGTGAAAAGTGCCGAAAGCTTCAAAAAGAGTATAATTTTTCCCTACTGGTTTCCTTATAGTTTCTGTTCTTCATCATCAGATGTTTCACTATTCCCCCGATGGAAAGGCTTTAATTGGGCAATTTTTGTTAACCGTTTCTTTCGTTCGCCCCTTCTCGCCAGTTGTACGATCTTCGGTGATAAGAATTTGGTTACCCGATATGGCCCGTCATACTTGGGTGCCAATTTTACCGCAAAACCTTCCCTGCCTTTGACAACTTGTGTTGACGTAGTAGGACTAACGAGTTGAGGGTCGGTCGCCACTCCCGCTTCCGTAAAATATAATGTCTACTCTGTTCTTGGGCCGCTCGCTTGCTGTAGGTTACGTCTTACGATGTCAAATATCTCATTCAACTGCCCTGCCTTATCAGCAGGAGCCTGAGGGGTAGCACCGCCTGGAGTAACTTCGTCGTACAAAGCTGCTGGGAACCAACGTTCTCTACCCTGCCGGTCGAACCTGAAATACTTATTAAATTATCCCAACAGCTTTGATGGGCTTCGATGAATTGAGTGATCATGGTTTTCCCAGTTTTATTTGTCCTTTCCGCCGGTTTCTTCTGTGGAGAGTAGGGCGCTAGGGCGCGGTTTACTGAATGTCTACCACACATGTATTTAAAAATGCTTTGAAAGTCCTACTAACGAATTGTACCCCGTTGTCGCAAACGAACTACCTGGGTACCCCAAATTCGCACAAAATTCGGTCCATGCATGCCTTTGCAGAAATGCTGCCGTCGCTTGTTTCAGGGGTACCAATTCTAAAACACTAGTAGGATCGCGTTCCCGTGTCTTGACAGGGACACAGGACGGCCAACTGCTCATCCACTTTATGGGTCAGCATATATCCGGCTGGCTTGCGTTGCTTGCAATTAAATCTCTGGCAGATTTCGCAGCATCTCATATACTTGACGACGTCTCTGAACATACCTGGCCAGTAATACCTCTAAGCCAGCCGGGACATAGTTTTTCTGATGCCCTGATGTCCAGCTGTAGGAGCTTCGGAACATAATCCTCTGCGTAGGCTCGGTGGCCTAGATGACGATACAGTTGCCCATTTTCTGAGGTGTAGTCTGGGAACTTAGCAGGGTCCGCGGCGATTTTTCCCATCATGCTAGCAACCCATTTACAGGAAGGTTTCTCGACCACCGCCTGTTGAAACGCCTCCATTGGCTGCGTGGAAAAGGCGTCTGCTACAACACTCAACTTTCCTCGACGTGTACGTCGAATTGGTATTATTGCAACTCTAGGGCTCAATGTGCAACTCTCCTGGACGGACTTTCTATCCAGTTTAGCTACTTAAGCGCTTGGTGAACTGTGATCACGTCGAAACACCTTAATTTCCTAATGGACCATACTATAGCGAGACATTATTTCTCCGTCGCTGAATACATTTCTTCTGCCTTTACCAACTAGCGGCTTGCGTAAGCAATTACTCGCTCTTGTCCCATCCCCTGCCTTGTACTGTAAATGCAGTGTACTCCCTATTGTTGAGCTCCATCGGTATTTGCCAGTATCCCTGTTTTAGGTCTAACGTGGGAATGTAGCGGGCAAGAGGTAACTTTCACGGGATAAGCGTTGGGTATCGAATGGGCGTTCATCTGGCCATAATCTATGCACATACGCCAGTCCCCAGTCTTCTTCTTCACCAAGACGATCGATCCGCTGTTCGATAGCACCCGCTTGGATTAGCTCGTCGATTTGGTCGTCGATAATTCGTTGCATGGCCGAAGTTTAAGGGAAGTATCTCTGTTTGATGGGTTTTTCGTCTTTCATAATTAACCGATGCTCCACTATATGGAAGACCCCTGTTATCGTTTCAAACGAACTTAGTTCTTGTTCTAAAAATTCTTGTAGTACCGGTTCCAAGTCTAGAAGCCATTCCTTTGCTTCTTCTTGGCTCCCAAGTATGTCGGTCACTCCTTTCTCATAGTCTAATCACCCCTTCGATGCACTGTTCAGGGGTCCCAGCATATTCCGTGTTTGTTCACTTTTGTCCACGACGCCTGAGGGAGCAAGGAGTCTTGGCTTCCTGACCTCGGAACTATGAGAACTCGTCTGAAATGTCCTTAGCGGGTTTCTTGTCGACCTGTACCCTTATACCCAAACTGCTGTCGATGGGTCTCTCCACTCTGGTGGATGACGCCGCGACAGGTGTGAGCCCGATTCCTCTGTGTAGCGACATTTCTTGTTCTTGTACATTACGCAGCTCTCGTCTATGAAGCTGCGCATAGCGCCGGTATCTAGTGTTGCTACCACAAGACACCCGCCGATTTTCACTGTGGCAATTCCCCGCCCCGGAGCCTCGGTCTCTTCGGCGTCTACTCTGTCTCGGACTTTAAGTAGCGCTGCTGTCCGTTTCTCGCATCAGAGCGAGAGCAGCATTCTCGACTATGTACTCCTCTAGCACCACATTGTCTACAAAACAATACCAGTGGGTTGGAGCAGTTACGCACATCGGAAGCACGCCCACCGAGGGTCGCGTGTTTGTGACCCGTCCTGTCTAACCGTTTACCGTTTCTCAATTCGGAAACGCCTCCTCGACCATGGTCGTGTCTAGGGTTGCACTTATCCTAAAGGGGTAGTAGTGCACCGTTCGATTGAGTATTCTAGCCCTTATCCCTATGGGCGCGAAGAAGTTCTGTGTATACGGGCTTGCGGTACAAGTTTAACGTTCTTGGCTCTGAAGTTTCACCGTTTCATATTCGACGGCCATGTGCGTGAGTTGTCACAAATTCGTGAAATACCCTCTCCTAATACACAAACGAAGTATTTGGAGCGGAGTTATCGAATACCCGGCTCAATTCTCTGGCTTCGTGGAATCCGGCATGATGCAGGAAGGCTTTCACCTCGATCAAGTAATCATCCAGCCGGGATATCGTCTTCGAATCGTTCGAAATAACGGGGAAGTAAGAAAAAGTTCAGGAGCCCTGCCCCTAAGGTTTCGCAGGACACGTCCCACAACAGACTAGTGCTGAACCACCGGGCCGCTTTCTCCGATAACGCCTCACCCATTGCTCTGGGTAATCGGTCGAGGTTAATTCCGTAGGAGATGGCTCTCTCTTCTAACGAAACCAAAAAGGATATGGGGTCAGTCCCACCGTCGAATCGCATACCCCATTTTCTGACTACTTCTGGAACTATCAGAGACTCGGCCGGGGTTTGGGGGTTTCTGTTCTCTCCGCAGGACCCACACCAACTTTCTCCCCATGGCTTTGAACACTACGAGCAGTCCAGACGCTATTGGGCCTTTAATCAGTGTGCATACATACAAACACATACATACTATAACAGGCACAAGGTAGCATCTCCGACCAAATAAAGTGTATATTTTCTTGATCAGTATCAAAAGCCGAGTCGATCTAGCCATTTCCGTCTATCTCTGTATAAACACGCGGATATCAGAGACTATAAGAGCTAGCCACTTCAGATTTGGAATATAAATTTTCTCCCGGGACAGTTCATGTTTATTTCATTTGATCGATAACTCGTCGCATTCAAAAGTTATCGATAAATTTCGATTTCATACCAGCATTTTTGGGCTATAACTTAAAAGTTATAAGAGCTAGAGGCCCCTAATTTGGTATGTATATTCTCGAACAGCTTACAATAGTGAAGGTATGACCTTGCCGTTTGGATTGATCACACATTTTGTTGCCAATTTTACGCCAACAAATTTTCAATAAGATCGGAAAATAAACACAGAAGTTGATTAAAATTTACCTTTTCATAGTGTGGGGCTCAGTAAAGAAGCAAGCTAACTACTAAAACTTAATTTGAACGGGACGAGCTATCGGTAAAATAAGACAAACTCGATCTGTCCTGGGACTACGAGAACTAATATTCCAAGTAGTAAGTCTCCAGCTCTTGTGGTCTCTGATATCCGTGTGTTTGTAGAGACAGACCTACAGTCGGACATGGCTAAATCAACTCGTCTGTTGATGGTGATCGAGAGTATATATACTTTACATGGTCGGAGATGCTTCCTTATGCCTGTTACATAGTTTTGCACAACTTCATTATACCATTTTTACCAATTTTTAATGGGTTCAGTGTATAAAAACTGAAATGTTAACATTAAAAATCATCTGAATAACAAATCTGCTTAGCTTACACAAAACATAACCTGTACTTGCATTTTGGCGCACGGCTCAGCTGAATCACGTCGCTTTCACACAAAATTACCTTGATTAGGGCGAATATTTAATACAGATTGCATAATATTTATTTAATGTCCGACAGGCATTCCTTCCCTCAATCTGTCCGTCGGTACAAACGCAAGTATTGAAATTGATTATATTACACTTGTTGCTATCTGCTTCAGATCAAGTTTGTTCCAATTTTTGCCATCCCACTGGGATGCCAGCAAATCGATAACATGTCAATACACCTCAAATCACAAATCGATAAAGCGTGAATTTTTTCCCAGAATTTGGATTCTAGTCATAAAATTTGGTATTGTATCATAGATTCTTCGGCACGCCCACTAGACAATCCAACAGCCCCACTCCAAAAATTATTGGAAATGCTTATATATTCCACCGTTTTAGGGCGACAGCTCTATATTTGGTGTATACATTACTGGTAAGCTCCCCCACAGATCTCAGAAATTTCTGGACCACGCCCACTCCCGCCCCTGATCTCGCGAAAATCAATATACCCGAGAACACATATCGATAACACGTGTATATTTCCCAAATGTTCAAATTTGGCCCGAATGATTCCAAACTGAATTTGCGGTCCACACCAACTAGGACGACCCCCAGCTACCCCGCCTTAATCGAGGAAGCCTGTATCTCCCACAGCTTAGAGCTAGTCACCCAACTAGGAAGGTACATTTATGGTTACCGCCTATAAAGATCGGTAAATTTTTTTGGGGCCACGCCTCGCAAAAACTAGCGGAAATCCATGCCTCCCACAAACTTCGAGCTAGAGTCACCAATCTTGGAATATATATTTCTGGCTACCACTCTAAAGATCAGGCAAAAAGTTGTTGGGGCCACACCCCCTCCCACCTCCAAAAATCCATATATTGCACAGTTTTAGAGCCAGTTTGAATCTAGTTCTCGTACTGAACAGACTACTTTTTTGTTCCCAAAAATTTTCTCCAAATTTTCCAAAAACAAATCGGAAAAAATAGGAAAAATAATTTTGAGAAAAATCTTTTTGTTTTATTTTGTTTCTTTTTTTTCTTTCTCTTGACTGTGTTAATTTATTTCCTTTTCGGCCCCCCAACTTGGGGGACCCCTCCATAGATACATGGCGTCCCCTAAGAATAAGTTTAATCAAAAAATTCTAAAGAACAAGCACCTCAGGTCCAAGGCTGCCAACCAAGTGACTGAAGAGGCTCGCTCTGCCACTAGACGGGCCCTTAGCTTACGTCCCTCGACCCGTCAGCAAGCCCTGGACGTAAGGCGTAATATATCTAGTAACGATTCGGATGCATATATCTCTAGTCAAATCATCCCGCATGATAAGCCTATTTCAAATTCTGCTCCATCCCGCCAGATCCCGGGCTCTGCACACAGGAAGAGTCGTCTGTTGCGGACTCAAGGCGTCCAGGATGCTATTCCTTCCCACAGCGATAAAGAGTTGTTTGATGACTCTCATGAGAATAATGATACATTCCTATCTGGCATCCGCAAATCTGGTGCCAGCACGCCGGCTCTAGACACCATTATAAGCTCTGAGTGGTTCAGTCAGGCTCCATCTGACCGTGATCGGCTTACTATCATGAACCGTAACAATTTGAAAGTGCCCTGTTCTCATGTTTCTGGACATGTTGGTGTAGATAACACCTCAGTGAATTCCTCGCTACTTGGCCCTGTCCTGGATCGCTTCAAGACTGTCTGCCTGGCGGCTAAGCCGGTTACTCATAAGAAGGCCTCATTGTCTACTCGCCCTATTGATGCAGACTCTCCTGGGTCTGCAGACTCAACCTACTCCGGTCGCGGTAACAGCTATGCCATATTGGCTGACGATGACGATGACGCCATGGATGTGCAACACCCTGATGTCGCATCTTTAGAGCTGAACCCTGTACCTGCCCTTTCCTTAGGTGCCCCTGGATCGGATACTGGATGCCATCCTATCACTGCGATTTCTTCTAATGGCAAGACTTCCAATGTAGTTGCGGGTCCGGTCCATAACGTGTCCTCTCAACCATCCCCTAGACGGCCTGTGTCTCCGCGTTTGACAAATCCAAAGAGATCTGGCCCGCGTCCCCCTCCCTTTCTTCTAAGGGGTATACCAAACATCAAACGGCTCATTGCCCTGATCAGTACTGCGACCATTGACTTCCGTCTGAAGATCACCGGCCAGTCTTCTTGCAGGAATAGAAGTATTCAAAAGCTTTTTACCGAAAATATAATCCCATTTAGCTCCTTCCAGCTGAAGGAGAACCGTGCTTTTAGGGTTGTTGCCAGGGGTTTGCATGCGTCAACCGACATTGAGGATATAAAGGCTGAACTAAAGGCTCAAGGACACAATCCTCGAAATATTTACAACCCACCAGGTGAGAATGGTGTACAAAATCAAAACACGTTCTACATAGAGTTTGAACCGGCTGCAAATAATACGAAGATTTACGACATAAAAGCTTTGGCGTATCAGGTCGTGAAAATCGAGGGCCCCCGTCCGCGATCTGGGGCTCTGAGATGTTTCAGATGTCAAGAGTTTGGTCATTCCAAGAATTTCTGTTCCTTCCCCGCTAAATGTGCCAGGTGTTCGGGTGATCATGAAACACGTGATAAAGACAAGTGTATGGCTACCACTGAAGAACAATACAAGTGCATCAACTGTGGGTCCAATCACAGCGCGGCTTTCAGACGCTGTCCCGCCTATCTGTAGGCGGTTGCAAAGCGCAATGGTAACAACACTGGACGAAGTCTACAGCAAAGGAAGTCTGTCACTCCTGTCTCAGTTTGGAATGCTTGGTCGAAAACCCAGTTGCCCCCAAAGACCTCGAATCTGCCTGTCCCACCCCCGATGGTGTTAAATTCAAGCCACTGGCCTACACCGGGCTATAGTAGGAAGCCTAATGTCCCTGGTTCTAGCATCCCTGGACATTTGCCCTCGGTTTCCACAACTCAGCCTGCTCAGGACAGACTACATAGCTTCATTGACGAACTACGTAGACAGCAGGAAGCTAGTGCTTCAACACAAGCGGCTGTGATTGACTCGCGTTTTCACCAGATGATGTCTGTAATGACATCTACTTTAGAGATGATGCGGTCCTTACTGTCGAAGGTTGCACATATTTCAACATCTTTGCATCGCGATGTCTAATTATGGTCTGATCATCATTATTTGGAACGCCAATGGCATCATTGGCAAGACCCTGGAGGTCGAACATCTTCTCCAGGAAAAGGATGTTGATATCCTTCTTGTTTCAGAAACACATTTCAACAGCCGCTCCTCCTTCCGCATCCATGGTTATGATGTTCACTGTGCCAATCACCCGGGTGACCGTCTCCGTGGTGGTGCTGCAGTCATCGTGCGGTCATCGTTTGACTTTCACCTCAGTAGTACTATTGCTGAGCCTCATCTACAAGCTATTTCTATATCCTTGGTCACTGGTATTGGAAGAGTTTCTTTTGCTGCTGTATATTGCCCACCTGGACATCGTCAATGCTGGACTTCTGGAGAGTATCATCGCCTATTTGGCTCTATGGGCAACCACTTTTTTATTGGCGGCGACTGGAATGCGCACCATCAATTTTGGGGATGCAGGCGGTCGTGTATTAGAGGAGATACTCTGATGTCACTGGTATCAGGCTCCAATCTTCAGGTCTTGGCCACCGGCGCACCCACACATTTTCCGAGAAATACCCGGTATCTCCCCACGGCCATTGACTTTGCGGTCTACAAAGGCATCCCCTGCAACCACCTCGCCATATCAGAGTGTACAGGTCTATCCTCTGATCACATCCCGTTGCTGGCTTACTTTTGTGTGTCCGCCTATGTGGTTACCGCCAAACCAAGGCTTCTCCCCCGTGGCTCGAATATAGAGGACTTTGGTACTCGGCTCTCGACACTAGCTATTGCTAACCCTCTCCCTCTTGACACTCCTGCTAACATTGACGCTTTTGCTCAGGATCTGGTTGACAAGATTCACCTTGCTGCTCCTTCTGCTACCGGAACCCCATCCGCACCTCCGCCATCTTGGGCATCCTCTAAACCTGAGATTTCGATTTTGGCTAGACGAGGGCATTCTCTGCGTCGCGAGTGGATGAGGACGCGTCATCTGCTGGATCTGGCACGGTGGAAAGCCGCTGTCTCAAATCTTAGGCGTGTGCTTAAGTCTGCTAAGTCGGAGTTCTTTGTAAACAAGCTCAACGCCATCGACCCTGACGAGGAACATGGTTTTGCGTTGTGGAAGTGCACCCGCAGCATCAAGCGACAGCCTCTTCGCAGGCTCCCTCTCAGACGTAATGATGGTACATGGGCTCGTACTGATGACGATATTGCTGAAGTTTTTGCGAATGAACTCGAAGCACGGTTCACTCCTTTTGATTTCGCGACCAGACAAGAGGTAAGAGCCACCGTCTCGAGGATTGGCCTATCCTTCGGCCCCTCCCATTTTGTCCAGCCGGTAACCGAAGATGAGGTTCATTCTCAAATAAAGAGGTTGATTCTCTCTAAGGCACCTGGAATGGATTCTATTGATGGCAAAGTGGCCAAGGCTCTACCCAGCGTAATTGTCTCACAGCTTTGTCGGCTGTTCAATGCCGTACTTGACTTGGGTCATTTCCCGGCCCCATGGAAGCGCGCTCTTATTGTTATGGTGCCAAATAAAGGCAAGGATCCCCACAATCCGGACTCTTTCAGGCCGATAAGTCTCCTGCCTACTTTTTCGAAGGTCTTTGAGAGAATCTTTTTAACCCGTCTTCTGGCCGTTGACGCTTTTGAAAATGCGCTACCAGACCATCAATTTGGCTTCCGAGGACGCCATAATGCGATTGAACAAATCCATCGTGTTGTAAGCCACATCCTCAGCGCCTTCGAAAAGAAAAAATACTGTGCCGCAGTTTTCCTGGACATTCGGCAGGCTTTTGATAGGGTCTGGCACGAGGGCCTCTGCTACAAGCTAATGCCGCTGCTCCCTGAAGGTCTCTGGAAGGTGCTTGTCTCTTTCCTGGAAGGCAGAGCATTTGCTGTTGAATACAGAGATGCCCGGTCCGGAATGCGTCCTATTCGGGCTGGTGTACCTCAGGGTAGTATTCTTGGACCAATACTATACACTGTATTTACGGCGGATCTTCCCATCCTCAATACACGCGGATCATTGACGGCAACATATGCTGACGACACAGCTTTCCTAGCTTCTAGCAGTTACTCAACGACTGCCTCCAGACGTGTCCAAGGATTCCTAGATGAGTTCGAGTGCTGGGCCTCGCGATGGAATATAGAGCCGAATATTGAAAAAACCCAACACGCCACGTTTGCACTCCGGCCTGGTCGCTCACGTCGGCTTTATCTAGATGGTAAGAGAATCGCGCACACTGATAACATCACTTATTTGGGAGTGACCCTGGACAGGCGCCTCACATGGAGCAGCCATATTAAAAAAGCATGTGGAACAGTGAACAAGAAACTGGGGAAATTGGACTGGCTTCTCAGACCAGGGAGTGGTCTTTCCCTAAGAGCCAAAGTACGGTTATTTAAGACCATTATACTACCAACGTTAAATTAGGGTATCACTTGCTGGGGGACTGCATGTGACACTACCCTAAGAAGAGTTCAAGCTACAATAACAAAGTCTTTGCGCCGCATGACCAATATTCAGTGGCATCATTACGTCAAAAATGAGACTATCCTCAACGACCTTCAAATACCAACGGTGTGTGAGGCCATAAGTAAAAGCTCCAACCGGTATCGCGCACGTTTGTTAGACCACTCTAACCGCCTGGCTAGACAACTCGCTAGACCGGCGAGACATAGGCGTCTAAAGCGCAAGCACCCGTCGGACCTCTGGATCCTTGGCCGATCGCGGAACGGCCGGCTTCTTTAGAAAATTATAGCAATATATATTATAGCATACCCGTGCTGACAACAGCGTCATCTCCCCACTGAGATGGGTTTTTAAAGTTCAAAGTTATACCGGCCTGGAAATAGGGTAAACACCCTATGTAGCTTGCCAAATAAAAATCAAAAAAAAAAAAAATAAAATA